>KQ965793.1:21293-133329 GCA_001574975.1 Gonapodya prolifera JEL478
GCAGCAGAATTATATAAAGTGAGGTGGGGGCGGTTGCGACGAGGGAAAAATGCAGAGATGACACTTTTTCTTGACATGTTGACTTTATTTAAAAGTATGATGCAAGGTCTTGCTGATGGTTGAAAACGATACTGTTGGTTTTGAAATATGGATGTAGAATGCATGAGACCCTGAGCGGGACATTGCTGCTGGCTATCGACTGATGAGGACAACATTTCCCATCGCAACATGGACTCTCACTCTGTACGAGTTGCAAGAGTGTGGGTCGCAGACTCTAGTAACATTGCATTCTCCATGCGCTCGAAAGCTGTCGTCACGTATCGCAATGCAAATCCTTTGCTCCGAAGTGCCTTTGTTCTTGTTGACCCCCTTCAATCCACGATCTCTTGTTCAGAGACTCAGGGGTGTGGCTGAAGTGGCGCCTTCCACCGTTCTCCTCGAACTCATCAATCCCAGAATTGCCCCACTCACCCGGTATTAATGAAGCCCTGTACACGTGTATGAAAACTGTGACGCGGTCTCCGACGAGCGGTGCGGTCCGTGGGGTAGGTTGTCAGATGGCTGCCTCGCGGTTGCCTTTGTCCTGTCCTGTTCTTACAACATAGGGTTTGAGTTTTGTCATAACATCTCCGACGACCGCCTCGTTTGTCTCGACCGTCACCTACTTGGAAACGTCGCAACGTCTTTTTGGCGACTGTTCCATCTCGGGTGACAGCTTTGCGGGGTCGCCTCACTTTCCCTGAATATTCCCCCCAAACGCGGAAACAATTCCGCACATCTTGCACGGTGCACGCACGGTGGTCCAGCTGTTGAAAATCATAAAGATGGGCGTGTGCACCGCAATCGATGCGCTTGATGGCATCCGGACGGCGCGGATGGATGGCGGAGACCTGAAGTGGAAGGGCGGGTGGGACATCAGATCGCGTGTGTCGCATCGATGGGAGGGTGGAAAGACGATGGCCTCGCGTGAGTTTTCATTTCGTGGTGTTGCGTTCGTTGAAGACGGGTCGCTGACGATCGGCTGCCTCGGAAAGTGTTCTCGCCTACACCGTCCTTCCCTTCACGCCGCCTCCCTCTCACCCTCGTTGCCCTCCTCCTCCTCCTCCTCTCCTCCCTCACCCTCACCCTCGCCCAAAACACTACCTCCACACTCTCGCTCGACTGCGCCCCCTTCGAGCGCCTGTTCACCCAATCCAACATGACCCATCCCTGGCCCAAAGGATCCTGCTGCGGGTCCACCGACGCCGCAAGCCCGTCCTACACGATCAACTGCGCAGGCGGGCGCGTCACCGAGGTGATCCTCGTTGGGTTCGGGCTGTCGGGGTCGCTCCCGGACCTCTCCGCCCCGACGGAACTGCAGCTGCTCGACCTGTCGTTCAATAACCTGACGGGCCAGATCCCGCCGCTGACGGCGCTGACGAAGCTGACGACGACGTTGACGCTGAGCAGGAACGCGTTGAGCGGGTCGATCCCGTTCTTGTCCCATTTGGTGCAGCTCCAGAAGTTGGACTTATCGGTGAATAATCTCACGGGGGAGATCCCGGCTGTGTCGACCATGACCAAGTTGGTCAATTTGTTCTTGGGGAGGAATCAGTTGAGTGGGCCCATTCCCACCATGCTGGCCTTGAGCAATTTGCGATGGGTGGACCTCTCCGTCAACAACCTCACCGGTGAGTGCAGGCTCGTCAAGCAAAGCATCATGCCTTCGCTTCCTCCGCTCACTCTTCGTGATGTCTGACCCACCAACCCCTAATCCCAGGCACCGTCGACGACATTTTCCCCGCCAACCTCACATCCTGCTTCCTCACAACCTACGGGGGCAACCGCGGCCTCTACTCCTGCAAGGGTGCCACGCACCTCCCGCCCATATGCAACTCCACCGCTTTCCCCGGCGAAACCCCCATCGTGCCCAGCACACTCGTATGCCCCGCGGGCTCCTCTTCCTCCTCCCCCGACTCCCAAACGGCCGCCGACGCCGCCGCCGCGTCGACAAAATCCCTCGTAGCCATCATCGGTGGCGTAGTCGGTGGGCTGGCGCTCATCGTGATCATCGCGCTGCTCGTAATGTGGCCCCGTGTTTTGGGGTGGCGCAATGCGAAGGAGGAGAGGCAAAGGGAGCGGGAAAGGGAGGAGTATATTTTCCATAGGGAGCAGAGAGACGTCGCACAGGGGCAGGCGTGGGAGAGGGAGAGTTACAATAGGGAGGTGGCGATGTCGCCGTATCCGCGGAAGTATTGATCGTCGGTGGTGGTGGAGTCGTGGGGGAGGGTGCTCTAGCTGTCTTGAACGGTTGGAAGTCGAGTGGTCTCGAGGAATGACTATTTTGGTTTTGGCCTCTGTCATTGACCTTTTTTGATTTGTATTATTGAGCGCAATATTAATATCATTGAAACAGGTTCCTTTTCTTTTTCTACATCCTCAACTTGCACTAACTCCGGAGAGTGCAGCTTCGTGACGTGAATGCATCGGATAAATCATTTTTTTCCCTCGTTTAGCCACAGCATGTCGTCGAATTCAATCATCGTTCCATTCATCTTATCTTTGAATAACTTGAGCAGATCCATCGAAGTCCATCATTTATGAGTTTTATTGCCCCAAAGCATCCACCAACCACTCGCATAGAGCTTTTTACCATCATAAGGAATCGTAAGCCCTCCTCATATCCGTCTGCAGAGCAGTTCAATTTGGTCGTGTTTCGTGCAGAAGTAAAGACTGCGAACAGTGTCGCGATAAGGAGGACGCTTAGATTTGGGTGTTTCATTGGTAAAGTGGGGTTGTGAGGAAGGTATTATTTATCCTTTGTGGCGCTTGACTTCCTCCAGCGCTTTCTCGCCTCGTGCGCGGTCGCGGCATAGCATGTGCACAGTGGCGTGGCGGGATGAGAGGGCTTCGGCTGTTGCGCGTCCCAGACCGGCGTTGGCACCTATGGGTCGGCGTCGTTGAGGTTGGATTAGACGAAAACAGAAATGTGAAGAGCGGCAGGACGCACCAGTGATGATCGCGATTTTCCCGGTCAAGTCGACATCAAGAGCTCCGGGAGTGAATGATTTGGCGTTTCGCTCGTATCCAGCCTTTGCGCACTCGTATACCCTCCAGACTGCCTGCGAAGAGTGACACGTTTAGTTCATCTTGTGGAGAGGAGATGTGTAAGAGACACACACCAGCAAAGAGCGTCGATCTGAACAGTGCGGCCCTTGAGAGTGGAACGAGAAGAGTGGACGAGTATTTGAGAGTGTGAAGTCGGATCGGTGGAAGAATCGAATTGAAACAAAAGTTCGGTGAGGAAGGACACAGTGACGCGGAGATTGCTGTGGAGCGTGTAGCGAGAGAGAGCGCGAGCGGAGGGAGAATGACTGTATTGACTGAGATGGAATGATGCGTTGAGGAGGAGGCTTTCGTCATACCCGAAGTGTGTTCCGTAGAATGATGTATATGCACGTACTTCGCCTTTTCTGGCTTATCGACGATAGCTTTTGTCTCTTCTCTGAATGCTGCAAGTCGCGCATCACAACCAGACACGGTTCCTTATCGGAAATGTAAAGTACTCCCACTCCCCAATGTCCCTCTTCACCTCCAATTGCCCACCATCTGAATCCCGCGCCTCGCTCTCGTCCTCGGTCTCATTTGCTTTCTCCTGCTCCCCATCCCGCTCCCACTCGGTCTCCCCTGGGTCGCCGCAGAGAGTTCTCTTCCACGTCAACATTTTGTAGTTATATTCCCACTCTGGAGATGGCAGAGTATGGTCCGTGATCTGCGTCGTCGCCCTGGAACCTGCGCCCAAGTTCCGCGCTGTCACATTCAGTTGCTTATAGTCGCTTACAAGACTGAAAGTCACGGCTATCGTCGGCGTGCCCCGCGAGGCGGGTGGTATGTCGCTTAGTTCGAGCGCGCCTAGTATACAGTTAATGAGTCGGTCAATCTGACAATGCGGTGAAGGGGTGCAAAGCACGTGACAGAGAAGCCACTCCCCGGCCAAACAGCACTCACCCAATCTTCTCGTCGTGCCCATTCCGTGATCTCTCTCCACCACCACCAGTCTGGCCTCCGTCTGATTATCCTCCGTCGTGGTGAACACACGCGTGTACGTGAACGGCGGTAGGAGACTATACCGTGGAATCATGGAAACGGCAAGGCCACCAGAGGCCGCCACGCCCAGTGTCACGTTCGGGGTGCGAAAGTACCAAAAATCAGCGACCTTGAGAAACTCGACTTCTGGGATTCTATTGGCCTCGATAGTGGCGCCGCGGGCTTGCAAAAGGAAGTTGCGGTTCGTCAGATTGAACTCACAGCGGAGAAAGAAAATGACGGGGCGTAGGCGCCGTACCTATGATCTCGACGCCAAGCCCCTTACGCACGCGCGCCCTGGTGCAGTTGAAAAATGCCCGCACTCCGCTCACAGCGTTAGCGCTGTTGGACTCATCCTCTGCCCCGACAAGTAACACGTCGTCGACGTCCTGCTTCGCAAGTCCGGCGTGCGTGAGCGCAGTCGTTATGTGGTGCGTGGCCCGTACTGCGAGCGTTGAACGTGACGCGGATCCAGCCGGGGTTGCAAACACAAGTGTCGCAGGATGCATGTCAGGTTGCTGCATGAGGGAGGAGCCCCCTCGATGTGCAGTGAGTAAGGAGCAGGTACCATTGGTCAAGGTGTCCTTTGAGTGATGAATGGGTTACAAACCGCGTCAGCTATACGAAACTGGGTTTCCACTCACCCATCCCGTCAACCCCAGGTCACTCGAAACAGCAAGTTGAAACAAGCCTGCCTCCTCGCCCCACAGCGTTGTAAACACAGTGACTTCCACCACGCCACCCGTCAAGTCCAAAACAAGTACTATTTCAGTACCACGGACACACAAAAGAGAATTGCCCCGTCAGCACCCCAGCTTCCACAGGTCTCCCAGCAGACAACACTCAACCATTTCGTGCACTGCTCCATGGGCGCAACATCAATCCCGTACGCCGCCACAGCAGCCTGGGACCTCAACATCGGCTGCTGCCTGTGGGCAAATCCCGCCGCGGTCCCTACACTCCTGGCCGCTCGCCTCCACACGCTTCTCAGAGAGCTTTCTACCGACACGGGCATGTCCTCGTCGATTTCGCGCCAGTCGGTGCCAAGAGCGGCCGGAGTGGTGATGACAGCGGACGTGACGTTGGTGCCTAGGTGCGTGTCGGCAAGGCGCTTGACTGCTCGCAGGACGATGGTGGCGTCGGGTGGAGTCAGCAATTGTGGAGTGCCCGTGACGATGCTTTGCCTATCCGGGAAGAGGGTGGAGTGATCGACGTGGCCGAAGATGTCCACGCGACCATTGCGGACGATACCTGGTTTGCAAGTGCGAGCCGATGGCAATACGTTCAGACTGGCTACTCCGATGCCAAGGTGTGGGGCGCTGCATTACTCACCAACACGAGAAGTACCGTCGAACGTCAACCCCAGGTCTAGCATGACGAATAGGACCACGGCATAGAATTTCATCCTTGTAATCGATCAAAATGCTGTCCAGGGCACTCACCGACGCCGATGGTTTCGAAGACCGAGGCGCGGCAAACATGGGATGCTGCGCAGAGGAGAGCGATGGCGAGCAACGTGCGGCGGAGGGATCCGTGGCACATCATGAAGAGTAGGGTTGGTTTCGGTTTGTGGATGCATATTGCCGGTTTTATTCGAAAGCGCTATCCTCGGCTGAACACAACTCGCCACGTACAACATACGTACCACGGAGAACCTCCTCAAAACTCATCTCGGCGCATCACACTCTCGCATAGTCATTTCGCTGCAAAGGAATAAGTATTCGCGCGCTAAATCACCTACAACTGTATTGCGGTGGGATCTAACCGGAGGTTCGATTCATCCGACGTCGCCGTGGCATGGTGAAAGGAGAAAGGCATTGCGTTGATCAATGCTATCGAAGATAGGAATTAGGGACTCGTCGAGCAGCTCCTGCCAGACGGTGCGAATTCCATCGCACTCAAACTGGTGAACGTGACACTGGCGTTGCCGACTGGCAACGAAACGAAGACGGACACAGTTCCGCGTGTATCTGCACTCGCGTTGGGGCTTGTTTGGGACGTGAGAAGTTGGTGGAGACGCTGTTGATTGCGGTTACCCAAAGTCGTTGGATCGAAAATGACACACTGCAGGCGTCAAGAGCCTCATCGTATCACACTGAGGTGTTTTAGTGAGTCAGACACCATTTTTATCAATCTTGGCGAGTACATGTCTGACAATGTCACCATTCAAATGATCACATCGGTATCAATTCTTCCGCTTCTACAAAAGCAACACCTTCGGCGTTCCTGTTACATTTTGCCACTGGTCGAATGATGGCAAATTGTACTTGACGTGGGCACAATGGCCATACAAGAACCTCAAGTCCCTCACTGAAACTTGAGGAATGTTTGGAGACTCGGCGACCGTCACCAAAGCGAGGCGCACCCGGGCCTTGATGCAACTTGCAATATCACTTGGAATTATTCTTTTGCTCCATCATGTGTCGCTGTGTGTGCTGGCTGCGAGCAGTGAACACAACAGGAGCATCCTCCCATTACACGTTCCTTTCTCGCCACATGGCACATACTGGCTTATGAACTCCGATTCCATCTTTAATGCCGACTGATCTTGCTTTCTTTCACGTCCTACTGACGACTGACAAGTGACATACGGGCGCGACAAGCGTATATGTTCGCTCCTCGTTTCAGTAACTCGAGAATGACTCTGGGATTGTTTTGAACGTGGTGTGTGCTTACCACTTCATCCCAAACACCACTGCCAGAAGGTACCATACCTACCCCAGTGCGCGAGTGCACAGGTAAGGGAGGTCCTTTGCTTGATGTGCCATATGGTGAAACACATCGGCGATATCTGTCTTCGTTGCGTGAGTATAAATATCGCAGCTGATGGCTTGGCGCACCGTCCTCACCGTGTCCATGCGGAATGGATCGTCTTCCACGTCTCTGTTTATTACCGTGAAATCGGCGATCGACCGCTCCTTGGGACCTTGCAAGACGACGAACATCGGGGTGTGATGGGTCGACGGCGTCACTTGACCAGTGTCCTCTGGGAGAGGGATGCAACATTCTTCTTCTCCAATTTGTACGTGACTACGTGTTCCTCTTGATGCGATCTCGTGAGCAGCCTCGAGCTTGTACTCTTTGGTGAGAGTTTGCCGGGAGGGACGACCCGTTTTGAACGGGATGATGACGCCTTCCCCCACTGTTGTCAGAGTCCAGGGTTCTTCCAGCGTTCCACAAAATGTTTCAGCCGACCGCCCACTGGGATGTGCGGTGCTGGGTGAGGTAAGAGACGCTCCAGAATCTGCGCTCGCAGAGTGAGGTCGGAGGTTGAATAAGCCTCGTTGACTTGAGAGAGAAACTGGTTCTATGTTGGTGCGAATCGTTTCGTCCACTCCGCGTACCAACACTCCATCGGCACCCCCTCCATCGCTATCGTCTCGAGGGGATTGGAGGTGGGAGCAATCTTTGTCGCTGTTTGAGATGTCGGAGGCGCGACAGGTTGAAGGCGACGCGATTGAGGTCGTCGCATTTGCTACCGCACCTACGGCTCCCCGCAAACCGGTCGCCCCGTACTGTACATTCATGGCGTTCCTGGCTCCAGGTTTGCCTTCCGACCAGACATCGAGGAATGGGCAAGGTACGGATGTAAACTTCCTCTTCGTGTGGTATTCTTACTGAATGCGTCTCTAACGCGACACAAAATAGATCAAAGAACATTTACCTAATCTGCCCCGACCGTCCAGTCAGGGGCTTTTCCGACTTCAACCCGCATGGCACCTTGGTGACCTTCGCAGCGGACGCAGCCCATCTCGTGACCGCCGCTTTGGCTGAGGTCGGTAGGGCGGGGTCGAAGGTGACAGTGGTAGGATTTTCGGTTGTGAGTTACACCGCACTTGTTTACGCTTAGCA
The DNA here is from genome assembly GCA_001574975.1 of Gonapodya prolifera JEL478. Taxonomy (NCBI): domain Eukaryota; kingdom Fungi; phylum Monoblepharomycota; class Monoblepharidomycetes; order Monoblepharidales; family Gonapodyaceae; genus Gonapodya; species Gonapodya prolifera. The sequence continues at coordinate 29,211 of KQ965793.1, forward strand.
TGGAGACTCGAACGGATGGTGCTGACTTCCGCTTATCAATTGTAATATGTCAGGGCGGACCCTTTGCCCTTCCCTTTGCCGTCCACCACCCCGAGCTTGTTCTTCGCCTCGTTCTTATCGGATCAAAGGGTGGTTTGCCGGTGGTGTCGAAGGTGCCACGGACGGAATGGCATCCGGTCCCGTGACTGGACACAATCTTGTGAAACGATCACCATGGATATTTCGGATTCTATGGGTGAGTATCCTGCAGTTGCAGCAGCGTATATTCACCAACATTGCTTGCCTTGTTTACCCCAGTCGTTTCTAAAACCCGACCTTGTGGACCCTGAGTGGTACTGGAACGACATGGAGGTCCAGTATGTGCGGCGACGACAAAGCACTTTACAACGGTACCCCTGGGCTGAAGCCGTGGGCTATCGAGCACCTTGCTGGAGAGAACTTCCGACAAGGAATACAAGGGTTCGTTCCTACTTCCTCTTGCGCCTCAGTCTCCAATATCTGTCTAACCTCACCAACCCCACTCCCCACCCTGCTGTTCACAGACCCTTCACGACCTCCTCCTCGTCCTCGGCAAGGACTCTCCCACTGGCTTCGGCTTCGACCCATCTGCTTTGAAAGTGCCCGTGGAGGTGCACGCAGCCACTCGGGACCCGTTCAGCACGCCGGTGCAAGCGAAGCATTTGGCGGCTACCGTGGGGACGGAGGTGATTTGGGAGGATACGGATGGGCATCCGGTGGGGTTGTGGGGGGCTATGGAGAAAGTGTGAAGGTTTCGGTCGGGGGAAGACTATATGACAAGTACAACAAGTATGCATTACGTGAGAAATGAAAACATTACATCGTGTTTCGTTGCTCAATATGCTTGCGAAGTACCGCAACAGTCAATGGGCATGTTTGTGCATTCCTCAGGCGAGGGAAACTTGCGATGCCGTCGAGATTGATCTGAAGGCGCTGCACAGTGGTGTCAACACTTCGCTCAAGAAGGTATTTCAGACATTTATAATGTACGCTTGTGGTTGCTGCTTCTAGTGCATGGTCCATGGCTTCTGCGCAGATATCGACCGGGGTTCGCTTAATCAGCACTTCCAAGACATCAATGTGTCCCCGCCCAGCTGCACTCTTAAACGCTTGCTTGATACTGTCAGTATCAAAAGTTCCAGCACCCTTTTCCAATAGGAGGGTGACAATATCGCTCCAACCTCTGTGTGCAGATCCAATCAGAGGTGCTGCAGCTTGGGTGTGCATATCGGCGCCATATTCTAGAAGCACTTTGACCATGTCCAGGTCACCCTTTCTTGCGGCTTCCGAAAGACAAATGTCATTATGTGCGTGGACATCGGCTCAATGTTGGAGCAGTGTACGTGCGATTTCCATGCATTCTGGTATGGGAATCGACGTCATGAATCGGAGGGCTGCTGAATTCCTAGAGCGAGCGTTTGCGCCTTTCCCAAGCAGGAGCTCTACCACCTCAAGATGGCCGCGCATTGCAGCCAACACAAGTGATTCGTTGTTCATCGTCCCAGCATGAGCTCCAGTATCAAGAAGGAGCCTCACGATACGCGCGTCTCCGATTTCAGACGCGTGTTGAAGACAGTCGTCGTTAACATGGAGGCCAGCTCCAGCGTCCAGCAACACTTGTACAACTGACACAAAACGCTGGCGGACTGCGTACACCAGGACTTCACTTTTCCCAGCATTGATACTTGCGCCACGATCCAACAGGAGACGAACTGCAAGAACGCTTCCCAGGAAAGCAGCTTCCGAGATCGGCAGCGTACTGAAGGCAACGATTGCCGTTTACTTGAGCGTCTGCACCGGCCTCTAGCGGCGCCACCTGCATGACTTGCAAGATCCACCCCCCAGAAGCACGCAGAAGAGCCTCCCCTTCTCCTACATGTACATCAGCTCCACGCTGAAGCAGGAGACGAAATGCAGGTGCGTTCCCAAGGTCAGCTGCGGTCGAAAGTGATTAACACAGCTGCCCCACCCGATGGGTGAACCGATGATTGACGTCGGCGAGGCCGCAAAGTTTTCAATCACTTGTATATCACCCCTTTTCAACTCTGCCAGGAGGGCACGCTCTGGTTCTTTATATTGCCTCAATGCGCGCGACAGTATTGTGGCAGGATCTGTGAGGATGTCAGAAAGTCGGTGGCTCAAAGCCTCTGTTGGAAGTACCAAGCGATAGTCGTTGGGGATGCACGTGGCGATTTGGCAGATGATCTCCGAAGGCAGTTCAGCTAGGCGAAAGAAAGGGCGCGATTGGCCGGACGTCGCTTCGGCGCAGCGTGTCAGAGCAATCATCCTTTGGGAGTAGGCGATAAAGTCGAGTGGCTCGGATGTGATAAAGGGAACGGAGCCATCGTTTTGTGTAACGACATCGGCGGGATACATCGTCGATTCCCGTCCATCTGCGGCGACGGCGCTACATGCACGTCGTGGTTGAGATAGGAGAAGAGGCTCAAAGGCATTGGTGACTTCAGACGCGCGGATGGTACGGGGAGGGGGGGGGAATCTTGAAACTGGAGCTACCCAATTGTTGACGGATACACTGAATTGTACAGTTTTCATATGAACGTGAGACCCATTTGTATATACATTATTGACAGGGGTTTGAATTCAAGACTAAATAAACCGGGAAGCTGCCATCTCAACCGCACAGCGCGTTAAGAAAGCATGATGCTGGATGCTCTGAACCGAGCTATGAAGTTACACCGTGACTGGTGGTACTCTCCACAAATCCGACCACTCGTTCCACATACGCCGTCCTGGACAGTGCAAGATAAGCCCAGATCAAGTTCGGGACAAGTCCGAGAACGAGTGGAACCGCCTGCCGTTTCCACGCAGAACACGAACTCATCACCGAGAGTAGATCCCCCTAATCAGCTCCCACACGACTCACCTTAACTCCCCATCCATCTCCCATGAGGAGGTCGTGCCCCGAGAAAGACACGTGTTCGTCTGTGGAGCCTGACGGCGTCATGAAGTAAAAGTAGAAGACGCTGCATGAAACGATGGACAATTCCATTTCCGACAACAGAAGGGAGGGCGCAACAAGACGGGCACTCACAGCCAGTAGAGGGACGTTCCCCAATACACACATTGAGATATTAACTTTATTAGCTGGGGCTCTTGCGGGCCAAGTGGGTGAGGACTTTATGACACGGTCAGTGTCGCACCAGTCGGCAATCTGCTCTAAGAGAGCTCCCATGAAATACAGCACTCACTCGGCCCTAGCGTCTTCCCATAGAGCAAGATCCTCCCTCCAGAACCGACGGACGCTCTCCCACACGAACACCCCGTTCGCCCAGTTTGCTGCGACGCCAAGTCCCCAAATGCCATACATAAGAAGATCCGTCGTGTGGCACAGAGGAGTTGTGCACCAAGGAGGGTAGTGAAATGATAAGTGCGGGGTCGAGAAGTCAGGCCATAGAGAAGGTGTGGAGGGGAATGTGTCCCGGAGGAAGATTTCTCGGAGGATGGTGAAGTGGATCCGGGACAGAAGTGATAAAGGGAATAGAATAATTGTTAGGAGAGTGAGAAGAAGGGCGAGCCGCGCAACTGTGTCCCGTAGCGAATGGTGTTAAATGAGGTCGTTAAGCAGGTCGAGTGTTAGTTGGGCGTTTGGCACCACTCACCGGAATTTCGGAGAATCTCAAGCTTATAAATCCTCTCCACCTTGAGTGCGTGCCCACAGGTCGAACACCTGTCCGTCGTATGGCGCTCAACTTCGACATTTCGTTCATTCAAGCCCCCAGCGACCCAGTCCTCGTCATCCAAGGCGCCCAAATCTACGACCGGTAACGCGTCATCTGCACCTCTCGCCAACTGGTGCGCCCTCCACTTGTCCAGGCACGACCTGTGCACCCAGCCCTGCGTTCCACTGCAGTTGCACGGCGAGAACAGTTCGTCCTGATCCTCGATGCGTGGAGCGAGAGACAGTGTAATTACACAGCGGAGAACGGAAAACAGTACATTGTAAAGTGCGGGAAGGAAGGGCAGAGGAGTTCCCGGTGGAGGGTCGTCCGGTGACCGGAATGTGTCAAAGATCTGGGGCGACTCGCGCTCGAGACAGATTCGGCAGGTCGGAAGTCCAGCACTATCCCCATCTTCTCCCGTTAAGGCATGGGCATCAGCGTCAGTTTCGTCGCGGGAATCTGGTGTGCCCACCGGCACCCCGAGAACGCGGTTCATGATGAGAAGCGACCACGCCCCGCCGACGTTGACAGAGGGGAAAAGAGTCTCAAAAAGCAGCGAGCCGAGGAGCGCAGGCGGAAGGAATAGAGAGCGCGGTGGAGGTTGAGGGTTCATAGCTGCTGCGGACAATCATTCCACTCATGGCTTTACGCACTGCAAAAAGAAGAACCCTCTCTCGGCAGCCGACGTGCACTAAATGAACAATTTGAGACGATTGTGGTGCACGGTGTATTCTTGCGTCTTCACGCGCCGTCACGCTCGCGCCCAATTACTTAGCTCAGTTGTCTCATGAAATTCAGCAAAATAGAAACTTCAACCTTCAAGTCAGGTCGCAAACGTGAAGTCGGAAGACATCCACGGACGGAAGTTTATTGGCCGATCGATTTTTGACAGCTTCAAACCGACGATTCCACCACAAAAGCACGAGCGGGCAACGGTCAGTGAGCATTTCGCTCCCCAATTCTCTCAAATCGGCCTTCTTGTGGTCGATTCCTGTTCTGAACCCACCAGTCCTTATCGGCGGCACCACCTTGTCGAGGCAGAACATCGCGACGTCGCAGGGATTCCCTGCCGGTACCAGCAGCCCAGAATACAGTGTACGTGTTCTCTATCTCCGGGCGTTGTCGTCAAAAATATCGGATGGCTCTGGAATAACATTGGCCAACACGCCCATGTATAACATGCTTGCCTTGGACCGACATACCGGGGTTAAAGTCTGGGAAACTCGAAAAGCGAATGAAACATCTCCGGTTGAGCGAATTTTTATCCTTCCAAAGAGTTCCCCATTGATTGAGCTTCGAGGGAGTCCTCGTCATCGTGTGTCACGGCACCTGGAGTTGAACGTCGCTTGGAGAGCAATATCGAGAGCGCCGCTCGTCACACAATTACTCCTTCACGTAAGGGTGTCTAATTCCTCTCCGGCGAGAGTCCTATCGCGCCGAGGAAGGCCAATCCGGTAACTCGCCGAACTTGCTTGATTGTACAACCTCCAGGAGGCGGGAATGAGCGATAAGACGGTCAAATGGCGTTCCAAGGGTGTACCCGCGAAGTACTCGCGTCGCAGCGTGTCACGTCAAGGTGGATTCCGGTGGTGACAGCTGTTCCCAACGCACGCGCTGCGGCGAAAATTCAGCCGCAGACAAAATTTTCAAAAGGCGAAAAGGAAAGCTGCAGTCTATTCGGAAAATTTTCATCGGGACGCTCGTGCTCAATCAGCTCGGTGGTGGATGGATGCCAAGGCACCCGGTGCAGCTTCGCAAGCCAGTCGATCGACAGAATTCCTCAGCTTCACCTTCAAGCAACCAATGATGCAGACCGAAGATTGCCCTACGGGTGTCCTAGGAACATACGCTGACGATCGAGGGAATCTAATGGTGAGCTTTACTTGCCTGGACTCATTCTCGCTGTCCCCGTCATCACTCAATCACCCACAAACCCACACAGTCAATCCGCCCTCGATTCGTCAAGCGACGCAAATGTGTGCGATAACCACGAATGTTCTGGTGGTGGGAGCGGGTTTCGCGAGGCCCTGGACGGTACAAATACGAGCATCGCCTGCGACGTACGGCGACGCCATCTTCATGGGGTATGATCTACCGAAGAACCAAAACCCACGGCTTCGGACAAGGACATTTACAATGGATGACGGTACGTTCCACAGTTAGGGAAGATCTACAGTTCGATCGTCAACTCCCTCTCTCACCGAAACTATCGTATTTCTTTTCCGGAAAAGTTGAGGAAGAAACTACGACTGACTTTAATGAAGAAGTCGGGATTGTCCCACCTTCTGGCTCGGTGGCAATAGATCCCAACAAGCTGACCGCGCCATCCCAAGGCGACTGCAAGCGTTCTTCGACACTCGGATCGCCTAATAAACAGGGCACCAATGAAAAGCAGAACGATGTTTCCGTTGGAGTCGTTGCGGAAGAGTGTACGCGGTCGAGCCATCGAAAGCCGTTGTGAGGAGATTCAATGCGCCTCGTCCCCTGCCGAATATGCGGTGTCTGCCAAGAAGCTTGTGGACGCTTCATCTGAAGGTACGATATCAGATTATCCTCCGTGCTAGACTGCTTCAACATTCTGCGATATTTCTTCCAAAGCATCGTCTACTCACACTCTCGTGGAATGCCCTTCCGAGCAAACATCCGCAAGCTCTTACCCCGAGGCGCCGTCGTCAAACGAAATCCTTTCAGAGTCTCTTCCAAGCGTGTCGAGGTCTGAACCTTTGGATCCTCAACGGGGCGTGCTGTCGGCATCTGAATCGGGCGAGCAGATATCGATCGTGAACGAAGCGGACGGTGTCGGTGCCTTTGACGCCGAAGCGACCCCTCCTCAGGCGAACAATATTTCTGAGCAGATGCCGACATCCCTCGCGATAATCGCCGTTCCACCGCAAGGCTCTGATGTCGTTACCAAAGAAGCACGAACGATTCGTCAACCAGGCTTGGTGTGCTTCCGGTTCTCGGGCTCGAGCGTCCACTTCTCTCCTTACCTCAGTCAGACGAAGGTATGACTGCTAAAGCCATATAAGTGTCCGTTGGTGCGGAATCCGAACTGCCACACCAGCGACCACATCACTACCCCTCGCCAGTGAAAATCAAGCAGCGCGACGTCGATCACCCATGCGCCAGCTTAGATCTCTCGGGCAGGATTATCTCCCAGAAGGAGACATGAGCCAGAAGCACCCTCCCGCCAAAACCACCCTTGGATCGCAAGGATTTTTGCCAGGTTCACACCACACGTCAACCGGGATGAAACGACTGCAGACGCCCCGCGTCGCACCTATCAAGCTGTTCTCCAAGCCATCCGTCGGGGCTTGCTGTGGAAGTAGTCAACGTGGAAGAAGACGTGAAGATGGGAAATGGAGACCCGAATCCGACCTCGTGGGCGGGGCGAGCTCACGCAAATGTAGAAATATCACGTGTTATGCATTGTAAATGTGCTGTACAAAAATGCTGGATCCACTGCATTACTAGTAACGCTGCCGGTCCACAGTCTACCCGACCAGTGCCGAAGTCGTCAGTAAATGGAGCTATTAGGAGGCGCCACTGTGGTAAATAGAACCAGAGGTGAGTATCGTGCATCAGGAACCAATGACTTCTCAAATCCTTCGATCCGTCGGCAAACTTCTCGGGTCTGAAGTGCAAAAGCATCACACCCGAAGTCCCGAAACAACACCACGGCCAGTCTCTCTCCAGTTCCACTCATGTCCGTGTCCTTATCTACGCCGTCCTAGAGTTCACAGAGACTCACACGATGATGTTGATAATGGGAATATGGATAAGCTTGATGAAGTATCCAATCGCGCCCATCAGAAGGAAGCCCATACCGATAGCCTGGGAGATTTTCAAGAATTCTAGTGGGCAGTTGCGGAGTGAGTCAATTGGATGTATGGGTGAGAGGTCGATTTTCCTCGCCGAAGTTCTGCGACGTGACCCCATCACGTCTTTGGACGCACGGGAAAAGTTCCAAGAATATCCTTAGGATTCCTGGTTTCCGTAGCGTGCGACGCGCCCGCGTGTTCGCCTCGCTCTACACATCGACCTAAAGCTCACCTTTCCGGTCAGGCTTCTTGCACCTGTTGATGAACATCTGAGACTCTTTGAAGAACTGACGGGGTCCATCGAGGAGGTCGTTTGAGTCGGCATCTTTGGACGACATGTCTGGAGGGGGTACGGCAAGAGGCGGAATAGCAATGGAGAGCGGGTGGGGGAGATTCCAGTTACAACGCGTCAGAGCACCAGTCAAAGGCGGAATTCGGGTCGTGTCGATACCTGATTGGTGGTCGAGTGGTGGTGAAAATGAAGAGCGAACACACCTGCTGGCAAATGCTTGTTGCTGTGGTTCGTGGCACAGCAAACTCAAATATAGTAAATATCAACTTAGAAACAGTATCTAAAATCGTGCTGCGAGATATACGGTGTATTCCCACATGAAAAAAAGTCAATCAGTCTGGCTGCTTCTCGAGCACAACTCCATTATTGTGGTGGTTGGTTTGGCGAGGAATGTCTCCGTTTTGCTTGGGGTGTTGCGTGGAGATAGGAACGATCGGACGTCCAACCAATTGAGTTGAGGTCACCGTTGGCGGACGACGAGCGGGGGGAGCAACGGGGAATAGTCGAGGCTGCTGTGCGGACTGTGGCGCAATCGTGTAGGAAGCAGGATGACCGACCAACTCAGGGTGTGCCGAATGCCGCGGCCGTGGTTGAAGGAGCATTTGACTGCGAGGGAAGAACTCAGGACGGGAAGTGTTTGATGTTATAGTGTTTGGCCGGACCGGTTTGTTGGGTGCTGCACTCGTCATCTGTGGAGGGTGACCAAAGGATCCGGGACGAGCAGGTGTTGGGAATGACGGTACGCCGGATATAGCAGGTTGCTGAAATTGGGAGGACCTTGGCCCCCCTTGCAGATTTGCGGCTGCGTTAACTGGCCTCGGCGGACGCTGGATGAAGGGATGTATTCCACGCAAGGGGGGTCCTTGAGGCGGTGCATTGCTTGAGAAGTTTCCAGGTCGTGGCTTGGCTGAAGTCTGAAGTGAGCTCAGTAGTAGTCTTTCATTTTGCTGGAGCGCTTGAGTCAAAGATTGGTCGCCATTTGCGGGGAGGTGCAAACCCATTGTTTGCGCAAGATATGCACGCGGGTCAAATGGCGCAGTTATATCCCGCCAGAAATTTGAGAAAGACGTGGAAGCCTGACCACTGGGCAGACGATTATTGATCACCATGTTGATCCCTTGACCAGTTGCCACGGGTGGGAGTGTTGGCGGCACACGTTCCCTCGGGGGCATAAGCATTTTGAACCGGGAGGCAACCTCGCTTGCTGAACTGAGCGAACCCTTGCTCTGTTCAAGCGTGGTCGCAAGGACGGTTAGCGGTTGCGGGACGGGGCCTTCTCTCGACAGCGCAGATTCGCCCTTTAAGGCATCGAGAGACGCAACTGCCACCCGTGGTCGTTGAGGTGAGGGACCAGTCTTTCTAGGCCTTCCCGGTTTTCGCGGAGATTGCTTCTTTGAACTACCAGGTGTTTCCCCCTTCACAGAAGCTGCAGCCGCTGCAGCGGCACGGATCGCTGCGAGCTGTGGAGTCATGGGGACTGAGGGTGGGGTTGGGTTCTGATTCGTCGCGCTGCCGTTCTTCTGGGCTCTCATGCTCCTAATGACAGGACCGGCTCGAATTGCCGCGAGCCCAGGGGACATCGGCAACTGAGTTATCTTGCTTGAATTGTTTGTCGCAGCCGTTGTCGCCTTCGCGGCGAAGGCAGCACCCGCAAAAAGGGCCGCAAGTGCCTGCGAACTCGGAAGCTCTGTCATCCGATTGGCATCCATTTCGGTGGTAATTACAGCAGCAATAGGTGGCGGAAGGGTGCGCCAGATTGACGCTTTGTCGAAGGTTGCAAGTGACCGCGCAGTGCTTCCCTTGCGGCGCTTGATCTTTGCTCCTCCATCGGAAGGTTTGTCATCTTGACGCATGATACTTTCCCCGTCGTTTGTTGCATCTGCGAAGAAACGTACCGACAGTTTGAGAAGATGTGCTGTACTTCGGAAGAAAACAGAGCACCGACCATCTGACACGACTTCTGATGAACTTGATGATTCGTGATCAGAGTAGTTACCGTCACGTTCCCGGCGCTCTGTGAAGCCTTCGTCTTCGTATTCTACATGTTTGCGCTTTCTTCGAGGGGACGAAAGAATGGCGGTTGGGTTTATACCATCGAGAGTCGAGTTGGAGCTAACTGGTTTCTGTTCCCGAGGTGGCAGATGATCTCCCAGAAGACTGATAAAAGACGTAATTGAGTAAAAAATATCTTGACGGCGGAGAGAAGCAGAAGACTTACGTTTCCCAAAAACTTCTGTCAGGGTTTGGCTGGGGGTCTTCGCCAGGTTCAACAACAGCTTCGGTCGAAATACTAAAATCATTTTCGTCAAAATCTTGGTCCCCGGAGTCTGTGACATTAGCTTCCCAAACACGAGCAAACGAGAATGTGCTCTTCTTGGTCGTCGTTAGCAACGGAGCTACTTGGTCGTCCGTATCAATTTCCCGAAACATCTCACTTCGATCCAAGAGTGCATCAACTAGAAATCGCGTTGCAATTGATGAACTGCATAAAACGAAGTTAGCACGATCCTCACTTGCGGCGTCGTCATAACGGAGCATCTTCTTGTCCGCTTCTGCATCTTCTTCGAAGAGCTGTTTCGCACCAAACTGAAGAATCGTCTCAAGCGTATTATCGTCGTAGTCCTCATCAGTCGAAGCGAGTTGCACCACTAGATGGTCCAAAACCAGTTTTCTCTTTGCAATTTGAAAGATGCGTTCTTCAACCTGGGAAAAATCATCATAAGTATGACTTCGACCACGGACGATCATTCACTTCCAAATTCTCACTGTGTTCTTACAAACGAACTTGTACACCGCAACATTGCTCTTCTGACCCATCCTATGAGCTCTCGAGAGCGCTTGGAGGTCCATCTGGGGATTATAGTCTGAGTCCTAAAATATAAAGATCATTCAGAGAATGTTCAACACTAAATTGATGTCAGGCGATGAGAGGTGAGGCTCACCCAGATAAAAATTGTGTCCGCCGTGGCCAGGTTAATTCCCATACCACCAGCTCGGGTACTCAACATGAAGAGGAAGATATCAGACCCAGGAGCATTGAAATCATCGATCTAGAGTAACAAAGCGAGATAACCCTTTTGAAGATTGTATAAGTTGTGCATCGACACTCACCATCCTTTGTCTTTTTGGTATCACAGTAGCACCATCAAGCCGTCGATATTTGATTGCCGAATACTTGCAATAGAGCTCGATAAGATCCAATGCCATAGTCATGGTTGAAAATAAGAGAACCCTGTGGCCCTGCTCCTTGAGCTTCGCAAACATTTTGTCCATCACTTGCAGTTTTGCACTTTTGTCAATTAAATCCCGCCTTGCAGAGAGGGGATCGGAGAACTCGGGCTTTGAATAAACGAATCAAGCTTAAGATATGGTTCGTCCCCAATGAAACTCAAATAGCTTACAAGACTGTCTTCAAGAAGGTAAGGATGTTGCAAGACACGGCGTCTGGGATCCAGTTTGAATATAAACGTCAAAAAACAAAATCATGGTGAGATTTTGAGGCTTCGGCAGACTCACAGAAGCGAAATTATTCTCTTGATGCCTTTCAACCGTGTCCTGTTCTTTGAACCATTCAATAGAACCTGATAGTTTTTAGTGAGTATCGTCCGGTACAGATACCTTTGGGCTTTGGTCACTGATAAATCGATGGATCTCAGTTGAAAGATCGAAAGGTATTAGATTTGTCTCTCACGTGAAACAGGCACTATCGTCTCAGACTTTGGCGGCAAGGTGTCCAGAACATCTGTCTTTACGCGTCGCAGCATCACCCCCTTCAAAAGCTTGTTTATGAAAAGCAGGAGCGTCAGTTATTTTCAAATCACAGCAGGTCATGCGGTTTGGAGTTCTCACCTCATGAAGCTCGGGTATTTTACTCTTGATGACCTGTCCAGACTCTGTCTCATACTCTTGGACGAATGCATCACCGTCGTCGTATTTCTCGGGATCGAGGAGACTCAATAGAGAATACAGCTCTCGCAGATTATTCTAATGACGTAAGGTGATTGATTATCGATAAGGTCCACAAAATCGCTGCAAAATTCTAAGCGACAGTACCTGCAATGGTGTTCCAGTCATAAGAACCTTGAATCCACAATTAAGCTGTTTCATATTCTTGAACAAAAGCCCAAAGTCGTTCTTGACCCTATGCCCCTCGTCAATTATCAGCACCTCCCAGCGTGGGGCCACTTTCTGGAACACCTTGGGCTCCAAAGCAATCATTTCAGAGGTGGTGATCACAACATGGCATTTCAGACTTCGAAGACCATTGACGCGACCGGTACGGGCATACAACAGTTGTGACCTGCATGCCGTATGATTGATTGGTAAAGTGGAACGTCGTGTGAAATTTCAGCAACGCCGTGATCCTACTTGATAAAGGCTCGATCGTCAGATGTTCCGTGAAATGCAACTACGTTGAGGTGTGGGGCCCACTTAGCGAACTCTCTTTCCCAGTTTCGAAGTGTGGATGCTTTTGAACGTACTCAGTAAAATTATAAAATGGATGCACGCGAGACCGCAATGAACACACCTGGAACCACTATGAGGGAAGGAAAAACGTTGTGGTCAGCATGTAAAATTGCAAGTAGGGTTATGGCTTGGATCGTTTTGCCGAGTCCCATTTCGTCGGCCAATACTGCGGAGAACATTCAAATGTTTCAAACACCCGGCGCCACACGTTCGAAGACTTCAGACTCACTGCAATTGACGTTTTTGTACCAATGGTGCCGCATCCAGCTGAAATTCGTGCTACTATCAGTATCACCGTTGCAAAACATAGGATCACCAGTGCCCTCACTTAACTCCATCAAGCTGGTATGGCTTCAGTTGACCACCTGCATGACAAACAATAGGTGTGAAACCGTTCGACGTCTCATCCTGCCGGAATCCCTTACCAGAAATATAGGACGGCTGCTCCCGAATTTCGTAGAACCTCCTCTTCTTGCGTGGGGGATCACGCTGACTAGAATCCAGCGATTCGTACCCCTTATGAGACTTCAACAGAGCGACGAAGATCTCGTACAGTGCTTCGTCTGGACTCGGCTATGAAATTATATGGTCCGTGTCACTTTCGAATTGACTATGGAACATAACTGCAACCTACCCAGTCTTCCCACGTCGATTCACCGGCGGGCAGATCGGACCACTTCACTAGAACCCTCGAGACAACCTCCGTGGTCTCACTCAGTTCGTCATCGTCGTGTTCAACTTCCAGAATGCGTTCTGGTGTGCGCCTTTGAGTCATATTCAAAGCGCAACGTGAAACATCTGGATCGATCGCAGGGAAAGCAATATATCTTACCAAGCCGAGTTGACCACTTCCTCAACCGCTTTAGGCCAAATGGGCTCAAACCCGAAGCCTTCGTTCTCCTCTTCCTCCTTCAGGACTCGATTCCAAAATGTTTTGAATTTCCACTTCCCATCATCACACCGACTTAGCCAATGCCCACTGGGGTGGCAGTATGCGTCAATAACGACATCAAAGATAATTCAAACCCCGAAACCTTACCTCGCCCATGCATCATGGCGATGTGACCATTCTTCGTACTTTATGTAGTACTCGAGCTCCAACCTTGTCTTCTCGTCTTCTACGTATCCGCGAACAGTGCGCTTGGAAGGTCTGACCGAATCATCTTCTACAGTGTCATCCCCAGGAGGTACTCGATACGTGTAGATCGCTTCCACGGGTGCGGAATGGATGATACAGTCGATGCAACGAGCCTCTGAATTGAAAATGGAAAAAGAGAAGTTGTTGACAATCAAGTACATACAAGTTCGAACATGACGATAGATGCTCACCATTCGCGAACCATTCCACAGTCCCTTCCATGCAATCATACCTCTCATCGTAGTTCGCATCAAACCCCTTCTCAAATTCCCTCATAATGCACGTGGGGTGCGACTGACATTTTTCATATTAGATGGTTTGATAATCCACGTCTCTCACCGACGAAAAAAAACGCACTCACCACAAAATCACACCTCATGCACCTGAACAATAAATTGGCCCCGTCGTCGTCGTCAGCCAGAGCTCCCAAAACGGGGTCAAACCCTCCGTCTCCACAGAAGCCGCATATGGGCTTAGCCCTGACGCAGAGAGGGCACATCGCCGCCGGGACATCTTCTTTCGAGCTTTGGGAGGAGGCTGGCGTGTTGGAACGGGATCGCTCGAGATTTTCTACGGAAGGCGTGGCGGACCGTTCTAATTTCGACCGAGAACAAGCAGACCGAGAACAAGCCAGTTCTTGGGCTGCTCGTCGTGCGCGTTCCTTTTTGACGGTCGCGGGCACGCACTCATCATGCCAGGAGCTTTCAAAAGGCGAATGTGGGAGAGTAGGTAACGTGTTATTTCAGATAAAACCAGACGCCAATACTGGTCAACTCACTGCATACAAGTTTCACAACCCACTAGTGCCCCTTTCTTCACCCTCTGGCCTAGAATCTCAACGTCTTGCTGCTTCAATCGGCCCATCCTGGGCTTGTCACCGTACCCACATTTGCGACAATTCTTGAAGATCGCCGAGTCCACCGGGTCGGGATGCGAGGAGGAAAACAAAGCATTTATTTAATACACGCACACACATACACCAAAAGACAGACAAAAGAATCCTTGGTGGCGGAAACCAGTATTTCCTTTCCAATATTTTCATCCTTGCCGCTCCACCTTTAGGACCTCCTACTCACGGGATAATGAAATAGCGTCTTGATGTCATGGCCGCCCGCCTTTCTTGGGTTGCGCTTCCCGTTTCCATGCCTCACCAATTTCCCATACCTCTTCCCAGCAGTTCTTGCCCCATAATCGCCGTCGCTGCCACTCGAATCATGACTTCCTTCGGACTTGAGCTCATCACTACTGCTGCCACTCTGAGAATCATCCTCACTCGGCTCCACGTTCACGGCTTTTGGTGTTACGGACTTGGCGAATCCTTTTGACGGTACCGGAATCGCAACGACGACATCGGAACCCTCAGACTCGTTATCTTCTGAGTCGGAAGTGACCCGAACGGCACGCCGAAGGCGAGACGGGCGAGAGGGGCCGCGAGATGGAAGTGCATTTCCGTGAAAGACCTTGGAGCTCCCACTAGAGGGTGATAATCCGCGTTCGTTCAACGGAGGGCGAGGTGGTGTCGGCGACTTTTCCAAACCCGTTGGCGCTTCTACTTCCCGGTTTTCAGAAATGTCTTGATTTCCATCTGCCCCAGAAGATCCAGTTCGATCGTCTTCACGGTCCGCTGCTCCTGCGGTGATCTCAAATTCGTCAGCATCCACATCAATAACTCGTTCGACTGCAACAAATTTGTCCGGTTCGAGTTCAATAGGGCTTTGTTCGCCATTGTCCACTGTCCAATCATATCCATCAGTTCCCAATTGCGCATCTGACACGACTTCATTTACCACATCCTCCACTTCACCACTATTATCCTTCTGAAAAACTTCACTTTGAGCAGGTAGGGCGACAACCGGAACCCCCGGGACGGTCGGCTCACTCCTCTCGGTCTCTTCCCACCCACTCCTGGCCCTTCTTCTACGTCCTCTCCCTTCCTGCACGGGCGCCAAAGCTTCCAACCCCACTTCCACCGCGTCTTCTAATAACCCCTTCAACTCATCTTCGCTGACGTCACCACCCTCCCGTTCGAACTCGGCCTCGTCCTCGGCGTCCTGCCGGTCCTGAGCCTCGATAGCGGCAAGGCCCGTTGGGCGGTCTGCGTCGTCCGAACCGTCAGACTCCCATACGCCAGAGGTTGGTAGAGGCGTGAGGGGTAAGCCGAATGCGGATGTGCCCCCCACAGATGTCGTGAGAGGAGTTGATGTTGAGATGGTGGGTACAGGAATGGCCGATGTCGAGAACATCCGCCCGAAAGCGCCACCAGGCCCGGCAGGTGTCGGAGGCCGGAATGACGCGGGAGACATCGCAATGTGCGTATCTGCCACCAATTCAACCTCACCGTCAGAACAGTCCCAACTATGCAACGAGCGACCGCTCACCGTCCTCCCACCCGCCAGCGCGCTCTTCAACCCCGCTCATATCCACATCACCATCGGCATCGGCATCTACACGTGCACTAGCACCGACCTTCGCCGACGTCGCCGTTCCAGGAAGCCGACGCATAGACACGGACCTGCCCATCTCCAACTCCGCTTCGTCACCTGCCTCGTCGTCAGCGTCATTCCTCTCCCCCTGCACGCCCACCACCACCTCGTCCTCACTAGACTCATCTTCATCATCACTCTCACTCCCCGTCCCCGCGCCCGCACCTTCCCAACCTCCCCCCTTCGCGTTCCTCTCATCCTCATCCTCCGCGCCATGCATCCTGTACAATCTGCTCCTCCCTGCGCCTCTCCCGGCGGCCCACTTGCGCTGTCCCTCAACTCTTGCCCTGGCGTATGCCTGCCGGAGAGTCGGAAAGGCGGTCACGGGGGGGTATGGGTGACGGTGCTCGAAGGCGAAGAGCGGACCGCGCGGGGTGAGAAGTGATGCGGGGAGGCGCATGAGGGGCTCCTAGTTGTGGGTTGGAGCGGGACGCGGCGGCATTAGAGCATTGGCGCGACGAGCCGAAGGGCTGAAAGATCCTGAAAGCTCACCTCCGTCTCTCTCCCCCCCGACCACCTCACTCTATACCACGTCTTACCCGACAGCTCGACTCTCTTGCCCACGACTGCGACCGCCTTTTCCTCTTGCTCCTCTTCCCCCCTTCTAGACGCCCACGGCCCGTGCGCCTGCCTTTCACCGCCCTTGACCTTCTTCACCGGCTTTGCAAGCAACCTCTCCCTCGCTCGCTGAACGGATGGCGCCGTTGATGTTGACGACTCCGATCCTGCACGCGACCTTGGAGCCGCCGTGGCGTCGACGGGGTGCGCTGGGAGGGAGGACGGGCGGCGCCACGGTTCGGGAGGCAGGATGACTTCGATCGTTGGCGGGTGTTTGAGTTTGGTGGGCGGGAGGGAGGCGCGACGGGTTGACGCGGCCACGGCGGCAGCTGCGGTTGTGGATGCGGAAGGGCGGGTGAGTGGAGTTGCAGCGTCGGAGGAGGGGATAGGAGGAGGAAGGCGAGGTTTGGACGCCGTCGTGCTGTGAGATCCGGAGTGGGTAAGAGGCGTGGAAGAGGAACTGTTTGCCGGGGTAGTGGAGCGAGGTGTCTCCACTGGCGTCGAAGCAGCTGGTGGTTTAACCCCTACGAAAGCCGACGCGACTGGTTTGGAAGACACCGTGGAGGACACCGAGGCGGCTGGTGGTTTCGAAGACACCGAGGATGCCGGGTGCACTTTTGGAGCTCCACTGCCGACACCGATCTGCGACGTCGGAGTCCCCGACCGTGAACGCGAGCCGGTCTGCCCGGGTGGCTTCGTTGCCAAGGAGTGTTTCGCTCCAGCCGCTGCAGTTGTAGGGGTTCCGAGCACTCTCGCCGCCAGCAACTCCTTTGCATCCTCCGGCGGAACGGGTCTGCGCGAGGACGAGAACTGCGGTTGGGCCTCTGCCGCGACGAGTTCGTCTTCGTCCGAGGACGGTACGTCGAACGGGAGGATGCTTGCGTGGGTGTGGCGTGAAGAAGGTTTGACGCGTTTGGGTTGAGGTTGCGGGTTTGGTGAGAGGCGCGGGTTGGAGCCGGAGCCCCGGTGAGATGTGGAAGAGGCCGAGGCCGAGGATGGTGAGCGGGGTTTGGGGGAGAATTTGCGTTTGCGGGATGTGTCTGTTGGTGTGACGGATACGGGCGTGGCAGAGATCGTCGGGGCGGGTGCGACCGCTGGTTGACTCGGCAGTGGGTTCGAATTCATCGGCAGTGCAGCATGCCCAGGCTGCGTCGATCTGCGCGGCGTGGGCGGTTTGGGCGGAGCAGACGACGACCCCGCACCAGCTTGTCTCAGCGCGTCTGCTCGTTTGTGGAAGGAGTCAAGCAGGGCCGTTGCATGGGAGAGATGGTCGACTGGTTCCCATGTGTTTTCGGTGGGGCTCCACCCGAGCCACTTAACCTGGTAGGGCAGCGGTGCGTGGTAGGTCGGTGGGGGAGAGCGGAGAGCGGAGAGGGGAGAGAGAGAGGGAGATGGTTGTTGGAGCGGAGGGATGCAAAGTGGGAGTGTTGTGATGCGAAAGGGATCCGTGAGCGGAGTAAGAGATAAGGTTGTCAGACACCAACGCCATAAGTCAAATAAAGCACTCCGACTCACTAAATATTCTGTCTTGCCCTTCCTGACTCTCTTGTCTACGATTGCCTCGACCTGGACATGCGGAGGGCGGACGCAGCAGTGTCAAACTCCGCTCAAACACACTCCCGCCAACACAGTCTCACCTCCCACTCCTGTTCCTGCTCCTGCTCCCCCTCCCCCTCCCCCTCCGCCTCTCCCTCATCTCCCTCCCCTCCGTCGTCATCATCGTCATCTCTGACCTCCACCCACGGCTGCGCTCTCACACCGCCCTCGTCTTCGTCCCCCGTCTGCGCAATTCCGGTGCCGCCAATCGCTCGCTGCATTCGAGATACGACTGGATCCGATGCAAGAATGTCTCGCGTGGGGATAATCAATGCAAGGAACGGGGAATGGTGGAATGTGCTGCGGACGGAAGGTGCCCAATCAGAATTGGGGTGCATGGTCCGTTTTTACTGTTCCTCGTGTTTCTTTTCTTTGGATATGCAAAGCTGGTCGTCAACTACTGTCGCAATAAGGTTCTCCATTTACCTTCATAATAAATATCGAGTCCAGCCCCAGTCCAGCCCCTCATAGGGTTCACCAATGCCACCGTCAACCCCATCTTCCACCACCACACAACAAGAACCTACACACCGCCACCATGCAACCTCGCCGAGTCCTTCTCCACCGTCTGTGCTGCCTCGGCGCCCTTCACGGGGGCGGGGTACTCCTTCCCGTTCACTGTCACAGTCTGGTCGGTGCTGATCAGGAGCAGGCAAGACGGGGGCATGAGCAGGAAAGGAGGGATGAAATGTGCACCAGGGGAAGGGAAGGGGAGAGAAGAAGGCAACTCACGTCTCCAATGAGACCCGCCTACTTGAGCACCGTTCCTTGGTCCTTTTACATCCGCAAGTTGTGCATTCGTACCGCGGTCGAAGCCAAATCCAAAACAGAAACGTCAGCTCACGCCTCACTCCACCCACCACACTCCGCCCCCCCTTGAGCGAACTCACCCAGTAAATATGCTCATGGTGGATCTTCCCGTTCTTGAACCTCACGGCTGCCATGAGCGCGATCGAGATCTTCTTGTCGGTCGCAGGGATCCCGGGGAGAAGCCATGGGATTGGTTGTGTGTGCGTGAATGTGATCACCATTTCGTCTACCTGTGGATGGGGAAGGCGGAAGGCGGGTTGTGTGGAAGGAAAGCGCATGAGGAGTACGGTCGAACGTGAGGTGAGGCTAATTTGTCAAGTACTGCCGGCGAGAAGCACGAGAGGAGAGGTAACACTCACGATAGACTGCTCCGACACGCTCACGATCCTGCTCAGCGGCTTCATATCCCAGTCGGGAGGTGTTACGGGAATGAAATCCTGTCCAGACCAAAGCCAGACGGATTAATCAGTACAGTAACCACTCTTCTTGCTTGGTGACCTTCCTCCCTCCATCTTCCTTCCCCTGGCCTTCCTTTCCAACAACACCTCCCACACCCACCGCCCCATAAAACTGGCTCAACAGCTTCTGCCCATACCTGCCCGCCATCGTCGGCACGTGGTTAACGTAGCAGTCCTCTGTCATCGTGACCATCGTGTCGTCAACCGAACGTTTTTCGGGATGGAACTTGTGGGGATGGGGGAAGGGTCAGTGTTGGGTAGGGGTGAGGACGGAGCGGAGGATCGAGGTAGGGAAGGCGGTGAGGTGTCGGAGTGGTCTTTCAGGAGGGCAATGGAGTGTGAAGGAGTGTCCAATCGAGTCAGAACCCCCCTCGATGGCCGATCGGCATCCGATTCGCACGGTCCGTGCTGCCGCCTGCCATCTGCCGGTCTCACCTCGCACTCTTGTGTGCTTGTCCCACAGCGCGACGAGTTCCGCATGCGAGAGCGTGACCGTGGTCTGCGTGTCCGTCGATGCGGTGTCGGGGGGCATCGTGGTGGGCCGGGTAATTTCGACAAAGTTCTTCCGGCTGGGATACAAATGAGCGTCAAATGCCAGTTCATTGTTACCAATCATACCACCCGTATCGCTTCTACCGAAAGCCCACTCTCCCACGTCTAGTCTACGCAGCAACCCCACTCCCGCAACGTCTCCACCGCCGCTATCGCCCACTGCCTGTGCACGGCGCTCGTGAAGTCGGGCGGAAGACCTGCAGGCTATTGCGAGACGTCAAATGCGTAACCGACATAGAATGGGGTGAAAATGAGCGCCAACAGTCCCACGCGAAATTACAATTAACCCACTGTTCGATCAATCCACCAAACCCGTCCGTTCGGGTCCTGGCACACGCTCTCCTCATCACGTCGCACGGACACCTCGAGGCTCGTGACGCCATACCTCCCTGGACTTTGCATCATCCGTTCCAACGCCCCAAAGAAATCCATTACACCGACATGCACGCCACCGTCCCCAGCACGTGCATCCGTAGCGTACGTTCCACTCGCCCACCGCGCTACAGTATCGTTCAACATCACATTATGTTGTCCAACAGCCTCGGTGGTAATTCCAACCTGCCTCCTTACCTCCTCCGTCCCACTCATGAGTCTTAAGCGTGGGGGCGTCCTGTTCCCAACGAGTACCACAACCGTCGCACCATGTCTCCGCTCCCTGAACCCGCTCACGAGCAACCCTACCGTCTCGTTGATCCTCCCAACGACATGCGCGGGGGGAAACCAGTCGGTATCAAACCGCCGGATCCACCGCTCGGTGTACTCCTTGAGCCCCACCGTGAGTATGAATACGTAAGTGTTAGTGTCGGCCGTGTCGTGGGGTGTGGCGTTGAGGAACTGCGTGGCTTGGTCGTGGATGTCGGGGATTGTCGAAAGGTTTTTCGCTATATCAAGCCCAAAAATCCGTCGAGACACTTTAACTTACCAACAAGCGACTCCCATCACTTGCCGCCCACCCCCACGCATAATTCTCCGCCGCTGCCACACCCGTCATATTCGCCAACCAATCAACCAAGATCATTCTGTTCGAGAACCGTCCCTTCCAGTTCGGGGGGTCTTTTGGGAATGTCTTGTTGGACGCGGCAAAGTAGGCTCCGGTGTCGCTGAGTTGGTCGCCGAATGCGATAATGTGGGGTGGGGGCATTATCGACGGTGACACGGGACCCCACACTCTTGCGTCACCATTTCAAAAACGAAACTGGCAAGGCTCACAAGCAGTTAAAGAACTGGTACACATCATATTGTTACAAAGCTGACTTCTTAAAATACATCCCGAATAAATCACGACTCATTCATTCAAGCATACGGAACCTTTCACGCCTCCACCTTCCCCTTCTGCACTTCCGAAGGCGAGTTCTTCTTTCCACTGCTCTGATTGCCCGTCCCCTTGCTACTTCCCTTCAAGGTGCTTCCCATCCAACTATTGATATGCACCGACGACACGACCGTCACAAGCACTAAGCCAAACCTATGCCATGGTTTCCTGTCCGCCTGTGGGATTGCGGCAATCTTTTGCGAAATCTTGCCGCAAATCTGGTGGCAGCTCAAGTCGAGGACGAAAAAGGCCAAGAAATTCCAGATCCCGCCAGACAGTTTGAGTATGTTTCCCATCAATATGAGCGCGCTGGCGGTGTAGGTGTTGTTGGCGGCGATGAAGGGGATGTTGGGGTTGATGAGCGAGGCGAGGAATGTGCAGATAACGGTGATGATCGGGTACTGAACGTACAAACAATGGAATCAGAAAATGAAATGTGAAGTAATCACACACCATTCGCACATACCATGATGAGTCGCACCGACAATTTACTCATTGTGTCCGCGACCCGCGAGCTCGCCTTGGGACCGGAAAACTGAATCAAAGTACCGAGAACAGCTACTCCGTTCATGACGATCTCGAACGAGGTGAGGACGGTCGCGAACAAGTTGATGGAGTCGTTTGTCGTCATGCATACTTTGGAGGCTGGGAGGTAGGCGTAGCTGCGTTGCCGAGGTCATGAGCTATCTCGTGCTCACGATGTGCGATCGACGACAGGAAAAGTGATCTTCACCTAGTCCCGTTCAAAATTGCCATCAACAGAGCCAACACGAACGGCACCGTCAAGAAGGCGTAGTGGACAGCTTTGCTTTTGTTGAATTCCTTCATCGGCCACGAAAGGCTGACGAAGAGGAACACGCAAAGGCACATCGTGGAAGCATAGTCAATCTGAGATCCGATCGAGACCCCGACTTGAGTTATACTGGTGGGGTTTTAAGTGATATACCCATGCATGAAAGTAAAAACTCAACACAACTCAGATCACAACTCACCCGCACTGGACGGACGTCAACTTTGGATCCGATGTGGTAAAGTTATACTGCACAGATGACACTGTGAGAACCAAGTTTCCCAAGAACGACAGAGTGACCAATCGGATCGGCAGAGGGCTCAAGAATGTGCGATCCAGCCTGCAATTCAATGTCAGCCCTTATTGCGATACCGCAATTGAGTCCACTCCCTTCTCTTCCCCCCAACACTCACAGAAACGCAGTAGCAATAAAGGCGAGCACAATGACACTTGTGGAGCAGGAGATAATCCCGATCGCAATCCGAGCGGTCTTGAACTGGTTGCGGGTGTCTGAATCCATGGATGTGGAGCAATTACAGTAGCTGTAACGTAGGTAGATGTAATCTTATCAGACTGAAGAAACCGGTTCAAGTGCCTGCCTTCAAGGCATATTCGCAACGCTTCGCCGATCAAATGTTCGCACTTCGAAAGTTCCGATCCCAGCGTCTTCTTGTGCTTCTATACTCCGCAAGACCCTTGCCCATTAATTTTACAGCTGTTTCCGAAAAGGTTGCACACAAGGGGGTAAATTTTTGTGGAGTCGTGCCGTGAATTCGTAACTGCGGACCATTCTGCCCTCTCACGACCGCGAATCAATCCAAAACCCTCTTAATCACGACGCCTGGAGTCATAACGTCGTGATTTGCCCGCTCACCGGACCGGAGGTGGAGGTTCAGTTTCCGGTTCTCTCTCACACTCGACAAAGTGAATCCTACCGGGAAGCGGACCATCGCCACCATCGGCACCAAAAGCTGCATGGACTTTTGAAGTGAGAGACGTTTTGAATGGGTAGTGACCTTGTGGTTCCACCCACTATGTTACCTGTGTTGTGTAATGCCCCGCCTACTCGGAGGACCTCCACTGGAGGGCGGTTCTGAGTCTTGCGGAAGAATTAAGCCGGCGTGTCACTGCTGAGAGGCTGGTGGTTTCTCGGTGGTCTGTGGATCGATGGGCTCGCTGTGGGAGGAATACGGGGACGTTTGGTCCCCATTGGAAGAACCCCGCGGACGCCCGCAGAAGCTCAATACTGGAGCACTTGATGTGAGTGATAGAGCTATTTTTGGGGTTAAAGATGCTTCAACTTGGTTTGAAAGGCCCTCCGAGCTCTGTACGACCTGAAGTCGGACTGGTATCTCATTTCGATCCCGCTGCAATAATAAAACAGTCGCTTGAAGCGGTGTGACCATCATAAGAGAGCAATCGATCCATCCCCGCCCACTTCTCTCTGCGAAGCTTCAATCCGATGGACGAATTCCGGCCAGAATGCAATCCTACACGACCACTCTCAACCCCGCCCGGTTGATCGCTCAAATGGACCACGGATTGCGGAGCCACCACGCAACAGACCCAGAGGCGGCATGCCTGGCCTATCACGCGGTGGTTTCTTCACACTCTGCTCCAAATCAGCCAGGGCAAAGGGGGGCCGCTCCACAGAGACCAAGGTCGAATGTACACCCTCGAAGGGGTGGATCATGCCCGCGAGGTCCACGAGGACCGATTGCTCAAGCGGGGTCGAGGCGCAGTGGCTGCTGGTACTTATGGCTTGCTCGCCAGTCGCGCTGCATCTTGTGGAGGAAATACGGGATAGTGTGGCGCTTGTTCGAACATTGGTCCGTTGGACGGGACGTCACTGAAAGTGACAAGGAGATTATGAAGCGATTCGGGTGGATATTTTTAGCGGTCGATGTCATGATCCGCTCCGTGTGGGACTACATGGGCCGATTGTTGAAACATCGGCTTCAATTGTTCAAGAGGATTGCGAGGTGGCCGTCCTTCTGGACACTCTTTATCAGAGGTCGGACGACGAGCAGCTGAGACGACGGATCATGATGATAATGTTACCGTCTCTGATGTGCTTGAAATTAGACGAAGTATGTAGACGATTGGCATTGTGGGAGTGCATGTGTGTATTAGAAGAAAGAAATGAATAAAACTGACAGATGATATCACTCTTTGAGTCCAATTTGGGGGATGCAGGTGGCGCGTTTACTTGCATTGATCAGAGAATGGGGGAAGCAAAAGAAAGGTCATTCTCCACTGAAAAGTTGACATCATATAATTATGAACATTCCATTGATTCTCCAATGTTGCAAGGTATCTTATTACACAAAAGATTGCAGAAGGTACTGCATGGAGGCTAATTTCTCGTCGAAAGAATGACATTATTCAATCACGTCCACTCGACAAGAGCGAAATAAAGAAAACACAACTCGCCTTCCTTTGTTATCGGATTTTTTTTTTTTTTTGTTTTTTTTACCGCGCCATGTAGAGTCTCACGTTGTAACTCATCACCTTTGCTGACTGATTCTCGTTTTCGTATTCCCTTTACCACACCACATCACCATCTCACATGATTGTCGCACCTCTCGTCCCAAGTGCCGTCTTTACCACGACATTTATATCATTGCTACGCGGCAAGCAGGAGGAAAAATAAACAATGGCGATTATGGCAGTTCCAAGACAACTGAGAATGCATCGGAACAGATGTCATCCACCAAAATGTTGTACACCCGACTGACCTGTGGAAGGGATGATATGGCGGTATCTTAGAAGAGTGTCATTTGTGCTGTTTTGTATGATCGTAGCCACCGTGGGATAAGGAGTCGGCGGCCGTTGCTCGAGGGGTCCGGTTGCATCACCCCTGGGAGTGCACCACGAGCGGAAACCACGACTTGACATCATACACACTGGCGGCCAGGCTCATCGCGTCCCCATTCGGTCCCGCCCCTTCCTGCCCGTTGGGCATACCACAAAAAAGCGGGACCCTCCGCAGACCTGCATATGCATTCCGGACCTAAAGTACCTGCTGTCTCCCCAAGCAGGAGAGACACGTGCGGCCAATACAAAAGTTCGTATTTATGATAGCTTGGCTTTCGTGGAGCAAATTATAAGATCTTGGACACACTCGTAGCCTAATGGTAGCACTTTTATCGAGTTAGAAGAATTATTTTGTCATTGAAGAAACAAAGTCCATGTTCACAGGTTACTAGCAGTACGGAAACGACCAACACAGTGTTTCAATTCGAATACAGAGAAAGAAAAGAAAAACATCTTTAGAAAAGAAAAGAATTATCTCGTGACGTCTTCCATCTACTCCTTGCCGGTCAAAGCGTTACGGGGACCTCTTTTCATCACAAGGGACATCTTCTTAGGGAAGAGTAAAGACCAGATGAGACGAAAATAATAAAATAACAACGTCGCCAAACCGTAGATTCTTTCTCTGCTTCAATTGGGGTGAATCTTCATGGATAATATGCTGCAAAGATCCCTTTCTGTACTCATATCAGCCATACATGGCAAACGATATTAATACAGAAGGGAGTGCTGAAGCGAGAAACCCCGTTCTCGTGACGTCACTCAATCACTCCACACGAGCAAAAAATGTTAAAGGTAGCAAAAGCACGAGTACAAAACCTCGTTGTGGAGCATGTCGAGTCTCATTGGGCATCACCATCTGGAATTCTTGTGCCCACTAATTCGCCACGCCATCGATATCACAGTCTTATCGACAGGCAAGTAGGGACCAAAACTATCATGGTGGCTGCGCCTAAGAACTGAGTTACTTTACTGCAGTTAGGTATCTTCCATTTTGGTCTCTCGAAAAAGCATCTTTCGATAATCCCAATTCTGCCGCACGTCCAGCTGTCCCAACATGCAGGAAAAGCACGTACGACCAAAAACTTTTAGCGGGAGCTTTGCGGATGGACCACGCCGGGGGGGTGGTGCGGTTCGCAAGCATTGCGTGTTGGGAATGAATTTGACCCACAGACACGACAAACCAGCGAGACTTGCATGTCAGAAAAAACGCCTGCATTTATCGTTTTCAAAGAAAAACCCCCACGAGAAACCATTTTTATCTTTCCCTTATTTTTACCCCTCAACCACCACCACACAACCCACTGCCTTCCTCCCAGAACTCCTCCATGGACAAGCCTCTTTCCCCTTTCGCCCCTTCCTCCTTCATCCACAATCTCACCCTCATTTCCTCCCCCGCCTCGGCGGACTCGCGCTCCTGCTCCTAGAACTCCTCCTTGTAGACCGCGACGCCGAGCGCGACCTCGTGCGTGAGCGGGACCGAGACCGGGAGATCGAGCGGGAGAGCGAACGGGAGTAGGAGCTGGTGTGTGTCACGCGGAGGGGTGACGGGGAAAGGGGTGTGGTGAGCGCTTGTTGGAGGACACCCGGAACGCCAGAACTCACCGGCTACTCCGACTCGGGCTCCTTCCCCTTGCTCTGCTCCTACTCCTGCTCCTGCTGCGGCTCCTACTAGGCGACCGCCTCTTCTTAACCTCAGGCGACCGCGACCTCTTCCTTGGTACAGGCGAGCGAGACCTCCTGTCACCTCCACCTCTCCTTGGTGGCGACCGCGCCCTGCCACCACCACCACCTCCTCCTCCTCCTCCTCCACCCGAACGACCGCCACCGCCCCCGTCACGCAGAGGAGGAGAACGGTCACGGAAATCCCTCCCGCCACCGGCCCTGGGGGGATCAACCCTCCTCCCCCCACCCTGGTTCCTGAACCGATCCGCCCCCGGACTCCTCGTACGGCCCATGTACGGCTCCAGGGGTCCCCTTCCGCGTGGTCCCGCCCTATCCGGCCCACCGCCCCTCGGCCTGTCGCGATCACTCCACGACGGTGCGCCGGGGTGTGCGTACCTATCGTACCTGTCACTCAGTCTTCCCTCTCCCGTTGGCCTATCCACCCTTATATCTCTTTCTCTCTCCGGGCGCGCAGGTTTTGGGCGGCGGTCCTCCTCCCTGGCCGTCGGCCTGTACTCTGACCCGGTGCGCATAATCGAGCACGTGATGGTCGTGCCGTCGATCTGCCCGCGGTCCATGTGCAGCACGGCCGCGCGGGCTTGAGAGGGGGTGGTGAAGGTGAGGTAGGCGAAGCCGCGGTTGATGGGGACTGGTGGGTGTGAAGAGGAAGGGAGGAATCGGATTGTGTGAGAAGGACGAGAGAGAAGTTGCTGTGACCCCCCGCGGATCATTCGCGCTTCGCGCAGACCATTCGCCACCGGCGGACGCCTCGGTCAGCGCTTTGCGGAGCTTAAGCCTCGGGTTCGCTGCACTCGCATGTCGCAACTCCGGCCTGCTGTGCTCGTAGGCCTCCGTCGCTCGACCCCGAACACTCACATTTCCCCCTATTCATCGGCATCTCGACCCCCTCCACCTCCCCATAGAACCCAAAAATTTCCTTGAGATGGTCCTCTGTCACATTCTTTGAAATCTTGTTGACGAGCACGCGGGCCGAGGACTGGTCAATATCTGCGAGGGGGTCCTTGTCCTTGTCCTTCCCAGCGAGAGGGGGCGAAGAAGCAGAGGCGCGCTTTGGGTCGTCGTCCTTGTATTTGCGGTCGGGCGAGCGGGAGCGGGAGCGGGAGTAGGAGCTGTGCAAGGGAGGGGGTGGAAGGAGTGAGTGAGAGGGTGGGAGTGGGAACCACAGGTTGGGCAGAAACGGAAATCAGGGAGCGAGACTTACGAGTGCCGAGGGGACCGCGAGCGGGACCGCGAGCGGGACCGTGAGCGTGAGCGAGATGCCGAGCGACTGGGAGTTGAGATTCGCGAGCGAGAGAACGTGAGATGGACAACGCCGCGTCAGAAAATGGGCCCGAAAACAGCGACATCGGGCAGAACACACGGAAAGCAGGAACCCGGTCCCGCAATTCCACCCCCCACCACGCACGCACCCGCGCGAACCCGACCTTGACCGCGACCGCGACGCAGACCGCGAACGGGAGCGCGTGTCNGCGTCCATGGGGTCTGCCGCGTCTGCCATTGCGCTGTCTCACTCTGCCGACTTTGAGTGTGTGCACAAACACCGATGGCACACACCCTTTCNGGTGCACAGACCACCTGTGTGTGGCACAGCACACTCCCTCTGCCAGCGCACCCACCTCGGCACCATCATTCGCCTTCCCTCCATCTCTCCTCCCCCACCGCTCACACACGCGTGGCACCGACACAATGCGCACGAATCGAGCGTGGATGCTGATGGTCCTGGCGGTGCTGGGTCTCGTGATGTTGGGTGCAAGAGGTGAGTCGGGTGATGGGGCGTGGGGGTGCGGGGGAATGTGACGGGGGGGATTCTTGAGTGGGGGAGAAGAACGCGTGTGGTCGTGATGACATTCGTGCCCACTTCTGTCTCGTGGCGGGAAACGGTCACGGCGATTTCCGGCGAGGTTCTTGGGCGACACATTTCAATCACCACGCCGACGGGACGGGATTGGGGTGAAATCTCGACCCGTTCCTTTGCTCCATTCACGGACGCCGAAGTCTCGTCCACGGACTGACTCCCTGCAATATTGGGCTGCCTTGTCAAATCATTCCACCTCTAACCCTCCCCTCCCCCCTCCCCCCAGTCTCGGCCCAACTCGACGACGACGATGACACCCCCTCCGATTCCTCCTCCTCCTCTTACTCGTCCTCGTCCTCGTCCGCCGACGTGCCGTTCGGGGAAGACGCCCCCCGGTCCTTCACGAGGAACCCGGACTTGGAGTTTTATTCAGAGTTTCCTAATAATCCTTTTAATGGTACGCACGATTGGTTGGTGTGGTGGATGGATTTGGGGTTGCTGTTACTATTGCTTTGATGTTGCTTTTGCTCTTGCTTTTGCTTTTAAAAGCTCACCTGTTTCTGTTCCTGTTTCTGTTACTGCTCCTGCTCCCACTCCTACATGTCTTTGACGTCTGCCACTGCTCACGTACTTCCACTTATCCTTGTACCCTAACACCTCGCCCTCCCCAGCCCTAATCGCCTACGAACGCACACCCCTTCTCATCAACATCACAAACTTGCACGAGTCCAAGTCCTACCGCGTCGCGGCAGCGTGGGGGCATTTGGTCAATCCGGGGAATTTCTCGCAGATTGTGCGCAATGTGAGTGGCACGCACACTTAGTGCAATATATTCGAGGATGTGAGGCAGGAATCATTGTACTCCCCTTCTGTTGTTTGTGATGGGTATGGCAAAATGGCTCGTATCGGGAAAGAGTGTGTTTGGGAGTGCGACGGGGAGTATGAAACCGTCCAGAACGCGCATCACCGGACATGATGTGGGCGCCTCAACGATATCGCACCACCACTCTCGGTACAAATGTGCTGTTGCAGTGTGTGTCACGTCCTTACCAAGGACGCGTGCGCGTATGGATTGGAAGACGTCGTTGGGAGTTTCGGTGTGAATGGAAGTGTGGGAGAGGGTGACAGACGACTCGCTCAAGACGTGTCACCGTAGTGCAACGTGTGCACACACAGCGTCACCCAAACACGGTGCAAGATTGGCGGAGTTGCGGCGTCTCCTCTTCTCCATTGGAGAGATTTGTACACATGTATTGTGATCGGCGATTGTGAAGTGGGAGGAGCTGAGGAAATGGCGTCACCAGTCATGGAGCACACGCCTGTGCGACCGCGCCTCAAAAGCCGTGCAAAATATGTAACTATTCCTTCTTCCCAACCCGCCCAGCTCACAGCCCTCCCCTTGCCAACCACCCTCCCCCCCTCCACAACCACAACGCTCACATTCCCCGTCCTACCCTCCATCGACTCGCCCGACACTGCCGGTATCGACCTCGGGCTCGTTGTGCTCGTGGCGACCGTGCCCGTTGTGGAGGGTGATAAGGAGGGAGAAGAAGCGGAGAAGGAGTGGGAAAGCCATGTGGCGTTCCAGGGTGTGGTGAGAGTGGCGGAGCAGGGGATGAGTTATTTTGGGTTGGAGATGTGAGTGTTTGTTGGTGGGGGTGGGGGTTGTGAAGGATGTCGAGCCCGAAGGGCGGGATTCTGGATTTTGGAGTGAAGTGCGTGGATCCTTGCCATAACGCGTGTGGCGCACTTTATCAAGGGGAAGAGGATCGAACAACACCGCACGCTCCGACGGAAGTGTATGGTCGAATGCTCGGAAAAGGCAAACACGAAGGCGATGTGCCACGCACTGTCAGAGAGTACTGCACGTGTGCCAATGGAAATATTTGGTTGCAGCGTGGAAAGAAGAGCATATGAAGAGGATATACGCCAGCCATCTGTGCCGTGGAGTGTGGACTGCCCGGGCAAAGAGGCGTTTTGAGCAATCCTAATACGTGCATCATTGGAGAGTGAAGTTCACTGCTCAAAAAATAGACGAGGGAACGACAGTGAGCCACTCCAAGTGGTGGGCCTTGGAGTCGATTGGGGAGTCTGAGGGTTTGAATCCACGTCGTGCAAGTCGAGTTAGGAACTTGCCTACCTATAAAAGCCGTCATGCGACAAACTCGTAAAACAATTACTGACTCCGTTCCTTATCCCGAACATACTCCATAGGTTGCTCCTCTACGCCGTCCTTGGTGGTATCACTTACGGCCTGTTCACCATCATCAAGGAACAATTCTTCCCTGAATCCAAGGTACGTCTCCCTCTCTTCACGTTCCCGTCCCCCTCCAAAAATAACCCCAACCCCAACCCCACCTCCACACACACCAGAAACCAACCCGCGCTCCACGCACACCCCGCCCCACTGCCTCTGCGCCCGCCGAGCCTTTACCCAAACCCACGATCGAGTCCGAGTGGATCCCGCAACATGTCAAGGAGGTGCACGGTGGCGGAAAGCGCAAGGGGAAAGGGCGTGGTGAGGGTGGGAGGAGTGACAGGAGTGATAGGAGTGAGGCGGAGAAGTAGAAGGGTACGATTGCGTGTGTGGGGGGCTGGTTTTGAGGGTGCGGTGATGGTGGAGGGTGGAAAGGTACAAAGGTTGTTCGGAGTTGGTGTATAGTGAAGGAAGGAAGCTTAGGGTGCATATATACATAATACGAGACAGCCAAAGACGAATCGAACGTCATTTGATCCTAAGCGTCTATTACTTCTCAAAGCCCGCGGTCACTTGACGACGACATATTTGCAGCTGCGACGAGTTTCTGTAGTTCGGACGTTCTGACGTCAGCACCCAGAAAGCACCGCACTGCTGAGGGGAATGCAGATGCAACAGGGAAGGATGTGTTGAAAAAGGAACGATGTGTTCGGAAGTGGACTATTGCGGGACCATTCAAGAAACAAGGCCTGACGCAGCCTTGTGACTTGCGGTGCTGTGCTCGCAAAATAAAGTCGCACTGCTTGCTGTCGCCGGTTTTACTAATTGTGGATACGATTTGGATTTACGAGCGACCTTGAGCTAGACCATATCCACCATCAGAGGTCGAGATGCTGAGCTCGGAAAATGAAGGGGTGGAGGGCGCGCGGCACCCACAGCCGGAGATGGCGATATGCCTGTGACTCATGTTGCAATTAACTGGTCTACCTTTATCAGTGCGACGCGGAACTTACAGACTCTATGACCCTCAGAACGAGCGCAAAGGGAAAACAACATGTGAGGCCGACTGCCAACCCCTCTATTGGGTGGAAGGGTGGAACGTCGCCTTTTGGGCCACACGGGCTGAGTGATGGATTGAGCTGTGGACGAGAACCAATGTCGATTCGCCCAAAGCGTCATATCTGACGTGAGAATGTTTCGCGCACAAAACATGCATACTCCTTCTAGCGTTTTCTCATCTGAAACGAGCGCTGGTTTGGAGCTGTGGAGTCGGGGTCGGGTCAATGGGGACCTGAGGCGGTGGTGAGGTAGGTTGAAGAGGAATTGATGTGGTTAGAACTATGTCTCGAGGAGAGACAGCAATCTTGTGGTGGATACATTTTTCGGACAATGGTGGCATTGTACAATGTCGTCACCAAGTTTCGAATTTCGATAGCGATCAAGAACGAAGTGGGAAAATAATGGAAGAGCAGATTCATGGCTCATACATGTAATTTGATCTAACCAATAATGATGAAGCGAGACCAGGTGCACATTTGGAGACGACGGGTGCCTTAGGATTCAGTGATATTCTTGCTGCGATGACACATCATCACCATTTATAACACTGTTCCGTCAAAACTGGTTATTTAATTGCGTGTAGCTTTCCTTTGGTAGAAGAAATGGCCGTTTTTGAGGTGAAATTTTAGGTAACGTACTCAGCAAAAAATGATTGGAGAGGGAAAAAGCCGGATGAACATTCATAAGGAGCAGCTTGTCAGTTCTGAATCAATATTTTAGAGTGCAAGGATTGTAAGGATATGAATCTGGATTGAACATATTTTGTTTCTGATCCGTACCTTCACATACGGCAAAATAAGTACCGCAGCCGTTTCTGAAGTTTGTTTGGTCACGTCGATCCTTGTAATGATTTCCCTGCGCCCACATTTGCAGTTAATAAATAACAGAGAGAAAGCTGTGCTTTATGACAATTTCACTTGATTAAATTTTCTCTGTTCTTGCTTCTTCGAGTCGAAAAACGGTCACATGACCGTCAGACCTCCCTGGAAGCTCTCTCCTTTGTCATGAACTCTTTTCCTCCCATTATGCTCCATCAAGACCGTATCCTGACTCAAACTCTCACCATCCCTTCTCTGCGAGGCATCACTTCCTAGCTTCCCATTCCCGTCCCACGACGGCGCCATTCCGCCACTGTACAACGCCCCGCTGCTATAAAGTGGGACCTGGTTATCGTTTTTGCTTGTAGAGTAGTTGCTCGTGAGAGGGGCAGAACCCTGGCCGGTCTCACGACCATGAGAGATCACGCCCGCAGTGACCAAGTAGGCGCGGGACTCGATGCGGTGGGCAGATTGGTTGAAGGAGGGGATGACGTCTGCGAGGCGGACAACGTCGCCGGTTGTGAAAGGATGTTCATACGTAGTCGGTAAACCGAGGGGACAAATAATCGAAGCACGGCAACTTACAGAGGTCTGAAATCAACGTTCGGGGAAAGAAAGTGAAAATCAGATTTGCTGTGTCGCACACGAAGAAAATAGGACTCACAGTAGTTTTCGATGCCGACGTCGCAATTCTCATGTCAGCAGGCTCACGTGAGGCTGATGGCCGGGTGGATTAGTGCAAAAGCGCGGGTATGATCAGTATTTCCAGCGTGTCAATCATACAATAAAATTGCATCTCGAACATCACTTGCACTCACCGACACGACACTATTCTGGACACCCGACGTCGTCGTCGTACTCGTACCATTCTCCGATCCCAACAAAAGAGCGTCGCTGATTGGGAGAGACGCGGAGGCGGCTGCGAGGTTTGGTGCAGGTGGAGGACCAGGGCCGAGGACGGCGGAGCTACATACATAACAAAAATGAGTGCCGATGTGGCGATTCTAAAGCAGAAAAAAAAGCGAACCTGGTTCCGGTGGGCGAGCTTGGTGGGTCTGGAAGCGCGGGGGAGGGGTACTTGAGTTTCTTTCGGTTGTTGCCGCTTCAGACTGTGGCGTCGAGTGAGACAAAGTATGAGCACACCGCTCAGAAACAGACACAAAAGAAATCTACCTTCGACGACGAAGAAACGTCGCCGCCCCGACAATAGCAAGCAGTGCCACTCCCCCCGAGACACCACCCGCAATGGCCCCGACGGCGGTAGACGAGATGTCGACGACTGCTGCAACGAGGGGAGACATGGCGGTGGCGGTGGCGGTTGGAAAAAAGTGGTGGGCGAAGTGGTTAAGGCGGTGGGTGGGTTTGAAATGGTTGAGGTTGTGGAAGAGGGTGGGATGTTGTGGAGACGGTGCTGGTGCTGTCTGCGAGCAGCACGCGGTGTTTGACTGGCAGGGAACTTGGCCTGACGGGCAGGTGCATGTCTGCGCGGTGTTGTCGCAGGTGAAGGGAGGAAGGCAGGCGGTTCCGTAGATGTTGCTTTGCGTTGTGAGGCAGGTACCACCGTATGGACTGCAGCACCAAACGCCGCCATTAAAATCACAGGGGGAGTAAGGGGGTCGCATTCTGCAGTGAAGAACAAGGATGGATGACGCGACAACGCAATCTCTCGAGACAATAACTAAAGCATTGACGGGCAATTGCGACTCATCCGAGCGATCGTCCATATCTCCCGTCGCAGAAAGACTAACGGAATGCACAAAACCCATGAAGACAGACCAGGGAACCTCCTGCAACTCTATTTACTCCACGGATGTTCCCACAGCTGGCGCAGTTTCTTACCTAAATTCAGCAGAGTATTCAATGGAGTCAGATAGGGTCTGAGTGACGACGAACCACGTGAAAGAGAGAAACGTACATTATTGTCGAGGTCCGCACATTCTCCGGTACAGTTGGCCGCCGTTCCGCCCCCACAACAAGTCTCGGTGGAAGCGCAGACCGTCTGCGGACGCTTGGATGGCAAGAAGCGGCAGCAGCAGCAGACACAGGATGACTGGGATGCGAGGGAGTGCGAGACCGTGGGAGGGGAAATCCGGGCAACTGGAACCGCAGGCGACTCTGGCGGACACCGCGGCCACAGCTGCTGCAAACACGTGGACTCACTGCAACGGCCGCCATTCTCCCGTCGCGGATCCGAAGCCACCTGCTGCGGTCACCATTCTCGCTCATATATTCTCTCTCATTATTCATTACTCGTGCGCTGAAGCAGTGTACATAATATTACATCACATTAATAATGAGCAAAAGTTACTAAATCATACGGTGCAGCCCATGGCACACCCCTCCCACCGCACACGCCGACCTCCCATCCCAACAGCCATCTCACGCCGCAACACCTGCCCCCATCCTGCCCATCCACCCCTGCGCCACCGCCCCTCTGACCCTTGCCTGCGTTCCACCAAGCAGACTCCGCACCCCCCCATCCCACCTCGCCAGCTCCGCCTCCCACTCGTCCAGCTCCCTGTTCAAGTCGGCGTCTAGGTTGTTCTCCAGGTCGGGCGCGAGCGAGGATAGCGTGGAGCGGCGGGCGCGTTCACGGATGATGCGTCGGTGGAGCACGTACAGAAGGCGGTTTGGGTTGGGGATGGAAGCGGGAGACGGGAGAGGTGGGAGGGAGGGGCCTTGCGGTGTGGTCGTAGTCGTGCCGCTTATTGAAGCGTTGCCGGTCGGGGGAGGAGCAGGTGCGGGCGCAAGGTCGGAGTTGTCGACTGCATCGGCCGACTGCTGGACCACCACGGTGGAAGGATTCTCTCCGACAAGAGCCGGGGGCGTACCCGCCACCACGGCCATCTCTCCATCTCCCTCCTGTCGGCGGCTCGCCATCAGAGTCATTTCCTGCTCCGTCGTCACCGTCCGCCTCATTTGCCTCCTCGCCCCACCTAATCGCGAAAGCCACGTGGGTACTCTTACGCATCCGATACCCCTTCCCCGCGCCTCTTCCACACCCTCTCCCTCCCCATCCACAGCAGTCCCGCCAACGCCCCAACGGTCCCTGACCCACTCGCCCTCGGGCGTGTAATCCTCCCTGCACACGGGACACACGCCCCTCTTTGTCGTGAGCCACTCATCGACGCATGTTTGGTGGTACGCGTGCCCGCATGGTAGAGTCCGCATTAGGGTTGTCGGGGTGTACGGGTCGAGGCAGATGGGGCACGACGCGGTGTCCGTGTCTTCCTCCGCCCCCGCCACAGGCGCCGGCGCCGCAACACCTGCACGTGCGACACTGTGGCCGGTCGACTTGCCCTTCGGCGGTCCCTCCCCCCAGGTCCACGCGTCGCATTCGGGTGCTTTGAGGACCCTCGGGTCGACCGTTCGGGAATCGCGGTCCAGGACCGTGTTGTGCACGAGCGAGGCGTACAGTGCGGGGTGGGTTGTGCGGAGAGTGGAGAGGCGGGCGAGTTGGCGGATTAGCATGACCTGAATGGTGAGACGACAGTGAGCCGGGGGTGTAGAGTGAGGAAGCAAAGCACCCAGAGCACCTCCAGACTCACTCGCCGTCTCCTCGCGATCCAAAAGTACACAATCGACCCAACCACCAAGACACCAAACACCACCACCACGTTTGTCACAATCGTTGTTCTGTACTGATCCGACACCGCGCCAATACTCTTCCCCCCCGCCGTGACCAGGATGACGTATCCGTCGGGGGACCTCGTCTGGGTCGACACGCCAAAGAGCGAGTAACGGTACGCGATGCTGTTGGCCACGCTCGAGTCCACCCAGAACAGGGGCTTTTGGACGGGGGAGGAGATGTTGTTGAGTGCGGTCGGTGCCAGCGTTCCGTTAGACAAGCCTTGGAGCTTGCTAGGGGAGAACATCATCGGGCCGCGCAGGGCGGCGGCGGTCGTCCACGTTGCGGACGTGATAATGTCGTCGAGGGAAGTTGGGAACGCCGGGTTCGTGAGGATCACTGCCGCGACGGTATCGAGGCTCAGCAGCACCGGAAGCGCCGCCACGAGCGTCCCGGACCCGCCAAGGTCGGCGCACGTGTCGGCGCGGACGACCACGATGAAGGGGAAGCCGTTGAAAAATGGTGTTCCGAGCGGCGGGAGGTCCCCCAATGTGTCGTTGCAGGTGGGCGAGTAGGCGACGTACTGCATTTGCAGCCCCCCAGGCGGTACGGGTGGGGAGCGGGAGAGGAGGCGGAAGAATGAGGGTGTGATGGTTGTTGTGGATTGGAGGGAGAGGAAGGAGGAGGAGACTTTGATAGCGTCTTGGGGCGGGAAAGGTGGGTGAGGAGGCGTGTAAGATGGTCAACGAGGGCGGGTAGAAAGCGTGGAATATAGGTTGGTGTAACGATTTATACACCGCACTTACCTGCGATTAACGTTTGCGCATCCCCGGCTGGAGGAGGCGGTGATTGGCACACCGCAAATGTGGAGAGTAAGAGAAAGAAAAACGGGGAGAGGAGCGCGGTTGGTTTCCGCGTGATGTGTCGATGGCGATGCATTGTCTGTCTCCCAAGTCCAGTTGTGAAGAGGGCAGTGGAAGCGGGCGGAAGGCGCCGTGTGATGGAGAACGGGGGAAGAACGGAAACGGGAAGGAGACGCGGGTTTGAGATCGGAGTGGGGATTGCGGAAGTGGGTTTGATCGTTGCGGAAACTGTTGCCTCAGATAAAGGGACGTCGGGCATCACCCTTCGGCTTCGAAAGTTACGTCATCGTGGCGTACGTCGACAATGAAGCCGGAGTCTCCGACTGTCGTCTCTAGTGCCGAAATTTCAAGCTGGTTGTAAGCCGCTGGTGTGATGAAAGACCGGATGCTAAGAGTTAATTCGAACGAGAGAATATTTAGCTGAAATGTCCATGGTATCGCATAGAATCTTATTTAATATATTTATCGATTCCCCGATAAACTGAGAGTTTCACGAGCAGCCTCTCATCTCGCATACCAGTGATCATCTGCAGCTTCCGGGCTGACCGTCGCTCTTGCTCCAGAATCTCAAATACCACCTCAGTTGCGCAGTACATCACTATATATCTGCTCAAATACATGCCTCCATCTGTTTGCGGAGATGATATTTTCCGCCGGAGCCACACGCCAGCGTAAACACTGGTATGAACTCTTGACATTGCAGGTTGGAACTCTTTTAGAAGCTAAAACACCAAAGTATCAGTCCACCAACTGGTTTCGAGCTCGCCCGAAGCTCACGGAAAATACGGGCTATACATATTTTCCGGTGGAAGATACAGCGGCCGCAGCTCCCTCTGTCACACATAAAGCCCTGCAAGAATCAGTCACCACATTCAAGTTTAACAATGCCACCAGTATCAGCAGAGACTTCTGAAATCCACTCGGTCGTGCAGAAAGCCTACGGAGGATGGGCCGTTGGAAACGGCAGGTGAGTCAATCAATCAATTGTCCCATTGTGAACGACGCAGGTTCGCTTGACACACCCATTCTTGCTACCGAACAGAGTGCCACGTGACCAGGCAAGGGCCGACCTCATCGCTCAGGCCATGGGCTATTCCGCGGAAGAGCTCGAAAATATTCCAACGTCTGCAAACAGTGGGTACCGGCCCAACGCACGCCCGCACATCACGCTAACGGTACTCCTCTCATTTGTGTAGTGGGGCTTAGCTGTGGAAACGGTGAGCTCGGGTCAACATACTTCGTGTATTCCTTCCGCAAACTCCAACATGTCGTTTCGTTCCCTGCATCCAGCCGCGCAAGCTGCGAACCTCCGCCCTGGCGAGAAAATCCTCGACCTCGGCTCCGGTGGTGGACTCGACGTCTTTCTGGCAAGCAAGAAGGTCGGCCCGACCGGTTCCGTGGTTGGAGTTGATATGACCCCCGTGAGTCCATTACGTCTCCTCCACGCCTCGAAAGGGTGTAATACTAAAGCCGCGGACGCATGAAATTTTACGTTCGTGGTCTTCCAGGAAATGATCGACCTCGCCCGCCGCAATGCCCAAAACGGAGGATACACCAACGTCCAGTTCGTGCACTGTCTCATCGAAGACATGGACGTGGCGAGCAACTCGTTCGACTGCGCCATAAGCAACTGTGTACTCAACCTCGTAAGTCTTTCACACACAAGCTGCTCCGGACCCGCGCTGTGCTCACTCATACCCGGCCTGCCCTCTGCAAAGTGCCCCAACAAACCTCGCGCCTTCGCAGAGGTGTTCCGCGTGCTCAAGCCCGGTGGCCGCCTCGTCGCGTCCGACATTCTCCTCCGCCAACCGCTCCCTGCAGACATCAAGAAATCTCTCACGGCGTACGTCGGCTGCATCGCAGGAGCGTCCCTGGTCGAGGAGTACGATGCAATGCTCAAGGAGGCTGGGTTCGCCGAGGTCAAGATTGTTTCAAAGAACATCGATCTCAACGCCTACAACAAGGTCGTGGGGCAGCCGAAGGAAACGTCCTCTGCCGGCTGCTGCGACCCAGCAACCGCCTCGTCATGCTGCGCTCCCGCCCAAATCGCTGCCAAGACCTCGTGTAGCACCCCCACGACAGCGACAGACGCCGGCAGTACCGGATGGTGCTGTGGTCCTCCGAAGACGACGACGACAAGCACGGTCCAGACCGCGTCGGTGCAGAGCTGCTGCGCGCCGCCAAGCAACGTGGTTGATTTGGGTGAGAGTATGGCCAAATTTGGAGTCGACTATGATCCGAATGAGTGGGCGGGTGAGTTGTTTGTTTTTGTGACTACCTTCGCTTCTGATAATTGACCATCGCTGCTTTTGTATTTTCTCGCAGGCTCCTACACGATCTACGCAGTGAAGTCTACGTAATTACGGGCGTGGATCTTTTGATTGTAATTCTTCTCTGTTTGATAGTGTACTTTTTGGGAGAATATGTTGAAGGTTTCGGGTGTCGTTGCGTCCTCATGCCTGCGAAGTATAACGTACTTGCTGCTTTTCATGAGATTTGCTCTCGCGACGTGATGCTTCCAAATCAGGCCGATAAACGCCCAAAATCTTATTATTCCCCCCTTAGCTAAATTACCATACCCGCAAAAGTCCCAATTCGCCACCCCATACCAGCTGAAGTGGACGAGCCCTCACTCCTCCGTCCTCATCATTCAGTTTACAATCCCAATACGTACGAGACAAAGCTTCAAAAAACGTCCTTGTTGTATCCTAATGGTGTCTCTACGTGAAGTCGTGGGGTCTAGAAGAAGAGATCCATAGGGATCTCGTTCAAGAAGTTCCACCGGATCCCGTCGTCGTAGGTGAGGGCGTACGGAGTCCACTGGTTGTTGTAGACTATCATAATGGTAGTGCCCAAAGGGTCAGTCTTGCCATCACCTGCCGCGGCCTCGGCCAGAACAACGAAAGGTCAACTCACTCGGAATGTTCTTGTTGATCTCAAAGTACATGATGCCCTTGATGTTGAACTTGGTGAGCAGGTCGCGGCCGTACAGCTGCGACCACCAGGCGCGCTTCATGTCGAGCTCGGACGGGGGGTTGCCGCCGCCCCAGAGGTAGTGCATGGCAGTCTGGTGGAGGGCGGCGGTGTCAGTTGGTCAGCGATGTGTTTTCGAACAAGGGAGGAGCAGATCACGAACCTCGGCAAACATGAACGGCTTGCCCTTATTGGTGGAGTAGGTGGTGATGAAGTCGGGCACTTGGTACTCTCCCGTAACGACCTGTTGGCCTCTCAGGATGCGCTCGATGGCGTTGGGGGCGGGCTGTATGCATTGGGGGCGGGGGTCGGTGAGACAATTTGCTTACCGCGGGGGGGTCGATGAGGTCCAAGT
Organism: Gonapodya prolifera JEL478; assembly: GCA_001574975.1. Taxonomy (NCBI): domain Eukaryota; kingdom Fungi; phylum Monoblepharomycota; class Monoblepharidomycetes; order Monoblepharidales; family Gonapodyaceae; genus Gonapodya; species Gonapodya prolifera. The sequence goes on from KQ965793.1 coordinate 69,314, forward strand.
ACGTACCAGCTGGTTCACATTAAACGTATTCGGCCACGGCGGATACCAATACACGCTCATGCCAACCCAATCGACATAGTCATCACCGGGGTAGTAGGGCGAGTAAGGGTCGTCCCATTGGTCCAGCTGGCCGTTGCCGTTGGTGTCGAGGTCGTTGAAGTCTTGTGAGTATTGTGCTGGGTCGTAGGCGCCGCCGGACCAGGGGTAGTTGAGCTGGAGGTGGGGGGATGGGGGGGGGGGGAGGTGGAGGTGAGGAAAGGGAAAGGGAATGAGGGCAAAAGAAAGGGAAAGAGAAGGGAAGATGAAAACGTACACCGTTGTTAGGAGCCCACAGCATTGCACAGTTGGGAACGGTGTGCACGGCGCGGGCGATGCGCTGGAATGTGGCTTTGTACTGCGTGTCGTGGTGGTGGTGGTGGAGTTTTCAGTAAAGGTCCCCCGCACACAACAGGCAGGAAAAGACTCACCAACGACGGTTTCCTTCCCCAAACTACCCCACACCACCAAAAAGCCTCAAATTAAAACACTGTACCCCGACACCAAACCCACACAACGACACTCACTGTACCACCCCCCGTTCATCTCATGCGCGAACCTGATAATGACGCCGATCCCGGCGCCGTTGAGACCCCATAGCTCGGAAACGAGCGCGTTGATGGCGTCGTCCGTGACGGAGTAGAGGCCGTTCATTGGTTCGAGGCTGGTATTGCACACACAATGGAAAAAGGGAAGCATTTGCGTTAACGTCGGTCTTTGCCCCAGCACCACAACCAGAAAGAGTCCTCGGTCAGTGCTGTCACGCTTAGGCCTCTGTGTCCTCGCTGCGCCCTAACAGTTCGGTCTTCCTTTGCACTCCATCCACCAACCCCCGCACTCACGTCAGAACAAACGTAGCCCCTGGCCCAAGCTGATCCTTCCAAAACTGCGCGCTCGAATACCACGCCCAATCCAACGGAAACGGAAAGAAATCGCCAAACATGAGCGCCGTCTTTCCGATGCGCGAGGCGTATTTCTGGGGGGTGTCGCCGTAGGTGGACATGTCGAGGTAGGCGCCGAGGAGGACTTTGCCCGAGGGGACCGAGATGCGGCCGATGGTTTGTTTGGCGCCTGAGAATTGGAGTTTTCCGCCTTTTGTAGTGCGCCAGCGACAACCAACAAAAAGAAGAAAAAAAAAGAGTGGGTACGTGAGTTATGCATCCACATGCACACAAACCGCCCCAAACACCCCAAACACGTACCGTTATAATTCGGGATACTTGCCGGCGGAGAGCTCGGCGGGGGCGGGGGCGACTTGACGGGCGTGACAGCGCCCTGCCCACTCGTGAGCGCTCCAAACCAGGTGGAGCATTTCCACGCGGACCAATCGGACAGGTCTTGGTCGGAGAGCTTTGAGCCGGATTGGTATAAGGCGTAGACTGTGTCGCAGGTTCGGGTTGCGGCGGGGGAGGGGGCAGGGGGAGTGGCGGGAGGAGGGGAAGAGGGGGAAGTGGAAGGAGCAGTGACAGTCCCGAGACCGCCAGGGTACCACGTGTCGCACTTCCAATCGACCCAGTCGAGGAGATCTTGCGCAGACGCCGCCTGCCCGAGCTCAGCGACCGCCGCGTGGATGGACGTGCACGTGCGTGTCGATGCCGCCGGCGGGGACGGGGTCGTTGTGGTGGGAAGACCGGATGGGAACCATGTCGCGCACGTCCAGGATGTCCAATCGGCCAAGTCCTGGGCCGAGGGGGTGGCGGTCTTGGCGGCTGCGTAAATCGAGTCGCACGTGCGTCCGGCCGGGTGCGGGGCAGGGGCGGCGCCGATACCGGACGGGAACCAGTTGACGCATGTCCAGTCAAGCCAGTCCTGCCGATCCTGGGCCGTGAGTGCCGTTGCGCCCGATGAGGTGAACAGGGCGTAGATGGAGTCGCATGATTTGGCGGCTGGGGCAGGAGGTGGGTTAGGGGAAGCCGAGCCGATGCCGGAGGGGAACCAGGTGGAGCAGGCCCAGGTTGCCCAGTCGGAGTAGTCTTGGGCGGTTAGGGCGGTTCCGGCTGAGGACGTGGGTTTTGCCACATGGGGGTGGGTGGTGGGGGGCGAGTCAGGGTGGGGAGGTGTGGGCAGGGCGGATGTGGTTAGAGATGGGGTAGAGTAAAAAGGTTATGCAGTGGCAAGTACGCACCTGCGAATGTCTGGTAGATAGTGTCGCAGGACTTTGCCTGTCTCCTGCCGAGCGAGGGTGCAGCATCTGCGCCGATTGCCGCGCAGACGACCAGCGCCGACACAGCGACTGCGACGCGGGCTGTGGGAGAGTTTCGGATGCGCATTGCTGGATGGCGATGGAAAGTGGAAGGGCAATTGCACCCGAAGAATAGGAGAGTCAGCCACCAATGGCAACCCGGACCAATCGCTACCCCCTAAAGCCCCCCTAATACCGCCTTATCCCCCCTAGCGAACTCACCAGCAACGTAACGCGCGCGATCCGTGCGAGAGTGTCACCCCTTGTGCGGTTCCAGGGGTGGTGTGCTGCGGACGCAACGCCCTCGCCTTGTTTTTGCTCTTCCAAAAACGGAACAAAGTCCTATTTCGCGAAAGACGAAAACAGGTTGAAAAAGAAAAGATAGCGTTTGGAAGTAAGAGGGAAGTGGTGGATCGCAGTACGAAATACCTTGGCTGATTATGAAAATGGGCAGTGGCGAAAAAGTCCGAATCCTGACCGGTGCCTCGCACAACAAACAAACTCTCTTTGTTTGCTTCTATGAGCGTGGCGTTCGCCAACAACATTGCTTTGCTTTGCGTGTGATTAAAGCACTTCAAGACTATGGGCTCGACCGCCATTGACATACAACGTTTGAAAACTGGTTCGACCATCACATGACAGACACGCGTGACATCGTCAAAGAGCTCTATACATTTCACAACTTTGCAACTCGCAACAACCCTTGCTAGGCACTTCTCATAATCGGCTTTGTCTTCCCAGACATTAAATCCACAATCCAGCTGATACAGGTTGATACATTCATCACAAACAGACTAATCATGGTGATGATGCCACGGAACACGTCGTTGTGCGCCTGGAAAATACGCAGTCGCTGACCAGGGGCTAGTGAAGTGTGCGAGGCTCAGGATGGAGCGTCACGGTTTGGTGTTTGACGAGACTGTGATAGTTAGAGCCCGTTTGGGCGGGGTCCGGGGTAGGGGTAGGGAGATCGATGAGACGAACGAGAGATCAGGAACGTTCGTCACTGGCCCCAAACGCCATTCAGTGCTTCAACCACTCGTCAAAAAAACAATTCCGTGGTTCACGCTCCCCAATCCCACGTGACGTTTGGCTTCAGAACTCTCTATCCATATTCTTCAAAGGGCACGGTCTTGGGACATGAGTGTCATTCTCCCCACTCCAGGAAACCCGGAAGATTTGTACGAGGTGTTGAAAGCTTGCATTGAAGCCATACGTGTCGAGGACTCGTCAAAGATTGATTCCTGTTACAGCGCCAGGGGAGGCGAGGTGGGCTGGGGTATTTGGAGGGTTTTGGCAGGCGGGTGTCAAAGAGAACGTTCCAAGTGCTAGAACCAATACGAAGTGTTTTGCGGCATCAAATTTGTATGGGGCAAACACTCGACAAAGATCATTCCTTGCTCCCCACTCCGTAATCCCTCAGTACACTAGTACCCCAAAAACTGACGGTCCCGAAGGAAGCTTGTCATGTATGAACGTGGTGGTTACCGAGTTGCAACATCGCTACAAGGTGGGCAAAGCAGACATCATTCGAGGCATGCTTTCCCAGCACTCGTCAAAATACGTTAGTTGTTAACCTTTGTGGATCACACTCCACTCCACATCAAACCCTCCAACTGATGTATCATTCAAATATTTTTTGGTTGCTACGTCGGACAAGATTGTTCCTGGGAAATGAGAAAACATGTTTACGAGGATGTTGATGCCGCACACACGCAGTACACGCGAAAGCCTCGTCAAAATAATTCCACACACTCAAATGACACACTTCTTTGCAATATTAAAAGGGTCAAAGTTTTCTTCTTATCCGCTCAGACACGACAAAATGGTGCATACGAGGTGGCGTTTGACTGCGCCACATACGACAAGCGCGCCAAATGCTGGTCAAAAATTTCTGTCCGTCCTCCAACGACATACTGTAGGAGCTCTTGTATTCAATTCTGGCCGATATTTCGATGCAACAGATGACGTCAGACACAGTGCAGTGAGTGCTTCTTGATGCTGAGCGAGGTAATGCTGCCAGGCCGACGTAAAAGCATGAAAAAGACGTAGATAAGATCTAAGAGTAAATGCGGTGGATGGCACTACTGCATGCCGTGCCTTCTCGTAAAATGTACTCGGACAAAACCGTTCCAATGCTGACCGGTGCTTTACACGAGAAACTCTCCTTTTGGTGTGTACCAGAAGTGGCAGTCACATACTTACATATCGTAAAAGCCCATCCAATGGCCTCGTCATATTTCTGCGTCAGGTCTCGCGTTCAACCACGGAACAAACAGCAAGTCACCACCAATGGAAGCAAAGAACCAAACTCCATTTTCACACTGAAAAAATACAAACTTGCTATCACAGGCACTACGTTCCACTTCCCACCCAGACCCTAGCCTCTTCACATAACGGTCGGCTTCTTCTTCTCAAACTTCTCGTTCGTCTGCAGATCCGAAATCCAGCTGATCCCCGTCCACAGAATCAGCACAAACGGAATCACGGCGACGATCCCGTGGAACACGCCGTTGTTCGAAAGCCAGTACTTTTGGAAGATCGGGCGCTTGGAGTACGCTGTTGCAGACCAGGGGCCAGTGAAGTTTTGAAGCTCAGGAGGGAGCGTAACGGTTTGGCGTGCTACGAGGTGGTGTGTGGGCTGGTGTTCATGTCGAGGGTTGGGAAGTAAGGGTGAGGAGGGGGGAAAGGAGGGGGGTCGAATTAGAATTGACGAAAACAGACGAGGTTTCCGACGATGCCACTCCAACCCTGTGTGACTCAGTGACTCGTCCAAAATATTTATGTGCTCCAAATTCCATACTCCACGCTTTACACGGCACAATCAACACTCCAAGGTCCATCCTACAGAAACCATCAATCCGCCTCATTGAAAAATGTTCCTGACCACACACCGAGGTGGCACACAAGCAGTCATTTCGCCACGACTAGTGAGAGGATACTTTATCGAGGGTGAAGATCGTGGAGTTTCCAAAATATCTTTTGGAGGAATTCGCCGTACGGTCAACAAGACCTCGTCAAAAACAACGTTCCTTTTCGCACCGCACGCCCCCACACGCGCGTCGTCGAAACCACCTTTGCGACCACCAGATCAAACAAGATGTGCATTGTTTCCGTCGTGTTCTGCTGACCACTCGGATACCACGCTTACGAGGTGTTTGACTGCCACACACACGCCGCGTGGGCCAGACACTCGTCAAAAACAAATTTTGTCACACTCCCCCATGTGCGCCATCCAGAGTGATATTCAGACACAACAAATGTCAGGCATCCGTTCAGGATGGCGATCGCGCGCCGGATTGGAGAAGTGTTACGAGGAGTTCGAGGCCCGCGCGATGCGAGCTCAACGCATCGTCAAGAGACGTTCACGTCCGGTCGCACGTGTCCACGATCCTGTTACACCAAAACACCTAACTCCCTCGCACCCTGACCACCCTGACCACCCTTTCCCCCACCCCTCGCGAAACCAACCTCGCCAACCACCCCGGCAAACACAACCACGTACTTCTCCCCGACGGTATCAGCAAGCTCCTCAAGCGTCTTCTCGAGGATACTGTCGGCGTCCCGAGTCGCAGTCAGGTGCAGGGTAAGAAGGGTCAAGTGGGTCGTGGAGACGGGGGGGAGGGCGCGGGCTGAAGGAATAAGGGGTTTGCGGGTCAAATTCCGAACGGCGAACAGCGGGGCAGATCAGCAAAGAACAGGGAGTACGAAACTTACACGCGGCGGCAATACCCCTCTCGACGTTCGCACAGACTCCTCCGACGATGTCGTCGACGACGTGAGGGATGGAGCGGTCGGAGACGACGTGCGGGATTTGTAGGGATGACGTGGCAAGGTTCAGTGAGCGCTGGTGGGAGGTGGGGGATGGGACGGGGTTGGATCCGGATGAAGTGGATCGAAAAGAGGCGCGTGGGTGGAGAGAAGTGGTGGTAGAGGTCGAATGCTTGGGGACGAATGAAGGAGAGCGCGATAGAGTACGCTACTGCGTACCTTGACGCAGGAGTGCTTCCCGCCGGCGAAGTCTTTGAGCTTGACCTGTCGGCAAAAGCAAGAGCGTAGGTCAGCTTTCTCTCTTTCCTCTTTGCAGTTCCCGTTCACGCAGCCCTCCAATCTCGCCCTCGCTTCCCTGTCTCACACAGGCTCCCTCGATAACATCTCACCCCTCGCCTTCCCCCGAGCTGAAAACCCACCCCCTCCTGCTCAACAACCAGCACAACACCTCCGCACTGCAGCGCGTCCAGGAGGGGTGACAGTTGGGAAGTGAGGGTGTGCTCGGTGGCGAAGACAACGGGAGAGGCAGTAGACGCGCTGGGTGTCGGAGAGATGGAGGTGGGTGGTCCAGGAGAGGTTTGGGGGTGAGAACGCGTTCGAGGGATGGTTTGAGTGAAGGAGAATGGAGGGGAGTGGTGGGAGACATGCACTGCAGGTGAGTGGTAGGAGACACGAGGACGACGGCTTGTCGCGACACGGCCATTCTTTGCTCCCGCCCTTTACATCGGTCCCATTTCCTTCGCCGCTCGCATTCGCCCCGGCTTCCTCCTCCCTCGCTCCGACCCCCTTTCACCAACGCAAACTCACCCCAACCCGCTCCATGCCGCGAGCGGCACTGCGTCACGAAGGCAAGTCGCGCCCGTCGCGAGGAGAACGATGGGCAGGATTGTGTGGAGGAGGCGCATTCTGTGTTGGGACCTCGGGGTGCTCGTGAGGGTGGAGAGGAAAGGAGGCCCGGTTGATTGAAAACAGCGCCACATTGCGGGTCACGCCGTTGAGAACTTCACACCTTTTCACGATTGAGAGGGCATTCTTCCAGGGGAAATAGCGAAAGCAGTTTTCGTGCGACTACATGGACCGGAACTTCGGTTTGCGAGGATGTTCACTTTCGACAACATTGAGTTATAAGTCAAGACTCATATTCAACGCGGAGAGCTTCATCTTGATCCACCACTGTCCATCGTCCCCCCTCCTTCCTCCACTCCATCTTGCCACGGCTATTCAACGCCTCATCGCTCCCAGTCCCTCCCACCACAATCCGCTTTAATGCTGGCGACATGGCCATGAGCACCGCGAGGTCCCCCATGGCGACCCGTGTCGCGGGAATGTCGAGCTCCCTGAGCGAAGGAGCAATCAATGAGAGCAGTGCAATGTTGGAACAAGGCGGCATGTCGAGTGTCCTACGCTTGGCGATCTCAGCGAACCCAACTCCTGCTCGGGCGAATGAGTTGTGCCCCGCGGATTGCGACTGCCGTTGCGCGATGGGGTCGTGCATGACTTGCACGGCAGGGTGAGTGAAGACGAGACGTTTGATGGAGGGGGATAGCTTTGACAGCAGCGCGTTAAAGACATTTGGGCTGGCGTGCCGTCTTCTGTCCCCATCATGTGACGCAATTTCTGGAGTCATTGCCATACATCCATCGAGAGTCAGCTCGACAAGCTTTGGCGCAGCTTCACAGAGAAATTTCACCAAACCGTCGTTACTGGGTTTGCCCTCCTGTGAAGTATTCGGGGAATGATTTGTGTACTCATTCTCCATGTACTCGTGGAAGAAGGGAATATTGCGGGACGTACTGATACGTACGAGGTGAAGATGAGTGAGGCGTGGTAAAGGACGTTCAAGGAGGCGTTTCCAGTCATCAGAATCATAGAACACGTCATTGGTATCTGCGGAAGCCATTGGACCAGGACCAAGGTAGAGATGTGTGAGTGAAGTTAAGTGGGAAATAGCGGCTAAAAGGTTGTGCATGGATGCGGATGAACGGACTTCGAGCGTTGTGAGGGTGTCGACAAGAACCAGTGATGAAAGGAGGTGAGTCAGACCATCGTGGTCAAATGAGTGATCGTAGTTCCCGCTCTGTGATGAAAACGTCCAAGACAAGTGTCTCAGCTTAGAAAGTTGGGGTAGCCCTGATAGTACTGCGTCCGTGCGTGCGCCCCACATAGTGCCAACTGAAAATGAAATTGATTCAACGGTAGAGGAACATTGCTCCAGAACCGGCAACGTGTATTCCAATGAGGGAAGTAAGCCGAGGGCAACGTGACGTAGTTTAGGTGTTGTGGCATTCCACGGAATACGCGTTTGAGAGCTGTACCGCTGTTCTGCCGTGCTGATGGGCCAAGCAGCAGTACGCCTCGATCTCAACCATAATGCTTCAATGTCAAGGTGCGTCAGCTTTGGGTACACCGAGCCCGATCCAAAGAGGAGCTCTACCACGCGAGACTGGTTTGAAATCGTGGTGTGGAACGTCTCTGTGTGGCGATCGGCACCCAAAGGTGGAGCTACGAGGGAGATATGTTTGATATTGACCATCACGACGTTGATAAGGGTGGTGAGGGAGGTTTGGTCGATGTTTCTGGCGCCCCAAACGGAGTGGTGAATTTCGAGCGATCGAACGAGGGCGAGCCATGGGCTTGGCCCAGTACCGCCGCCAAGAGAAGGATGATTCGACGCAACGAGGCGCGACAGTGCGGTTTCGTTGGGGATGCGGAGATTCCTCCACAGAGCAGGTCGGGAAATCGCGTTGAAGGAGCGGGAAACAAGGGAGAGCGAGGCGATCGAGTGCGGCTCAAGAAGCTCGGCGACAATGGCAAGCACGTCTGCGCTCAAGGGCGTCGGAAACGTGTAAGACATGGTTTGCACTGCTGTGGACATGGCCTTGTGTTTCATTTGCTGGGATGCCTGCCGTTAGCGCCGCCAAGGCAGACCTTCGTTGCCACGCTCGAGCGTCGGCGCGTGCTGTTGCGGCTGTTGTTTGCGTATGTCCTCTCCGTCGGGTAAATCGGGAAAGTGGTGCCTGATCCTGGTATCTCTCTGGTCACTTTTGAACCCGGTAGACCTGCAATCATCAACTGATTCCTGAGCCTTGCACTTTTGTTTCTCTGGAAAAAGAAAGGGTCACCACCATATAAAGGTCGCCAACCGAAGAAGGTGTCCTCGCGTCAAACAAAGCTGCACTGCATCTAATCAACATTGCGTCTAACGCTCATTCTCGTTGCAATCGTTGCGTACATCGCTGGTGCCACCGCCAAGCCTCATGCGGGTGTGGGCTGCTCTACTAGAATTGGTGGATGCACCGGTGTAAGTGTGGAAGCTTGATCCTCCCGCTTCTTCGTGTGTACTCCAGATTTGACTCTCATATGTACAACGCCATGCAGCCATGTGTTATTACCTACACGGGAACAGACTACTGCCTTGCCAGTCGCGATGGCACTGATTTTCAACTCTCCCTGTGCGGTCCGACATCCATTGAAGGTGTTCCACATCTGGTTTTTCAGATGTGGAACTCTTAATAAGACACTTTTTGGAAAATTTCAAAACAGCGCTCGAATGTAGCAGCGGGTCATACCGCTTGCATTGCGTTTGGAGACGCGGAGACTATCTTCTAATATATGCTTTCGGTGTCATATATATCAAGTGACGCGTTGATTCTTTGCCCTCTGCCACGGATTGGGAATGTCCATCGCAGGCGCACGCTCATGTCTTACACTATTTTGGTTAGACTTGGGAATTACAGCTACTGTACGCAGGAATCAATTAGAAGATTGAATATGACCGTGACACCGTTAGCCGCTGGAACATCTGCACATCGCCCAAATAAAATTGTTGAATCGAGCGTGCAGTTGGCCCTTCGCTGCTGAACATGGCCGATGTTACAACAGACCACATGCCTGCCACTGGAAGTCAGTTCGTCCTTGCACGCCTAAGTGCGCGGCGTATCGAGGTACAGCGAGCTTGCGTTGCATGGTTCTTCGCAGTGCTTAATCACAGTGTGTCTGGTTGCCGAAACATCCCCGCACCACGAAGTTGTACTTGGTGAGTTTTGGGTGTCTGTTGGTGATCAGCGGAGTTCTGATTGTCGAGCGTGCAGTGGGCGTATGTGCAGCAGAAAGGTAACAACATGAACGCTGTATTGCGTCAGAGATTAGATCAATCATTCGTATGTACTAAATCACTTTGTCGTCAAAAGAAGTGAGAACTGAATCTGGCGGAATATGTACAGAGGTGCTCGTGGCGACAATTCTCATAATACGATTAAAAGTAATTGCTTGTGGTGGATTCTCCCCGACCATTCATCGCCCGCTTGTCAAACCCGAACGCGGAAGTCTTAGTTCCTCCAATTTGTCGCAGATCACTGCCCCCCCGGTACACAAACTCACCTGAATAAACTCGTTCACGTCTTCCACCCTCACGACGTCCCCACCCCGCCGGGCCAATTCGTCCAGAAAATTGACCAGGTTCGATTTCAGTCGGTGCATCCCATTCACAAGGTCAAGGGCACGGTCCCGGGGAAGACGGGCCAGGTGGGACGCTGCGAGAGACGTGAGATCTTTCGCTGTTGTGCAGGTGGGTGGGGAGCGACTGTTGGTCAGAAATCACGGAGTTCGGTGCTCCGATGCACAAAGCATACTCACCGGCGTCCTCGTCTGGTTCCGGCTGCCACACTTCTTCCTCCGCTTTAGCAATCCATGGGACACCCTTTGTCTCGTAATCTCTTGTGCACAATGGGCACGTGCACAGGCGGCTTCGCCAGCCCTCTGCACGGAGTGAGTAGCAACAACATGTCGAGTTTGTGGCGATAGAACATCGGGCTTGGTAGGCAGCGCTCACCTGTACAGAAAAGGTCGCATTGTTGAGCGAGAGTTGCGAGGTGGGTGGCTTTGCACACGTCTTCCAGTATGGGGACGGGAGGAGGAGGACCGGTTTGCTGCTTGCTACCAGAACCAGTTTCCTTCCCCTGGACGTCTTCGAAACGGGGACGTTTGGGGCGTGGAGAGGCCCGTCCTATAGTTCGCGAAGGTGATGGAGCTTCGTACACCCGTGGTGATGGCGGCTGGGTTTCGTCTTGTATGTCACGTCGCCTTTTCGCAGTGGGAGTCCTGCGCGGGGATGTGACGATGGTGGTCGAGCTGGACTGCTCGTGACCATCAACGGTAGCGTGTTCCTGTTCCTCTTTCGTCACGGTAGTTGCGTCGAGGACTTTGAATTCGGGGAGGTCAGTGTACTTCGTCAAGAACGGAAGGCGAGCGACACTGGCGTTTTTCGGCAAGAGAAGTAAGAGCGAACGTAAAGCAGGTTCATATCAGTACCAAGCACTCACCATGTGCGACAGATGTAGTCGTCGAAAAATTCTTCTGGGGGGATATTCTGAATGATTTTCGTCAGCTGGAGGGCGAGGAGAGTGGACTGAGAGGTAAATGCATGCACATACGCTTCCAATGCATCGGTCGTGGTTCCAGTCTGGTCAGGATTTAGGAAGAGTTACAGGAATTAGTACGGTATTCGGATGATTGAAACCATGAACATAGCACACACGTTCACCCAAACAAATCCGGAGCCACGTTCAGCGTACTCCGTGAATACCCCGAAAGCACGTACCTTCACATACACAGCACTGAATCATAGTGTCCGCCTCCTCATCGTAAGATCCGTCGCAGAAGCACCACTTGTCCTGGAAATTGTGCCCGTACACATTGTTGTCGTTGGGGAGGCGTGTCACGTGGGGTGGACGAGTACACGGCGCTACATAGAGGAATACAAACAAGGGTCAAGGGGTGAGGGTGGGATTGGAGAAGATGTGTGACGTAGAGCAAGCGGTGGTAGCTTCCACTAAAATTTTTAAGACGTACTTGAGAACTTGCAGCCCCCACAGTCACACCGAAACGCTCGTTTCGCGAATAGTTCTACTAGGTCGTGGTCGCCATGGCACTAGAACAATCAAAGGTAGCCTCGAGATGAGTTCTCGTTGTCAAATATTGACTGACTGAGACGAACCGCGATCGAGCAAGCGTAGCAGATGCCAGCTGGGTCGTCGGACGGAGAGCACGTGAGGCAGGCGTAAACATTTTGTCTTGTTGTAGGCGGCAAACACATGAATTCTTGTCTTCGGGTTTCGGCAAGGGATCAAATGAGCCCACTTGATATAACCTGGACAATCGAAACCATAGTTTATGAGCTGAGATAAGTAGCAGTTTTCAAGGAGTCTCACCCTTGTCGTACGAGCACTGGTCGAACGAAAGAGGCAGTGTCTCCCCAGCTTCCTGTGGGTTCAAAGTCGACCCAGCATCACTTTAGTGGGAAAACACCTTCACGTAAGACCAGCCGAGGACTTTCTCACTTGAATCAATCGTTCTTGCTCCGCTACGTAGTCTCTGAGGTCGACTATGTCGTCTTCGGCGCCTTCCGGGAGCTTTGAGCTCGAGTCTTGATTGTTACTGGCCAGAACCGAAGGAATAACCGAACCCATTGACGTTTCTTTCGAATCTTCTGAATTCGGTATCTGATTCGAAGTCATTCGGGACATGGAAGTGTGGGGAGTATGAAGTTGAGGTGGTGCAAGGGCAGCCAGGTGGCACCATTTTTGGCAACGCATCCGAAGTTTTTCGCGTTGTTCCACATCCGGACACACCACCAGTGAGTAGGGGCGCGCACTCAAACTGGAGTCAAAGGTAACTTTGCGGAGAGAATGAGAGTGGATTTCAATACCGCTGAGGCGTCTTGGTCGACCCGCCATCACCCGCCGGGAGGCTTCAACGCTCTGCACCCGTGACACCAGGGTTCAGATTACGTCTCTTGCATCTTGAATGTTGATGGAACGATATTTACCGACTTCAGCCGTGTCTGACCATTTCCTCTTCGTTGTCAAACAGAACCCTCAGTCTCCACTTTTCCAAACACTCTCACCCCACAGAAATGGCCGACGACGATGAGCTCATCGCCTACGAGGAGGAAGACGATGCCGTCGACACTACTGTAGCCGCAGCCGCGGCTGCAGGTTCCGCAGCACCCGCTGCTGGAGGGGCATCTAATGGGGCCGGCGGAGCGGACTCAAAAGAGGTCAAGAAGGGTTCATACGTCGGCATTCACGCGACTGGGTTCCGCGATTTCCTGCTCAAGCCGGAACTCCTCAGAGCCATTGTAGACTGTGGTTTCGAGCACCCTTCTGAAGGTGGGTTCACTGACCATGGGGAACTCCCCAAGCAATTTCCAGCACAGCTCAATACTTATCTAACATAATTTCTCTTACTATAGTCCAACAAGAATGTATTCCTCAAGCCGTACTCGGCATGGACGTTCTCTGCCAAGCCAAGTCCGGAATGGGAAAGACCGCCGTATTCGTCCTTGCCACGCTTCAACAACTCGACCCCGGATCCGCAGAAGGCACCGTCCTCGTCATCTGCCACACCCGCGAGCTCGCCTACCAAATCCGTCACGAATATGCTCGGTTCTCCAAGTACATGCCCGAACTCCGCACCGCGGTGTTCTACGGAGGAGTTCCCCCTCGCTCCAACATCGAAGAGCTCAAGCGCGACAAACCTCAGATCATTGTCGGAACTCCGGGTCGTATTCTCGCCCTCGTACGGACCAAGGACCTCCCCGTCAAGAACGTGAAGCACTTCGTGATGGACGAATGCGACAAGATGCTCGAGCAGCTCGGTGAGTATGAATTACCATTCTTGGTTTGCACTTTGGTGCATTTTGGTGGATGTCCATGCTTTCGGAACGAGTGGATGCACCCTACGATGAACAACCTCTTAAACCCAGCTCGTCGAGAACGCCTGACAAACTGCTTCGTTGGGCGTGTGAGAGGAAATGAGAGATCTATTTCTGAGGGATTGGCGAACCCGAATCGCGGACCCGTTCTTTCTTTTGTGGTTCATATCGAGGCTTTTTAGTACCATGACTTACCGAATGTTTTTCATTCAACCTCAGATATGCGCCGAGACATCCAAGAAATCTTCAAATCCACCCCTCACCACAAGCAAGTCATGATGTTCTCTGCCACCCTCGCCAAGGAGGTTCGCCCGGTTGCCAAGAAGTTCATGAGCAGTGTACGTAAGCAAAGATTCCTCGCGTGGGCCGACGCCGCCAATGTCTTCCGAGGAAGCGAGAGGGCCTGTAGCATTCCTTCCTAGCACTTGCGTGTTCAAATCGCTGGATTTCTGGATTGCCACCGCCGTCACAGGGGTGTGGCGGCCGCACCTGCTTTTCGGCAGCAGGGGCGGTCCGGGGAAATGGAGAGATCGACCATCCTATGACCACGAAGGCCTTTAAGTATCGGCCCGGTGCACTTCGCCTCCAACGGCAAGCAACCTCCAGGACTTCTTCGTTGTTTTGTTCCCCTTCCCCCGACCGCACTTGCGTCTCCCTTTCTTCGACTTGGAAGTGGTAGTTTCTACAAGGGTCTTTTCCTGCTGATGGGTTTTGCGGTGGTCCTCGGGTTGCTAGCGAGGCGACGATGGGATTCTCGACCAACACTCAAACAATCTTTTCCTCTTCTTCTCCCATCTTTCCCTCCACTCGCCTTTTGGAATCCTCTCTTGGAACCTCTTTACCTCGATCTCGGATGAGCAGCCCTTGGAAGTCTTTGTAGATGATGAGACGAAGCTCACGCTCCACGGCCTGATGCAATTCTACGTTCGTCTTCCCGAGACGGCGAAGAACCGAAAGCTCAACGACTTGCTCGACACGCTCGAGTTCAACCAGGTCGTCGTGTTTGTCAAGTCGGTGCAGAGGGCGACGGAGCTGAGCAAGTTGCTCGTGGAATGTAACTTCCCGAGCACGTGTATTCACTCGGGGATGCCACAGGAGGAAAGGTACGGGGTAGTCTATTTGATCAGCTCCGAACAACGGTAACCCGCTATGTTTCAAAATCTTTAGGATCAAGCGGTACAAACAATTCAAAGACTTCAACTTCCGAATTATGGTCGCCACTGACATTTTCGGTCGTGGTATCGATATAGAACGAGTAAAGTGAGTTCGATTGTGATATTGTTCAACTTATCGAACGTTTGCTAACTATCGTTCGTCCCTCTCAGCATCGTCATCAACTACGACATGCCTGACGCGGCAGATTCCTACCTCCACCGAGTACGTTGGGCCTAAAAGCACGTCAGCTCACGTCCACACCAACAATGCTCTTCTTTCAGGTCGGCCGTGCTGGTCGTTTCGGTACCAAGGGTCTCGCCATCTCCTTCGTTACATCTGACGCCGATGCCACCATTCTGAACGCTGTTCAGGAACGTTTCGAAGTGAACGTTAAAGAGTTGCCAGAAACAATCGAGGTGTCTGCATACAGTGAGTTCAGATGTATTTATCACCTTTTGAGACGGACGGCTAATAGTTCTCTATCGTCGTTATCAGTGCCGAGCTCGTAATGCGCTGGGGCGTGCAATTTTGTTTGAGATTTGCTTTGCCGAGTTCAACTAGGGTATAAAATTCTGTGAATATATGAGATTTGTCAACAGTCCGCGTAGCACTGCATATGCTCCTGTGTAATTTCGTCGCTGGTGTCGATTGGGACCCAAAGTAAAGGAAAGTAGACGTTCGTTGATGCTGTCATCACATTTGGTACCGCTGTGCCACATCGCTTTTGCAAGCCCGTTGCCATCCTGGCGGAGAAATGCTGCCTGATCGGTTAACCCATCTCTTCTAAATATCACCGTAATAGATCACGCAAAGCTTCTAATTTGCAATGTTGACTGGAAATCCCTTCTCAAGTCCCGCCTTCCCAGCAGACCCCACCGATGTCCCCATGCAACTTCAAGTCTATGTCAACTCCATCACACTGGCGAGCTTCTCCGCGCAGGCGGTGATCCTCGCCACCTTCCTCAACGACCTTGCAGTTCTTCCGGTGGCGAGTGCTCAGCTTGACGAGCTTGGTAGCGTCGATGATGTCCGCACTAGCGGTGTTCTTGTCACATAGCTCCAGAGCCGTGGCGAACAGGGGGCAGTCCAAGCGATTGCGTTTATGCGAGAATAAAGGTTGACCTTGATAAGGGTCATTTACGTAGGATGAGCTCTGGACGTGGGAACATCGCAATCATTTCACAGAACGCCGGGGGGGCAGTTAAGAGTTCAACAGATACCGACCAACTGCATATCTCGCAATAGTAACAATAGCACAGAAAATTGGGCTGGGTCCATCGAAAATCGAGTTTGTGAATGAGTAACGGTACATCTCTGTTACAGCTTGCGTGACATAATGTCTGGGAAGATGCCATCACAATCATATCACCCGAATGGGAAGCCTGCCAAAACTACAGGGTCAAATGACACCGTCATTGTGACTGGGGCCGCTGTGGGCGTTGCGACCAGTTGTCTCGACAACGACAAGGACACAACAAACTTGCACATGTGCGATATTTCTTCAATATTCTAACCACTGATCCCCTTTTCTTGCTGTCGCTACGTCAGCTGTTATCTGTTGAGTCGTTGCTCACGATAATAAATGATACGTCTGCCAATCCCTGCCAAGGACCCATTGAAACTCCAGGGCCCGACAGGTGGATCAAAGGGAGGCGACGCCTCAGGCTTTAGTACTTTGTGGACTCTCTGAAAACACAGTCTGCCTATCGATGGCCGGCCAGCGACGCATCATCGCCTCGGCTGTCGCCCTCGTGCTCGGGTTCCTTCTTATCTCGCTCACGAACGCAGATGATACCGACCGCCCGGCCGCGTTCAAAATCAAACGACAAACATCTTGTACCACGGATCACGTTTTCTGCCCGACTGGATGTCCCAACAACGGAACGAATCGGCTGGGACAGTATTGCGTGGGTTATCGATCGACCTTCGCCAACTTGCGAATGGGAATAACTTTCGACCCACATTTATCATTGTTTTCCTCTGGAGTGCATTCCCATGGACGACTTCTGCGTACGTACCCTACCGTGTATCGCAAAGTGAAGCCGACGTGGCTCACTTCCAAGATTCGTGCTAACAAATGAAACAGTGCCCATCAGAACTAGGAGGGGGATCTTGCACGGCCGGTAACGTCTGTACCGCGAACGCAACCTGTTGTCCTGTGGCGATGCCCTATCGCTGTGGTTCCGGTAACGGAACTTGTCAAGCTGCTCCATGTAACGGTACCGCACCAAGTACCACCTTGTTAATTGCAACGTAAGATTTCAACCTTATTCAATGCATCTGTGTGTAGAAGCGTGTGCCTGAGCTTCCCATCCCTAGTCAATCTGGCACCGTCACCCCAACTGCGACAGCTGTCTCGACCGGCGGAAGTACTGCTTCCACTGCAACTGCAGCTGCAGTAGCGACCGCCACCTCCACAGCGAGCGCCAGTGCAAGCGGCCAGAAAGGGGGTTGGGGTGTAGCGAAAGTCTCGGCGTCGGGAGGGACTGTAACTTTGGTGATTCTGTTCGGAATGATACTAGTTGGCCTTGTGTGAATTCAATATCATGTCGATCAAATGCTGTTGACGTCGAATACGGAATATACATCTCAATTGATACGTTGAGCTTGGTCTGTGCTTACGCACCACCGTCGATTGTGGCATGGACCAGCCACTCGTAGCTTGCCGGCTCGCATTAAGGACCAGCTGATGTAAGGACATCAAATTGTGTTTCGTGATTGAAAACACCGTTGCTTTACGTCTCGTAAGCAGCAGCTGGCGTCAGGACAGCAATTGCGAATCATCATTGACATTCGGCATACATCACATCAAAGCAGAAACTAAATTCGTATCAATTAGACTGAAGAGACTTTAATTCTAAGTTTTTTGTATTAAAAGATGAAAACGAAACGTTCCCCCAAGCATTCCCAGAACCGAGAATATCACCAAGTGATCATGTCAATAGATTTGCACTCGTACTTCGGGGCGACGACTTCCGCGCGGCCCATGTCCTCCAGAGTGAGAGATTGTCCCTGAACATTTTCGATGTTGACATATATTGGGAGTGATTTCTTCGAAGGATCGGGGGCATGAGACTTCGTTGGACAAATTATACTGTCTCCTGGAGCAATGTTTGAGTACTCACCCCGCCGCTGGCTTCAAGCTCGCGAACCCTCGCACTGAGTATATCACGCTCACATACAAGAGATCCGATGTGCTCGTTCGCTGCGAGCAGGTGATGAATGAGTGCACTCTGTTGGGTTGCTTGCTCCAGTAACAGCTTTTCGATCCTATCGAGCGAGCCGAGAAGGGCCACCAGTGCATCAGAGGTCATAGCGTCACTCGCGTGACGAGAACTGAGAAGTTGTATTATCGCTTTCGACACTGCAAGGTACCCCGTTGGGTTTGATTCGAATGGGGCAAGAGCCAGCTCTCCGGAGGAGTCAACGGAGGCCACGCCGGCCAATGCAGCTTCAACATCGGGTTTGGTGACTACAGTCTACAAATATGGTCGTGGTACGTCCACCATTGCGGTGTACGCCGTTTTCGGAATGTTAACGCACCTTTGAACCCTCCTCGCGCTTCATGGGATGGTCAGATTCATCTTTCACATCCTCTTTCGAAAAGACAGAAGACATTGGGACTGATGATACCGCTGGCATGTCACCAACGCAAAACGCGCAAAAAACTCAGCACGCTGTACAAACCGCAAAACGACGATTCCAGCCTAGAACTACTCAAAGGCGCCCAGCCGAGGGAGAAGAGATTGAGAGACTGTGGAAATTTTCTATCCAACGACGATTGATTGGGTCGCTACCGGTCTGCCGCAGTCGCGGAGACGAGGCGGAGGCCGGCTGACGAGTACAGCGAATGAAGATTTGTCTACGCTACTCTTGCTGATGTAAACCGAAGGCGTGCGCGAGATTCGGGGTGTGATGCCTCGTGGGTTGTAGATTTTGGTGGAAAAGTGGCTTCGTTGGCCGTGCACGAGTTTTGTACCATTTGAAATGGCAGTAGGTAACAAACGAAAGGTGGGTTGAAAATTCTAGACTTCGATTCGCGGAGCAGGAATGTATTCTGACCGTGAGTGCTACCTTCTTATATCGCTCGCTGAGGAAACCCTTCTCATCAATGTCTACACTGTTCCCTCTTGACCTTTCCTGGCGTGGTGCACATTCCAAAGGTCGCAGCTCGGGAAGGCGAGGAGGAGGGGGAGGCTGGGGTGAAAGAGATGACAATTTCGCAAAGGCGAAGTACGGAGATTTTGCGTTCTTGCTCACGGATGTCGGAGAAGGCGTGAGTGCTGTAAAACAATGGTCCTTCGACCATCATTTGGTTGCTTCACTGTCAAAATTGTAGGCAACCTTTTCATCGTCTGTTCACGATCTCCCATCGTTCGCTTCCATGGCTGTCTATGACTACCCGTGGCGCTCCAATCTGTTTCTGGAATGCTTGCGCGACTGTACTCAATCTTTCCCGCACAAACTGGGACTCTACGGAACTCTGTCTGGCTTGATTAACGTAAGAAGGAAGGAAGCTGCCGCAGAAATCGTTGCTTCATCGGCAGCAGCATTCTCTGACGCCTTGGCCGCTGGAAACTGGATGGACGCGCGGACAGCACTTCGTTTCCTCGGAGAACTCACCAACGCCAACGTGGTCTCGGTTTCGAGCCTGGCAGCTCTCCTGAAGCAGCTCCTGGACGAAGTGTCCTCGATGACCGCTTCTCCTGCTCGGGCTGACCAGTTCGCGAATCTGATCATTTCCGCACTCCCATGGTGCGCCGCCACGATCCGACGCAGTGCCCCAGCCGAGCTCGAAGAAATTGTTCGGCGCATATCTGGTCACGTGGAGTCGCGAAGGCAGGCGGGCAGGCACCTTGGCGTCGCTGCGCTGCGACCTTTCCGGGTAGAATTGGCGGAAGATGGTACCGGTCTGCCTTACGAACAAGTCGACGAACTGGAAGCAATTTGGAGGCAGGTTTCCGGACTTGCAGACGAAGATTGGAAGGTAACTACACGACATGATTACTCTTTTGAAGAGATATACAACTTCAACATATTATTTCGAATAGGCCCAACTCCTTCATCGACCACACGAATCATTTGATGATAAGCTTACTACTGCTTCTCCTCACGACCTTCCCGCCATACAAATTCGAGAAGAAACCCCAGAAACTCGCTACCCTGATCAGTATGTTCCCTTGGTCATTTTCGATGACTCTGTGAACACTGGGGAGGTATGACCACAATATTTCTCAAATGAGTCATACCTTTTTGACCACCCCTTAACCAGCGCTCCACTACTCTGGTATCATTGCCACCTCTGAACTCACCTTCTCGATACATTTTCTGCAGTCTTATATCCGACCTCCTCTCTATCCTTGCGCACAACCACCACGCCCTCCACATCTCTATTGCTGCTCTCCCTGAATTCCTTGATCGTGCTCGATGGCAACTCGAATTCTGGCAACCCACACATGCCGCTGTCGAAGTTGTCCTTCGCGAAGCTCTCAAGCTCCCCTCACCAACTCAACCTCTCATGTTCTACGCAATTGCACTTGGTGATCTCTTCAGGGACCAAAACATGGTGACTGAAGCTGGTCCGGCGTTGGGGCGGGCGGTACGGACACTGTGGGAACGCTCGGCTTTGGGTTTTGACGTGGAGCTTTCAAGGCGTCTTGCAGAGCTTTTAGCCGTTCACTTGTCGAACTTCGGGTACCAGTGGACTTGGGACCGATGGTGAGTCTCCGAACGCTTTTCCAGGGTCTCCGCATGATCAGGAAAGTAGCAACGTCATTGTAGGACGGAGCAACTCCGCCGTCTTCCTTCACATTGCATCCAAGTCACTTTCGTTCGAGAGCTCGTGGAGCGATGTCTTCGGCTAGGGTACAAGGAACGGCTGCTCGACGAAACGTTGCCGCAGAATTGGAAGGACGAAGACATTGCCGTGAAAGTCTTGCCCCAACGGTGGGAGTCTGCCGACGAGGGTTGGAGGTATGGCCCGAAGGGAGATGTTGAGGGTTAGTGCACTTGTGGTATTGCGACGAACTTGCCGCCAACTGACCGCATTGCCTACACAGACGAACGTCTAAAAGAACTCGCGACAGAGCTCGTCAACGCGCTGCGCTCGAAGAAGCCCGGGACTGTTATCAAGGGCATTTTCGATACCATTCGGGAACACATTCGGGCGAAACTGGGGCACGAGGCGAACGAAGTGGCTCATTGGGATGGCGATACACAGCACCCGAGCTGGGACGCGGACGCGGATTCTGTGGTTCGGGATGTCTTTGCCCAGGCTGTGATGGTCGTTGGATGCAAAAGTTTATCGCATTTGGCTATGATTGTTGAAAGGTTCGTTGGCGCGTTTTTGACTTGCTTCTGTTCCCTTCAACTCTGAAGCGCGCCATGTACTTATCTCCGTTTAGATCTCGAGCGGTGTGGAACGACCTCTTCACCTCGGACCTCGCCCGCGCGCAGCTCATGACGAGTCTTGCCAGCTTCTTCCGTTTCCGACCTCAACTGCTCGAAATCTGGTGCGGCCGTCTCATCAACTACCGTGTGCTCTCCGTGGAGTCCATCTTGGCCTGGTCTCTCTCCCCGGACCACCTCAACCGCTCCGAGGGCGCTGACCCGACGCCGTGGTACGTCCTCGAAACGACGTTGCGCAAAGTCACGCTCAGGAGGAGTCAGGCGGACGAGAGGGTGACCAGGGCTCGGGACCAGATCGCGTTTAACCAGAAGAGGAGGGATGTGGGTGATGGCGACTTTGTGTACGCTGAGGATGGGAACAAGGTTGATGGTCTGGCTGGGCCGATAACAAGTGGCGAGACTGCGGCGCAGAGGGAGGTGCAAGAAGCGGAAGAGGAGGTTGAGAGGATGACGCGGGAACAGAAACAAGCGTTCTTGAGTGTTTTGCAGGTAAGAAAGATGCAACTTTGGCGAGCGATTCCTGGCTTTACAATCGTCTTCTGTGTTGTAGCGGTTTGTTCGTATCATCACCGCAAAGATATCAGAGACGTCAATGGAAGGCATCGACATCCAGCGCACGCCGTGGTGGCGATGGGTGTACGGGTTCATGCGTCAAATCGGTCGCGAGGTGAGTGTTCAAGATGACGTTAGACGTGTGGAGTTCGTAGGTTGCTCATTTCGTGTTAACTCCCGCCAACAGTTCGGTCCTGAAATCCGCACGTTTGCCAAAACGCTCGAGATCACGGTGTTCGCCGAAGGGGACGTGGACGCGAGGATTATGGAGCTGTGGGGTGAACTGAGCACATTCTATGACGCCAAAATAGTCTAGGACAAAATGGTTGTGATACCATTATGAATGTGGCGGCCGGGGCCCGGGGAGCGCCTTGATCATACAAACTAGCGAAAGAAAAACATCTCGACTCTTCCCGGCAATTCTAATATGACTTTGGCATTTTCAATACATGTTCGCCAATGAAGCTGAGAATGAGATTGTCCGAGATCGGGGCAGTACGGAAGAGTCGTGTCTCACGGAATTTGCGTTCAATATCGTATTCCTGGTGGACGTGTAAAACTTTAGACGAGTTCCGCCTTCATCAGTTCATGGTGCATTTCAAACTCACCACCGCGAACCCAAACCCTCCATGTGTCTGCATACACGTATCTCCCGCCTTCCACGACGCCCTTCCTGCGAGCATCTTTGCCATATTAGCCTCTGCGCCAACGTCCTTTCGCCCCGAATCGAACTTGGCGGCGGCTTCGCGCACCATGGACGCCGCGGCCTCGACTTCGGCGTAGGCCTCGGCGATGGGGAATTGGATGCCTTGGTTGGAGCCGATGGGCTGGTGGGGGAAAGATGGTTGGTAGGGAGTTGAATAAGATGAGCTGATGATGTCTTCTCTGATTGAAGTCAGTGGTGGGACCAACCTTGCCGAAGACAACCCGCTCCTTTGCGTACGCGACCGCCTTATCCACGAACCACCTTCCGTCTCCAATGGCCTCCGCCGCAATCAGGATCCGCTCGGCATTCATCCCGTCGAGGATGTATCTGAACCCCTTCCCCTCCTCCCCAATCAAATTTTCCGCGGGGATCCTCATATTGTCAAAAAACACTTCCGTCGTGGCATGGTTAATCATGGCCTCGATCGGTCTGATCGTCAGCGTTCCCTGCTTGAGGGCCTCCTGCATGTCGACAAGGAGGACCGACAGACCCTCGGTCTTCTTGGTCCGCTTTTCGATCGGAGTCGTCCGGCACAGGAGAAGCATCAGGTCAGAGTGTTCGGCGCGCGATGTCCAAATCTTTTGTCCAGAAACAATATAGTAGTTGGGGTCGTTTGGGTCTTTGATGGCGGTGGTGCGGATGGACTGGAAGGGTTACAGCAACAGGTAAAGTCACAGCTCGCGAAAGGCAAGCCGGCAGGTCACGAACCGTGGTGTCCGTTCCGGCGGTAGGCTCTGTAACTCCAAACGCCTGCAACCTTAATCGGCCAGCTGCGATTTCAGGAAGGAACTTCTTCTTCTGCGCCTCACTTCCATTCCTCAAAATCGTGCCCATGATATACATTTGTGCATGTGCCGCCCCACCGCTACACCCGCTCCTGTGAATCTCCTCCATGATAGCCGCAGCTGCCGACAGTGGGAGGCCCGAGCCGCCGTACTCCTCTGGGATCAGGCACGAGAGCCAGCCGGCCTCCGTGAGCGCGGTGACGAATTCGGTCGGGTAACGGTTGTGCCGGTCCATTTCACGCCAGTAGGGAGCGGGGAACTGGGAGCACAGTGCGCGGATGGCCTCACGGATTTCGGGGTTGTCGGATGGTATGGGCGAGTGGTGGACGTGCGGGGCTGCGCCGGACGCGGCGAATGCAGACTGGGTGCCCGAGTCTTTCGCGCGCGGAGCCGACAGGTGGAAGGACCGCGTGGCGAGGGATGGCGAGGCGCGTGTGGGCGCGGGGGAAGGGGAGATGTGAGTTCGGGTGACTGCACATCGGAGTCCATCGGCTGCGATCCGAAGCGTGGACGGCGACAGGAGACGGGGCAGCGGAGTCGCTAGGGATGCAGATGCAAGCGCCATCCGTTCTGCGGGTATGTTGACTCGCGTGTGTTGAGGAATTCCGATGCTCGGAATCTGAAGTATTCTTCGGCACATCTCTGCGAATATGAGCCGAAATGGAATAAACGCCGCGGATGATAATGTGCAAACAACCAGTGCGAAGCTCGGCCGGGGAGCCCGCCGGCCACTCAAATTTTTATCGCGCACTCAATAATTGTCTATGTGCAGGCCTTTTTATCTCTCTCAAATAGCTGCACCAACGGAGTGTTGACTGAAGGTCGCTCGCCTCCAATATTCCTTCTCCGTGACACTGTAATCACAGAAATGGTCCCCCCAAAAGCGGCACGTTCGTCCAATTCCAAGACTATGACTCATATTCTGATCAGGTGAAGGCAAACGTCCACTGCGCGCTTAATTACGTCTGTGACTTTGATAATGGGGCGGGCTGTGATCAACCAGTAGCGTTACTAGTGATGCAGTGGATCAGCATTTTTGTACTAGTAAACAATGCGTTCCACGTTATATTCTTAATTCTACATTTGCGTGAGCTCGCCCCACCCATGGGTCAGTATTCGGGTCTCCAATTCCCACCTTCACGCAAGGTGTCCTTATCAAACTCGGTAAACTACCTCCACTGCAAGTCCCGGCGAATGTTTTGGAGAGCTGTTTGATAGTTTCGACTTCGGACATCTGACGTTGCTTCATTCCGGTCGACGTGAGGCATGAACCTGGCAGTCAACCTTGCGACCCAATTCTCAGTGCTGGGATAAGGCGCTTCCGGTTCCTGTCTCCTCTCGGAGATAATCTTGCGGCGAGAGATCGAGGGCGGCGCATGGGAGAGCGATGTCTCGCGGGTTCAGACCCAGTGGCACCGGGCAATGTCGTCGTCGTTGATGTCTGCAGTTCGGATTCCGCACCAGTGGACGCTTGTGAAGCTTGTGTTGTAATTCCTTCGTCTGGTTGAGCCACAGATAGAAGCGGACGATCAAGCCCAACGGCTGGTCGTCGAGCACTTAGCGCGTCGACGTTTGCTATGGGTGGCGAATTTTCGTCGGTACAGGGACTTGCGTTTCCGAATAAGATACGAGAAAATTGAGTCGTCCGTGGGTCGTGGGTTGTGGGTCGTGGGTCGTTACTCGTTTGGACCACCTCTTTGTAGGTCATGGAATGGAACTCGTCGGTGAATAAACCGAATCATCACATAAAATGTATCCATTGAATACTATAATCGAAAGGACCGAACAACAAGTGGCAACCAAAGGCAAAACCAAAACAAACAGCTCAGTCCCGTCACAACCAATCACTTCTTCTTCTCTGCCTCCGCGTGATAAGCAGCGACTTTCGCCTCCCTGAGTCCCTTGCGGTACGCCGCAATGTTGACTCCGATCTTGTTTTTGAGGTTTTGGTGAAGCTGAGGGCGGTATCTAAACGTGACGAGAATGGAGGGTTACGGAAGGTACACCGACCCGAGCGAGTCCTCACGACTTACCCGAAAGCGAACAGAAACTCGAAGAAGACGAACAACGGCGCCAGGACGAGTGCCTGGAACAGGTTGTCGAGGAGAGCAGGAGCCCGCTTTTCGAAGACCTAAGTCACAAACACGAAGCGGTTGGGCTTCCCGAACGTTGTAATAGGGCCGTTTCGACAAACAAAACGCACCTGATGCGCCCAGATTTGCATAGCCCAGCTCAACGCGTGGACTCCCGTCGCGATGGCGACAGCGTGAGGGATGGTGGCGCGGAAGATGTGGGCGGTGTAGAGGAGGAAGTACAAGAACGGGGTGTACAGAGCCTATGAAAAGAATTCATTGCAGACGATAAGCCAATTTCCTCCAATCTCGACTCAGTAAGCGCGTCGAACTCAACGTACCCCAGCAAACGGCTCGAGCCGGATGTAATACAGCGCGTAACCGAGCGCGACGAAGAAGGAGATGTCGAGCGGGATGTCACCCAGGACTGTTCCCTGGGCGAGGGCAAACGATGGGTGGGCGAACCTTTCGGAATGAAGGCAATGGGAGACGAGTTGTACTGTTGCGCAAAAATAGGTACAGAGAGGGAACCCACCAGACAAGCCCGCTCCACAGAATCGTGGGCACGAAAATGAAGTGCACGAGTTTGTTGGTGGCGTTGGCATGGTCTGTGGTGTCGATGGTGGGTTTCGGGTGAGTGTAATCCCGGACCAACTGAGGAGAGGGGGACACCGTGCTCACAAGACCCGTAGAACGTCATTTCAGTTTCCAGATCGGTCGAGAAGTTGAGCGAGAGGAACGACATCGTGGCGGAGGGGCGGTGGAGTGAGTGGGGATGGGGGCGGGGTTTTTATGTGCAATCTTTATGACAAAGGTAGTTTTGCCGGGGACCGGTCGAAATTTGACCGCCCGAAGTGTGTCCGATCTTGCTAAGCTTTTCTGGCGTGCCACGTGAATAGAATGTCGAAGGCCCAAAATGAAAACATCTGGGAGGAATGGTAGAATTTCAGGTCTGTCTCACCTTTTCGAACCGTAATGCTAATCAATGGTTGACCGTTTCCGGAAATATTGTTTACATGAAAAGTCTTTCTCGGGAGTCTAGTGTAGTTATGTACATCAGGTGTGTCAAACCGTTGCTTTCAGGCACAACGCAACCCTGTACGATAACCCTCTATAATTCCCTCCAACGCACAAAATAGTCCACCGAACGGACAAAAAAAGTCCACGCAGCAACACTACCACGCCACCACCTCATCACACCTCCACAAGATCAATAGTCTCAGTTCCTTCTCCATCACTGCCCTCCCGCTTGAACTCGTCCGCGTCGTAAATGACCCTGATGATGAGGGAGCACGAGGGACAGCGGGCGATTTCTTCTCCGTCGAAAAGGTCGTCCTGTGTGCGGGGGGTGCGGTGAAACATGAACGAAAGGAACGATGTCTTGCTTGAACCACACACCTCTGATATCTGAAACTTATCACCGCAGGGACAGGGGTAGTAGTAGACACGTTTGAGCTCGTCAAAGTCCATATCCTCGATTTCGACCTCGTCGTAGAAGGAAGTCATTTCTTCGGTTTGGTTCGATCGGCGAGTGAAAAGAGCAGTTGCAATCAGGGCCGCTTCCGATGTTCAGTCTCCGTTTTGCGTCCTTCGTCTTCGATTCTTAAGACATCTGAGCCAGTCGCCGCAGATGTCAGCGCGATGGTCTGCGTTTCGTTGCTTTTTCTTTCTGGAGTCAATTCGAAAGTGTCCGCAGCACCCAGCGATCTCATAATGCTCGAATTATCTTTCATCATCGCGACATCGAACCTCTCCCTCTCTCAACCCCACTTCGTACGGCTCCAACTCCGCGCGGGCGGGAAGCTCAAATGGCAGGACAAGACCAAGGCCGAGGACCGGCTGATCACCGACGCCAGTTTCAAACTGTCGCTGACGTTTGGAGAGGAGGAGGAGCAGTCGACGCAAGAGGGTGATGAGAGGTCGGGCGGGCGTGGCTATGCGAGAATCACGGAGCTTCCATTGGAGCTGACGGTGACGCTGTCCCGACGACTTCAACGGACGATAGACCTTCAGTTTCGAGTGAGTGATGCTGCCCCTTAAGCCCACATATCCGACATTATTCTTATGCTGAACACCCAGTTGTTGGCGAGGACACTCTTGCCCTAGAGCCGCTCTTTCATACCCTCGCATCTGGCAAACAAAGAGACGGCCTCACAACAATCGCAACCAAATCCGCAGCCCTGCGCCCTCAAATCAAGCACCGCAAGCCAAACCGACCTACTCTCCACCCTGCCATCTTCATCGCCTCACAAGAATGGAGCTGGCCGCAAACCACACTCCAAAATCGAAAGGTCGCAATCGGGTCTCACCTCTGACACGAAGACCCCCTACGAGCTCCTCCTTCGGACAGAATAAGCCGAGTCAAGAGTGAAGGTGCTGGAGCATGAGGTTGGTCTCGTGTCAACAAAACTTCCTACTGGGCAAAGGACAGAGAATGAAAAATGAAATGGAACCCTTGTGCAAAACGCAGATGATGTCCGCGACCCAACGACATGCACGAGACCTCGCCGACCTCAAGCTTCGCTTCGCAGCTGCGTCATACGCGGACGAGTTGGACGATTCGGTGGGTTGCTCTTCCTGACGTGGTACATTAGCCTACGCTAAATACCAACAATTTTGTTCTGAACATTCGAAGAGAGTCGCGACATCCAGGTGGGATCGGAATGCCGAGCGCGGTAAGGCGTATTGGAGGGAGCGGATGCCAGATGTACCTGGAAATAGATGTAGAGAGGATATGTCCTGGAGGAGTCGGAGGGATGGAACTTGGTATTGATAGGTGGGATGGTACGGGAACTAAAAAGGCGTGGAGGAGGGATATGTTCAAGCTCATCAACTTTGAATGCTAGTCGCTAGTTTATTGGATTGGCGGTTTGGTAACACAATCGTGACAAATGCAGAGTTTGGGGACGTTGTGTCCCACACAGAACCATGGGGCACCCGAGCCCATAAATACATTTTGAAAAATTGCTCGAGATACTTCTTCAGTTCCATAATGTGTCGCTGTACTCAGTAGACTTCTTCCACGTCCAGTGAAGACTGGTTAGGGGCAAATTAAGGGCACGACAAACCTTGCAATCGCTCCAGCTCACGTGGCGATTGACAAAGCCCGTTGCACCTGTACACGTTGATGATGTATTGCTTGCCGCCCAGATTTACAAACGTCCGAGATCTCACTTTCATTTCAGCAACTTGCTGAGTCCATCGAACCCAAATCACTCCCCCGCCGTCCGCGCTCCATAATTCTCGCAGAAAACATTCGATTCCATTGAAAATCGCTGACTCGGACACACCGCTGCCCGTTTGTCACCGAAACGCGGTTGAACCCATGTCCACAGCACCAACCCCGTGGAGCCATCCCAGCACGCGCATCATCACCGCGGCGAAGACGTGGCAGACGACCGAAGAAGAATCGAGCGAGGCTTGTAGTCCCGAATCATCGAGGTTGATGGTTTCGATGCGGAATTGCCCATACGAGGATGGGACTATTCCCCTTTTCGTTTGATTAACAAGGAACATATTTCATTTATTTCTTATCGTTACTATAAACTAAATCTATATAAAACACCGTGTGGTATGTACCCCCAAGAAGCGCGACTCAGTGTAGTGCAGTTGTGAGACTTCACTCTTGCGATATGAGTCCCTGGCCTGAAGCAAGAGTTCGAACCGCAGTGCCGGCCAAAAGATGCTCGCCCTCCTTTTTTTTTTACCTTTTTTTTCGATATGTATTTTCTGAAATAAAACGCTTTCTTTTGGTCGCTCAGTGTCTCGGTGTCTTGTCAATTGGGGATTCAAGAATATCGGAAAGTGTACTCAAGACAGCGGCGCCCTGTTGAACCCGACACGGCGCGTCTTCTGGGTGCCGGTGCTCAAGGTATGCGGAACGCACCTTGCTTGTACTTCTAAATGATTTGCGGCGTCATGATGGGTCGACCAAGCGTTGGGTCCAAGATGGCAATCTGGTGTGTGGGCTAAATAAAAACCATGCCAACGAATGTCCCCCTCCCTCTGTGCCCTCCTCCCATCCATTGCACAGTTCTGGTGCATTCTACTCTCGACTGCCCATCGCCACCGCACCAGAGAACGCGCGGTCGCTGCTGTGGTGCTCTCATGGGTCGTGTGGTAGAAGGTGACAACTGACAACGTAGCGTAAGGGGACACTGTTACGTGAGCCGCGCGAGTGCGGACACGTGCGATGATGCGTGGTTGAGGGCACGTGTGTAATCGACAATGCCAACAGACGACGTGCATCGTGTGTCTTCACCATTCGCCTGTACTTGACGTGCCTATTATCTCTGGGGAAGAGGAGGACACGGTGCTAGACGTGCACGACCACGTGGTGAACTGGAACAGCAAACTCCGCGATTCAATGCCTATCAAACTTTTAAATACCCCACAATAAATTGTTTAAGCAAAAGTATCGCCATATCACTCATTCTCCCTCGAATACGCATAATACTCATCCCGCATCTGCACATCCTGGGTCCCTGTTGATCCGGTCCTGCCACGCGTTGTGGCCCGTGTCGTCCTAGAACAGTGTGACTTTGTGCCCTGCACGAGAGAATTCGGAAAGGAAGTCCCAGGTGGCGGATTTGAATACGGTGGGGTGAGAAGTGGATTCGAAGCCGCGGTTGAAGGCTGAGAAGTTGTACATTTCCCTAATACCGTTAAGCAACATTGGGTGTTGCACTTGGCTCTCGATAGAGTGACTGCCTTTCACATTCTGCCGCCCAATCGGCTGGGGTGTATCCGATGGAAGTCCCCACATCCTGGTCCACCAGGTACTTCATCTTTTCATCGATTGGCAAGTCGAAAAACGTGCCGTTTGTTGGTTTCAGGGCCCGATCAGCTTTCGGCAATCTGTCACCCTCCCCACATTCGGAGACACTCACGATATCGTACGCTCTCTGCACGTCCTCTTCCTTCACTCCAAGACCAGTCAGCATGAAGAATCCCTCGTTGCGCGCCACGTCCACGATCTGTCTGGCGACCTCGAGTCTGCGTTCGTCCGACCATTCGCCTCGGTTGGAGATGTAGATGATGGGAGAGCAGCCCACTCGGGCGACTCGGCTTCCACGCCGACTGCGGATGGAGATGTGGGAGTCTCGTCAGATGTGGCCACTGGCGACATTGTCACGTTGGCTCAATGTGCCGCGGAGTTCTGGGGGTCCAAGATTTGATTCCGACAACATACCGAAACAACCATTACTTTTTCTCGCTCGAACATGAACATGTAAAATAAATAAAGTTAATTGTGTATTTTTGTACTGGCTGTTGTTTTCAAGTCGGGAAATGTGCAAATGTCATATTTCTTGTATGTGCTCTGACCACCCCAACATTCTGTCCCCGCCATTGACATCGCTGGACACCTCTCCACACACATATGCTCTTCGCTGAGTCGCCCAACACCTCACTCACCGCCCGCATGTCTGAGATCGAAGCACAAAAGTCCCCTGCTCCGTCGAATCAACTCTCTCCAACCCCGGCCGCGAACACAAACGGGACCGCAATGGTGAACACCCAGGACGCGAGTGCGAGCGACATTCCTGCGGATGACAACCTTACAAAGGAGCAGAAAACTGAACGTATGGGGGCCCTGCTCGAGGAGGGAAAGAATCTGTACAAACTGTCCCAGTTCGAAGACGCGGCAGCGAAACTTGGGCAGGCGGCGGCATTTTCGTGAGTCCGATATACTCCCACGCCCTTCCGCTTTCGACGTTGACGACCTACGGCGTCTCATTTGCCTTCACGCGCCTTCTCTCCAAACTCCAAGGGAGGAAGTGCACGGCCCCATGTCTTCAGAGTCCGGGGACGTGTTCTTCTGGTACGGAAAGACCCTGCTCAAGACAGCAATCCAGTCTGCGGGACTGTTTGATGGCAAGACTGTCAAGAAAAAGGCTGGAGAGGGTGCAGCCGACGATACTGGTGACGGTGAAGGTGAGAAGTCGCCGCATTGCCTTATCGCCTTTCGTTTTGTTTTCAACGACTCTAGCCGAAGATGATGAAGACGACGATTCCGACGACGATATATCGACAGGCGAAGAAGGCGACGACTTCACCCTCGCCTGGGAAGTTCTCGAAATCGCACGAACGGTGTACGAGCGCGACACTACTCCAGACGGGAAGCCGCGGTTGGCAGAGGTGTTTATGCTGCAGGGAGAGGTTGGGTTGGAGGATGGTTCGTGGTCCCGTTTCAACACTCTTCCCCATTGCAATAACCCACACACAACCACTCCCCGGCCCCGTCGCAGACAACCCACCCCAATCCGTCCAATCCTTCCACTCGGCCCTCTCGCTGAAGCAGTCCTACCTCCCACCCACCCACCGCGAACTCGTCGAAGTCCACCACCTCCTCGGCCTCGCGCTCGAGACGGACGGCAAAGTCGAGGCCGCGGTGGAGCAGTTTCGGATGGCGAAGAGGGTGCTGGAAAGGAGGAGGGAGGAGATTTTGGCGGAACGGGCGGTGAAGGAGGTGCATGGTGGCGAGCGGGACGCGAAGGGGAAGGGGAAGGGGAAGGCGGCGGGGGGGAACGAAGGCGGACACGATGAGGTGAAAGATATCGATGAGCTCATACCCGAGCTTGAGGATAAGGTACGTTCTTTATCCCACCTACCTCCCTCCATAACCGAAGCCAACCGCGCCTAGATCGCCGACCTATCCACCCTCCCATCCGCGCTCCTCACCGACGCCTCGCAGGGCGGGTTTCTAGCTGACGCGCGGAAACAGTTAGCGGCGGTGCCGGTGAATGATGTGAGCGGGCTTGTGAAGAAGCGGAAGGCGGGGGAGGAAGTTGAGGTGAGGGCGAAGGAGGATGGGAGCGTGAAGAAAGCTAAGGCGGGCGAAGCTTGAGAACTGAACAGCCGGTATTGCATGTAATATTTTTTCTGCATTTTTAAATCACGGAATTCGAAAACGGTACACTGCATGCGGTGGTGCGAAGTCAAGACGTGCAAAAGCATCGAATGTCATCGTCATTACTGGAGGCTCCAGAAACAAAACACCACCGCAAAACCTGGCTTCATACACCGTTCCAACGCAATCCCGGCCATAAATTCATGTTGTTTCGCACCAGTCGCGAGTAGGTTAGGATATTTGCTGGGTCGAATTGGAAGGCCGGGGACAAACTGCGCAGTCCGGAGTCACGCCGGAGGGCGAGAAACGTCAATACGGGACAAGTACGTTCCGCACTGGCTGCACGTGAAGCGTCGAAAGCAGTCTGCACACGAGAGGGGATGCGGCGTCCGATGGGATGCAGTGGTAGGTCTCCTCAACGCAGAAAAAGTTGGGTAGAGATTTTATGCGGTCTTCCCAGGGGCTATAACGGTCAAGGTGGCGGTAGCAACGAGGCACCGGGGGCAATCGGGGTCGGAGTTCAACCAGGACACGCAATCCATAGCGCACTGAAGGGCAGCGTGGTGAGATTCGTCCTCAACAGTATATCCGGTGAGGTCGATTAATCGTAAGTTCGTCTTCCTGGAGCGGAATGAGGGCTTGCTCTCGTAAGCTCCGCTCTGGATCGAACGTGTGATGAAGTCGAAGCCGTTACTGGCTGAGAGGGTCCAGTGGATCCCGGAAGTGGTGAAAAGGTCTTGGGCGAGCTTTTTGATGTTGGTGGAGCTGCTGTTAACCCATGCCTGATTCCCATTGCATCACCACGATTTTTGTACCACTCTTGGGAAACACGATTTTCCGTGGTGGTAAATTGAAATCACCACTGCAGTAACCACCCGTGGGTTTTTTTAGTGGGTGGTAAATCGCCGATTAAAAGCCATCCACATTCCGATCTTGTTTTCCAAAATAATTACATTGGAGAGCACATCAAATACCACTCATTTCCCACGTCTGTCCGGATCATTTCGGTACCTGTACCTGGGACATATGAAGGCAAAGTGCGTTCAGAAATCGATATTCCAGTGCCATAGTGCTATCTTTATTGGTGGGAAACGTTTCCTGTAGAAACGAATTGGCGCACCCATCCCAACGCAGGTTGGCGACACAGAAAGACGCAATGCCCTATAATTCAGCGAGCATTTCATATTGTTTTTTCGGTAAGTCTTTTCTTTGAAGTCTTGTTGACCACAGAAGAATTCCCATCCCGCCCCCCAGCCTGCCAGCCAGCCCGCCCGCCCGCTGAGTGTGGCGGCCCGCCACGTCTTCGCTTTCCAATCCTTTCCATTTTCTTCTCGACACACATTCACAACTTGCTGAGAATCGCGCCAAGGAATCGATCGCCGCTCACAGCAACAATCTCTCCCCGAGTGTGGACTCCCTCTTTGCCAACGGCCATCCGTGGCCCCACAAGTTCTTCGAGTGAGCCACGTCCACCTCCAACTACGTGAAATCGGGAGCATCGGGAGACAAGTGACCGTTCCTGGCAGTTTCTGGAACTGCGTCGTCCTACCGTTCTCTGGCCCTCATTCCATTCCCGGGGATATGCACGCACCTGCCTGGACCCATTCTCCGTCCTGATACCATCGACTCTTTCAAAGTCACTCTCGCTCGCCTGAAAGCCGGCCTTGGTGCTGCCCCACTCGCGGACTCGTTCCGGTGCTCCGACACGACATGCAACTGGTCATGGCCCGACGTGTAGGCGTGTTCTACCCCAGAGTGCGGGTTTGTGGTGTTTTTGAGGCATAAGGGAAGACATGCACTGATAACAGGATCCTACCATGGTTCATACCATCAGCGTGGAAGGGCAGTCTGGCCGCACTCCCAGCCACTCACAGTATCCAGACAATGGATTGTAAAGGGGGTTGAGCTCAACGTTGAGGTATGTCGAAGTTCTTTCCCTGAATACAACAAGTGATAGGGTGAACTGCGACCCACAAACAACTGAGCCAGACGCATGAAGAGCAACACAATCGGCAAACATGGAGTACGTGCAACCGATTTCCTTTCAGAAAGTGCGTTATGTTAATTCGAGTGAGTCCAATTGATTTCCCCGTTGGACTGAACCTATAGGTTGGAACAAAAAAGAACCGACCGAGGTTAACTACGAAAATCTTTTCGAAAATGTGAGTATCCCAATCTTTGTTCGTGGTGAGTGGCGGAGGATACTCTCATACTATCGAATGGTTGCAGCGTATGGGCTTCAACTCGCTTAGGTTGACATATCTACTAACATTGCTCGACTGTAGGCCAATATTACATCTCTCGGACCTGTGAGTTCTTTATAACGTCTCGCGATAGTGTCTATGTTGAGAATTGCATGCGCCTTGCTCTTTCCTTGGCTACCACATTTCGTCTCTTCAACCCCCCTACAGGAACGCCGCGGCCAAGCTGGAAGGACAACCAACAGGTGAGTCTCACTTTCGAGTAACCCTTGATGCCACGATATGCTTATGTTTGCTCATCTGTTTTAGTGTTCAGCGCTTTGGACGAATCCCGCGATTGAGGTGAGCCTACTAGGTTATAAACCTGCAATGTATTACCATAGCATGGAATAATATAAATTACCACCGTGGTATTTTAACACTAAAATTCGCCGTAATTCGCATTGAAAAATACCGCCGTGGAATGTGCAGGTGTTCCACGATCGATTACCACTTCGTGATTACCATCCGTGTAAGGTGCGCATTTACCAATGGATGGTAGTACAGTGGGGAATGCCATGGGAATCGGCCATGCGATTACCATCGGATGGTAACGCAACCCTTTTTCTTGTGGTTGCGGAAGTGAATCTCTCGTACGGAGTGCCATGAGAGTATAAGGTCCCCGAGAGTTTCAAATGTGAGGTACTTTGAGACCGTGACCACGACTGTGCGTATTTGGTGGATGAGAGTGTACTTGGCCAAGGACGTGATGGGGTTGGGAAAGTGATTGAGACGTGCAACCGCGCCAATGGTTTCGTTGAACCGTCTTCCGAGAGATACGGGGTGTTCTCAAAGACGAGGTGGCCCCATAGCTCGCGCGATGCCACCATGGTGCGCAGCGTGCGGCAGGGCCGAGCTATTCGGAGGACGTCGGGCGAAGAGAGGTCGCGCAAGATCTTGAGGATTGTTTCGGGCGTGAGCTTGAGGAAAGGCCCCGTTTGGGATGATTGCTGAGCCATGGGATTTGGAAGGGAAACCTGAAGGGGGGACAAAGCGGTCATACGGAGTGGTAATGGGGTCGTGGAGTGGAATTATGTGGACTTCACCATGTCCACAGCAAAGCCGACGACAAATACACATAGTTGAGTGACCACGTTATTGCCTTCTTCGCTACTATATCTTTCGAGACAAATAAGACAGCTACGATGCTGAGGCCCAATTGATCAAGGGGCATCGTGAATTTCATTCAAGGCATGTGCTCCAGAGAGAAGCTCTGTTGTCGCAAGGAAACATCGTCTGCTTTTCTGGTAGTGTGTGAGTCAACTTGCTGGCTGCTCTTGGCACCTTTCCACAAATAATTGGAGCGTCGGTACGAGCCCGCATACCTTGTTGATCACGCAATATATGTTCTTTTTTTTAATTATGGAGCTTAAAAATACTACAGTGTGTTTGAGCAAGGTCAAGACGTGACTGGGGTGTGGGGACATTCGAATGATGGGGTGACTCATCCCATTCCTGAGTTGAAAAGCACTACCACCAGCACCCACCGGAAGGTGCCAGCAAGGTCGGTGCGCGTGCTTTATATACCTCCCACACTCCAGAAAACCGGGATTGGTGACAGTCCCCCAACAATTCCTGTCTCCCATTCACCTCGAACCTGCCAGCATGACTCACCCCTTGAACACCCATCGCATGGATCATTTCAAGAGTGATGCGATCCACTCGGTCGGCTTTCTTTGCTCTGGCGGTGATTCGTGTGGGATGAACGCTGCTGTCCGTGCGATCACGAGACTTGCGATCGCGAGAGGACTCAGACCTTATGCGGTTTACGAAGGTTTTCAAGGTAGGTGGAGAGCAAAATGTCTTCGCTCGGCGGTTTGGGAATGCCTTGAATGAATTCGGTTTGAGAGCTGCCCCGGATACAGCGAACAACGGGAACGACAAGGAAAATTGACGCTGACAAATATTACATTTTTCAGGTCTCATTGACGCAGGAGACAAGATGCGCGCCTTCTCTTGGGACGACGTTGGGCGAATCATTCATGTTGTGAGCAACAAACCGTCGACTGTAGACTATGGTAGTCAAACAGATTTCAAATCACAGGGAGGAACCATTCTCGGATCTTCAAGATCTGCTGCGTTTCGTACTATCCAAGGAAGGAGAACAGCTGTGCGAAATATGATTCGGTGTGGAATGGTGCGTACATTCGCAAGGGTGAAGACAAAATTCTCGCTCCAACGCAGTAGCACTTGCGGCTTGCCAGGACGCTCTTATCGTAATAGGTGGTGATGGCTCTTTAATGGGCGCAGACACGCTGCGGGCGGAATGGAGAGATCACGTGACAAAGTTGGTCGAACTCGGTGCGTTGTCTGTCATCGGTCAATGAGCACGTCCAGTAACATTGATCACCATTTTTTTCGGCTGTAAAGGGGAACTGTCTTTACAGGAAGCAGAGCCATACCGACAAAATCTCACCATCGTTGGGATGGTAGGGTCGATTGATAATGACATGGGAATGACGGGTGAGCGTGCTTTAAGATCCGGGACCGTCCAGTTCCACCCTGGACTAGCGTCGTTATTTAGATTTTACAATTGGGGCACTAACCGCATTACACCGAGTCTGTGAATCACTGAGCGCAATTGTATCCACCGCTCAATCGCACGGGAGATGTTTTGTTGTCGAGGTCATGGGGCGCCACTGTGGTGCGCATTATACTCCTTGAATTTTCGCGTATTCAATGTAGTTAACTCTTATTTGTACTCGCCAGGTTGGCTTGCTCTGATGGCTGCTGTCGCCGTTGGCGCTGATTGGGTGATTCTTCCCGAACGACCTCCGCCATTGGAAGAATCTTGGCAGAAAGTAGCTCTGGATGATTGGGAGACTGAGATGTGTGAGGTTATAAAACGAGTGAGTGGTCCGGTGGCTGATTCCATTCGATATAAGTATTAACAAACCTCTAATCCCAGCATCGCGAGCAACTGAGGTTTAGGTACTCACTCGTGATTGTCTGCGAGGTAAGAAGTAGAACATAAGTAACTCGTACTGTGCGATCTCTAAAAGCACTATTGTTTTGTTAGGGAGCAGTGGATCGACAGCTAAGACCCATTCACTCGAACGACGTGAAGAAGGTGTTGGCCGAACGACTTCATCTTGACACCCGTATCACAACTCTTGGGCATCTTCAACGCGGGGGAGTGACATGTTTCTGGGACCGTTGGCTGGTACGGTGGTGGGAGATCATTAATCACGATTGGAGATATGTATCTCAATCTGCTTTTCGATTTCAATTTCAGGCAACGCTTCAATCGCAAGCGGCCATCGATGCAGTGATCAGTGGTATACATGGTCCAGCAGACAAGCCAAGTTTCATGATCGGCATTTCACACAATGAAATCACAAAAGTGCCTCTCCAGGAGGCAGTAGCTTTGGTAATTATTAAGACACATGGATCTGCTCGTGACTGTATTCTCACATTTGCGGAATGCTATCACTTCCAAGACGAAGGCAGGAACAGATGCAATCAAGAAGAAAGATTTTGGACGGGTTATGGAATTGAGGGACCCCGATTTCAATGAAGTATGGCAATGGTAAGCTCTTAAAAAATGCTTCAACTTTTAGACTACAAATTTAAAAGTCTCGTTAAGCTGGGTCGAAACTGCTCTCAAGGAAAACGATGACTTGAAATCAACTTCAACTGCAGCCGTCAAACTTGCGAAAGTGAGTACGTAATACACAACGTCTCCACACAAACCGTCTAATTATTTCAATGGGCGACTTTCTTCAGTGTCTTCGTGTGGCGATCCTGAACTGCGGCGCCCCAGCTGGTGGAATGAATCAAGTCACTCGGACAGCGGTCAGACTTCTCCTGAACCGTGGGCATGTTGCGCTTGGAGTTCAGGACGGTTTTCCTGGTCTCGTAGAGGGGAAGATAAGAGCGCTCCGTTGGGAGGAGGTTCACGACTGGGCCACCATTGGTGGCAGCAAGCTCGGTACGAGTCGGGACCATCCTAGGCTTGCTGAGCTCCGTGGAAAGGGTCCCATCTCCAGAGGAAAGTCTATGGATGCATTAGCCGTTAAAAACGCTATAAAACAGCAGCGACTGGATGGGTTAATGGTCGTCGGCGGCTTCGAAGGGTTTGCTGCATCGGCTGCGTTGAAAACGGTGGACGTTGGCATACCAATCATTTTGATCCCAGCGACGGTTAGGTCACATATTGTTTCACCCGTAATGAGTTATTGACATTTATTATCGTCAGATCTCGAACAACGTGCCAGGAACAGAGTTCTCGATAGGATCTGATACTGCTCTGAATTCTATCATCGAAGCGACGGACAGACTCATGCAGAGTGCGGATTCAAATCGACGGAGAGTCTTTGTCGTGGAAGTCATGGGCGGTGAATCGGGATACCTGGCAACGATGTCAGGTCTGGCAGCCGGAGCAATGACAGCGTTCACTCCAGAACACGAGCCATCCTTACGAACACTGTACAGTGACGCTAGCTTCCTTTCGTCCATGTAGGTATAACCTTTTGAGCGATGTTGACATACTTGGTGCAACATCCAATGATCTGTTCGACGTTAGGTACAGCCGTGAACGCTCTCTTACGCAGCCACAAGCAGGACGACTCATCATTAGAAACGAGAGCGCTGGCGGAAGTGCGTTCACAACACAGTCAGTCGCCAGTATTCTGAATCACGAAGGACAAGCTCTATTTGATGCGAGAGTGGCTGTACTAGGACACCTTCAACAGGGATGGACACCTAGCCCACTTGACAGCGTAAGAGCAGTGAGACTGACTGCTACTGCTATTTCATGGCTCGAACGGAAAATCGGAACGGGCTCGAACGAGGTCGTAGTAGTGGGAATTCGAAGAGATCAAATGCGGTTCACATCTGTGATTGAACTGGCGAAGGAGACAGATTGGGGGAAGCGCACATGGATTGGCAAATTAGACTCAGTTTCGCATGCGCGTCATGCACCAGACCATGCCGCGGATACCAACAATGCAGATCCTAATGCTTGGTGGAAGCAAAGTTGGGAGCTCATGCGTATCCTTGCGCTACCGCCAAATACAGTCGCATCTGAGAGAAGCCCAGTTCAGTTCAAACAAGTCTATGACACCGATGAAGCTCCCAAAGAAGATTTTGCACAAGGAAATGTGAATAGCATCCCAATTA
Source organism: Gonapodya prolifera JEL478 (assembly GCA_001574975.1). NCBI lineage: Eukaryota > Fungi > Monoblepharomycota > Monoblepharidomycetes > Monoblepharidales > Gonapodyaceae > Gonapodya > Gonapodya prolifera. The sequence continues at coordinate 108,906 of KQ965793.1, forward strand.
GGGGGCATTTGTAGCTTGCACGATGTATCATAATTCATTTCACAGAAGACATGCTACTTCGTTAATTTATTAAAGCAAACTCCGTGTGCCATTTTACAGCCCGCCAAGATTTGTCATATTCGACCCAAACGTCCCAACCAAGATCCCGAAGCACTTCGGTTCTCAAGGTGTAAACCTGTGCAAGCGTTCCAATAGATGTGTTCCCAGATCTCGTCAACTCTCCCATAGGAGGGTCGGAGAGAAATTTGTTGATTGCCTTCAAGGCGTTTCCAAATCGTCCTGCCAGACGTTCTCTGGCAACGTAAATTCTGAGGACATTCTCATCCTTTTCGGGAGAAGCGTCGCTCGTCCCGCCGGCGCTTGCCCATTTGGAGTACTCGGCATATGCCGCGTCGAGGGCGTCGACTGCTTCCTGTAGCTTCGTGTTTGCATCGCCGCTACTTTCTGCGACTGATGCCTTCACTTGACTCGCTAACTCCGAATAAACCTTCACCTTGACCAGAAGGGCAAAGACAACCGCATCTTTCCGCTTTTCCATCTCCTTCTTCAATTCCTTCGCCGAAGCACTGGATGTATCCGGTTTCCCAGCATAATACAAGGCGAGCTCGTTCTGACCTGACTTTGCAGTCCCGTTCGCGACCACAATAAGTTTTTGGCACTGTTCAAGGAGCTCTGCACGAGTCTCAGCAATGCGAGTCAAAGCAGTCTTGGAGTACACATCCAGTTTCGCCTGAAGCAGCGGTAGAAAGTCTGGGAACTGTGCTTCTAGGCGGGTGATGACCTCCGATCGCTTATCCTCGGGTAACTTTTTTAGGGCACCAATTTCAAGATCGCGAATTCCCTCAGCAAGTTGCGTGGCTTCGTCAAGTCGTTTGTCTTTCGCCCGGGACTTAATGCCATTCTCAGATTCTTTATTTTTGGCGGGAGGAACTGCGGCAAACCAGATTTTAGTTCGCATCGATTGGTCCACACGTCCACTCGGTATGAAAACACGTACCCAGGTATGACACGCTCCCCAAACCACCATCAATCTTATCAACGCCATTTCCAGATGCACTTCCACCGTAGCACTTGAGCTCTCCAACCAAAAGATCGCCAGGATTGGCTTCCTTCGGAGCATCAACGGCCGTCCAAAATATCGCCCTTCTCTCGCCGAATTGAAGAATTTTGGATCCGTAGCCCGACTTGCCTCCAATTAACGCATCTTGTGCCGTCGGGTACACGGGAAGAGATAAATCTTTCACCATCTTACAATCCAGAACAAGTGTAGCGGATGAATGTCGTTCAAGCGTTTCTGTTGATGCGGCGACAATCTTTGTGGTGTGGAATGCGATGCTCAAAATCATGATTATCCCGTCAAAGAAATCCACACACACCTGACAACGAATTGTATACTCCCCCTTATCTAGTTTGAGAGATTTCGGGTAGATATCCTGCGTTGCAACAACCTATTACATCGGAATTCGTGAGCCAACCAATTTCAAAGTTCATCGGACTTGAGCAATGATCACCTTCTTCCCGCTGTCGTAAATAAACAACAAAAATCCTTCGAAAGGACTCTCATAAAGCTGATCTGTGATGAACGGCAGTCGCGGGGTCACCGTTGTTGAATCAGAAAGTTTGAATTCGTAGGTCAGAGTGAGCGACGAAGCTTGACTGCCGCTGGGAAGAACGTCACGAGAGGCAAGAGGCAAAATATGGTACTCGGCGGGACGGTACACGCGACGAATAATATCTGGAGTATCAATTAGCAAGGTTGTCGGGAGGTTGAATTCCTTTCAAGTTTCACCTACCGAAGCTGACGCCAAACGCGAAACTCTCCTTACGCAAAGGTGCATACACTTCCAAACGTCCAAAGCCGTCGCCACCGTTGAGGTACAGCCCGCTGGCTCCCAATCCCGAACCTCCAAGGGATCCAGAACTGTTCCCAGATCCAGCAGGGGACCCAGTGACTTGAATTCCGTGAAATTCGACCTCTACGGAGACGGTGGATGCACCAGCCTGGCTCCAAAACTGTGCGAGGCAGATTTCCATTACGACACCAGGAACCACACGGAAGGCCTTGCGGACCGTCTGCAGGTCAGTGGGAGAGACAGATGACGTTGAAGAGAGGGCAATTGCATACTCTTGTTCTGTTTTCGCGTACCGAGTTTGCTGCCACAAAATGAAATACCATTTCATAAACTGGGCAGGACTGATCAAGTAGAACCACACGAGACTCACTGGCAATATTTGAATGATCTGCACCGTAAACCGCGCCATCGTGTCGCGCCCAACACTTTTTACTGTGAGAATCGCGAAATTGGCGCCTTGGGGCGGCTCGACGAACAGTCGTTCGATATGTCCTGGTCCAAAGTTCATTGCGGGCCAATGGTACCTATTGTCCACGCTGGGCGAGTGCGGCTTGCATATAGTGATGGGCACTCTGAACAAGGGTCCGAGATCGGGCGAGGATGTGTCATGGGCGAGGACGAAGGCACAGTGAAGGCCGGAAGCGAGACCCGACGGGTCGACCCGAATATTAAACGTCTTCCGACCCGGAGCTGGATGTAAGTTTCATGTCAGAATACGCGAGCTCGCACTGGTCATACCTTCCCTCCGTGATTGAGAAGAACATTCTTGGGCGCTTGCACCCACGCTGCGGTGGTCGACAGCTCCAGTTGCACTTCCAGCGCGAGCTTCACCACGGTGCATGGTGAGTAATGATGAATGGTGAAGTAGCTGAAATGAGAACTACCTTTCTTTCCTGATCTCCGTCCTCCTCGTTCGGAAACTTTGGTCGGACATCGCACGACGTCTGCAAAACCCGACCTGCCGAGATCGAGTCGCGCAAGTAGATACCTCGCGGTGAGAGCGGTATTTCGGGGAACGTGACCTACATGACAGAAATCCAGGAAACATAATTCGTTGATGTGACCTCCAATGATCGAACACACAAATGGCCCACGACTCACTTCATACTCTACATCCCACCTCCCCCCGCCATTTCTCTTGCGGCTCTCCACAAGCCACTCCCACGCCTTCTGTACCTGGACGAACCCCACTCCTTGAGGGTCACCGATGTCCTTACCCGTATTTTCGAGAGCACGGCGAATGGTGTAAGGAGTGAAAGGCAGTTTGGAGGATAAGAGACCTCTGTTAGAAGATAAATGGGCTGTGGGTCAGACGATGCAGTGCAGTGGTGGGTCTGGAACTTACGATATGAGAAGACTGACACATCCGGCAGCGTTGGGGCTTGCCATGGACGTTCCATTCATTCTATGGGATATGAATGAGTCATTTCAAATCCAATGGTCGGATTGTTCGCGGACTCACAGTTGCGTTGGCGCTTCATATATTCGCCGACGTCCATGGAACGGGAGTGCCATCAGAGCCGAAAAGGTGCACACGGATGCCTACAATCCCGCTTACCCAGCGAGTATCTCGGTATCTCCGCTACGGCCCCGCCCGGGGCGTACACGCTCACACCCTGCCAACCATCGAATGCAGGTCCGCGAGAAGACCATGTGTAGGGGCGTTCTGGGACGGGCTCCAGGAGGGAGTACGACGGCGATTGAAGGGAGGAAGTGACGTCTTGAAGCAAGACGCAATTAGTGGGAGGGAAAGGCTGTGGTGAAAACGGGTGTATAACTGACATGCACCGACCCCGATCATGCCGGAGGCCATTCCGCCAGGGGCTCCGACCGTTCCAACACCTAGAACGTAAGCAAAAATTGATGTCGACGTGCACTCGGCCGATAAACCTGGTCACAAACTTACCTGGCCCGGCATTTCCCGCGCTACTTACAAACACCCCACCGCCCCTATTCACGACCCACTCCGTGACCCGATCTCCAAAGCATCCCTTCACAGAGCTGGACCCCTCGCCGTAGCTCATGTTGGACACGTGGACTTTTCCGAATGGGTGCGTTTTGGAGAGGTACGTCGCCGCCCGGGAGAGCGCCAGTCCCGTTTCCATGGATCCTAGGCGGGTGTCCCCGATTTTGAGCGAGACGAGTTGGGAGCCGGGTGCGACGCCGGAGATCGTGGGGACGGCGGCGTGATGGGATGAGGAGATGGAGGCGACGTGGGTTCCTGAGTTGAGGTGACCGCACATGTGAGACGGGGTGTAAGATGTGAGAACCCGCGTGGAAGGACTCACCGTGCGACCCAGCGAGAGTAACGATCGACACACGATCCCCCCCGTCGAAGATCTTGATCGAATAAGTAAGCAGGTCAAAATCGCCAAACTTTGACCACGCGCGGGACTCAGCGTAGTCTGTGAGCGGGGTAGCTTTGTGGAGGTAACCCGTCAGAGACGTATCCACGACGACGAAGGGGGATCCAGAGGGTGGGGTGACGAGAAGGACGTCCTGAAGGGGGATCACGTATGAGTACCAGGTGTTTGATAGGACCGTGAGAGAAGTGATAATGGAGGAACGTACGTAGATGTCGCCAGGGTCGGCGTAGTTCTTGCCCATGTCCTTGAGGACGTCGACCCTCGCTTTGAGTTCCTGCTTCCACTTGTCTTTCTCCTCTCGACCATTGTCATCAGCCGCACTCGCGGCCGCACCGCCTCCATTCCCAACCTTATCGAGATCCCCCACGGCAGCCGCGAGTAAATTTCCTTGAGCGACCTCCCACGCGCGCTTGCGGGCCTTCTGGACCCGGTCGAGGACGGGCTTGGGGAAGAGGTCCGAGGCAGCCTTCGCACCCAGGCGGAACGTGGCGCCGTCGATGACCCACGAGGGGTCTAGGAGCAGGGTGCGTGAGGTTGCGGTAGATACTAACGTGGGTAGGCCGCCTGCGGCGGGTGTCACCGGAGGTTGCATAACGACGTCCCCGGAACTGGAGGTTGGTGTGAGTTTCCGCGCCTGACGGAAGGAATGGGGGAAGCTACAGACCCAGTGCAGTCTACGACGTCAATTATTTTGGGGTTTCCGTGGGAGGTGAGTGTGAGGCCTGGAGCGGCTGGATCCACCCCGGTGTCGAGACTGATTGTTCGAAGAGGTCAGGTGTTTTCAACGACAGTGGATACGAAAATGACGGAATTTACATTGCGATTATAGTTCCCCTGAAGAGAATTCAATTGTAGCGTTGAATGAATATTACGCAACCGCAAACAACAAGGGATTACCGGTCCTCACCTTCCATCGAACGTCGGATTCTTCTGAATAAACGCCGCAGCCTGCGTCTCTTCCTTTGGGAGAAGTCCGTCCAAGGGAAACGTGTTGATTGCTGGCTTGGAGTCACCCATTTCTGGAGCGACGTGCGATGCTAGAAGAGCGAGACGGTGCGACGGTGCCAGTGCAGAGCGTGGACGAGTCAGCGGGCAGAAACAGGTCGACCGTTGGAGAGAGCGGCGGAGAGTGAGAGTGTGCAGTTTTGGAGTGCTGGGAGTGGAGGAGGCGTCCGCAGCAAAGACCTCAATGCGATTACGAAGCGATGCCGGGCGGGAAAAGGGCACTGATGCAGATGGGCAGCCGCTCTGTCGCGGAGCGGTGTACCGCTATTCCTGAGATCATGGAGCGGATTCTCCACTTCCTGGACCTGGATCCTTGGTCCGAGGAACGATACGAGCTTGTCTGGTGAGTGATTCCAGATGTTGCGCAACGTTATGTTGCTGAATCAACATCATACGTTCTTGTGCTTGCTCTCGCTGTCGCTCGCAGCAAGGCTTGGACGGCTCCAGTCATAAGGGCGCGCTGGAAGAGTATCCACGTCGTCAGCGACCATGATCACGAACTTACGGATATTAGCACAATCGTACAGCGGTACAAGTCGCTCAGCACTAGAACCAAATCTTTTATCGGCTCCGACAAGGTCGTCATCGGCCCACTATTATACTGTCGTGACCATCCATCCGTCAGGAGATTCTCCCCTTCGCCTGCGGGTCTGCCCCGGTCTTGGTTTACTCTTCCAAGTTCATCGAAGACGACGCGTTATGGCTTCACGTCGCATCTGTATGCCGACCTGAACTGCTTCGCACCCTGCACGTCAAGTTGCAGGGCGGTGTGTTCGAAAACGTTGGCGCGCTCGATAGAGTCCTAGCTCGGTCATTCAACCTGACTGATTTATACGTGAAGGATGTGAATGCGCGTATCATCCCGAGCTTGACGAGTCTCCGGCACCTGGAAACCTTGCGCCGCTTGTACCTGGAGACCAAGAGTTGGTGTGAAACATCCGGCTTTCCTCCTCATGTGTACAACACTGTTACGCAACTGCGAAATCTTCGCCACCTCGTCATTTTGGATCAGGAAACCGGGCAGGAGATCGCCGAAGCCAAGCTCCGCTTACTACATTCACTTCCACCCACCGTTACCGCACTCCGGATCTGCTTCCCATGCGAAGTCACATACAGCACCTCTCTCCGCGCATTCCTTGAAGCCATTGGTCAGTGCCTCACCGACCTGACACTCCCAGCGAGCAATTGTTCCAGTATCTCCGCTCTGGCCGAGATCCCTCAGATCTGCCGCAAATTAGTTTGCCTGGACAGCACAGAAACCAAAATTGAAACTTTACCCGCCACGCTATCACTCATGTTTGCCCTTCCCCACCTCCGGAATATCAACGTTATCCAAATCCTGGAAGAATCTGACCCTGCCCTGTTTCTCATTCTCCGTAACTTTGTCATCCAGCGAGGGCCGTTCTACTTCCGGCACAGCTCGCATGTCCCCAACCCCGCCGGTCTCATCACCGTGACATGTTCCCGTTGTGACGTGACACCGAGGTCGACGAGAATCGCACGACGTGCAGGGTTTGTGGACGAGCTTAAGACGATCAGTTGACGAGGGAGGAGCACGATATGATTTGGATGTGTGGAGCTGATCTCGACGTGGAGTAGATAGGAGTAGATTACCTGGAGAATTCAGGAATATGGCCACCACTTGTGGTGTAATTGTGAATTCTTCAAGAAGTAATGATACCATTCCACGTCAAATTCAAACAATCTCTTCTTTTCTTTTCTCCCATAATGAAGCACTCAATTTCATAATTCATGAACAGCTTCACTCTGCCGACACTCTCTAAATGTGCTCCCAGCTGTCCGGTCCTCCATACCAATGCTCCACCGATTCTGCGCCGGTCTCGAATTCGGGATGCGTTTCAATGAGATACAACCTCGTTGCGAGAGCGACACCGGCGAGAAAGCGCGCCGATGGGCTGTCGCTCTGTGGCTGAGCGATGCACCGCTTCCCGAGATCACAGAGCGGATTCTCGACTTCTTGGACATGAAACCCGAGTCCCCGGAACTCTACGAGCTTGTCTGGTGCGTGAATCCAGATCATCACCCCAATTTCTCGATAATTTACATAATCTACACTCGGCATTCCACATTCTATTACGCAGCAAGGCTTGGGTAGCCCCAGCGACCCGTGTCCGCTGGAAGCTTGTCCAAGTCGGCGACCCCGTTCACGCCGACATTGATGTTCCCGCAGTCGTGCAATGGTTTGAGCCTACCAGAACAAAATCGTTCATCAGGCGCGTCAAAGTCATCATATGGGCAATGTATTGCCCCAACCACGTGTCCGTGATACGATTCCTCCGATTTGCGTGCCAATCCACCAGCGTCCTCATTTTCCCTTCTAAGTTCATGGACGACGATGAGATGTGGCTAAACGTCGAGCCTATATGCCGTCCCGAATAACTTCGCACTCTCTATGTCAAGTTAGGCAATGAGGAAGAAGTTCGCGCGGTGGACAGAGTGCTTGCACGAGCATGCCACCTTTTGGATCTTTACATGATGGGCACATACACAGAGAGTATTGTGGAGCTTACGAATCTCACCTGCGTGCAAAACCTGCGCAAATTATACTTGGAGGCCAGGAGTCCGTACAGCAGTGCTTACACTTTACGTAGTGTAACTTTCCCACCTTCTGTATACGAGACCGTCACTCTTCTGCGAAAACTCGAACATCTCGTCATCATGGAACAAGAATCTAGCGTCGAAATCGCCGCGACCAAGTTGCGCTGCCTCCAATCTCTTCCGCCAACACTCAAAGCTATCCAGATTGGTGTCACGTACACGACCACCATCCGACCTCTCCTCGAATCCATCGGACAAAATCTCACACGACTCACAATTCCTACTGTTCCAGTATCTCTGCGGTTGCGGACATCCCCCAGCTATGCCCCAACTTGGTGTGACTGGACATCTCCAATGCCAATATCTCCACCTTCCCGCCATACTATCCCTCATGGTTGCCCTCCTCCACCTCCGCAGAATTGACGTGCTCTACATGGTCGCAAGCAACGACCCTGCCCTGCTTCTGATTCTTCATAGCCTTCTGATCCAGCGCTGGCCATTTTGCTACCGTAACATATTTCACCATGAAAGCGAACGCACCTTCAGCGTCTTATGTCCTCGGTGTGGCCTACATACAGAAGTCGAGCGCAGGACCACGTGTAGGTACTGTGGACGAGCGTACGTCAGGGGACCGTTGTATGGGGACGAAGAAATTTGGGTGTGAGGGTGAGACCTCGCCACGTCGAAATCGCTGGATAGTTCTCAATGCGCATTCGATCCAGATGCATGACTCATGAACCGCAACATCGAAAAGCGTGAAAAAAAATTTGGGTTCTGTTTCCTCGAAAAGGATACCCAAAAAAAACACATATTTTCGTTGTCAACCAAAATCGTCTTGACGTAACGACTGCCACAATACAATTAATCTGTCACTCTGCACTTTCGAACTCGCCCTCCTCCACAACTTCCATCACATCCCCCACTCTCACCGTCCTCCCTACGCACTCTTTCGCATGTGCCATCCCGAGCCCGAAACACGCTTGCCACGGAACGCCCTTATCCACCCCACGCCGGTAACTCATCAAAGTCTTCAGCGCCGTCCACGTGCGGTCCATCTTTCCCGCCGCGTGGTCCACGCAGGGCATCTGGCACCGGATCATGAGGCGGCAGCCGTGTAGCGTGACCTGCCCTTCTGTTGAGCCAATTCGGACCACCTTCCACCGGTCCTCGGCGTAAGCTTCGCTGCCTTCGACGACAATGTTGGGTCGCACGTTGCGGGCGTCGAGTGTCGGGAGGTCCGGGCTTCGCTCGTGGATGCGGAGATTAAAGTCGGCGATGGACGCAGTAGTGCAGACCAGCAAAGGCGTGAGGTCTGGAAACGCGGTCTACCAAACACGTTCATCAGTTCCGCAAAGGGACGCACAAAATCGGAGGAAGCTCACCTGACTCCATCCCTTCAAATCATCCGGTAAGTACTTTCGGTCTGAGTATCGTGGCGTTGCCGTGTCTTTGACACACAAACGAACACCGTGGAGAGGGTAGAGGTACTTGGACAGCCAGGTGGAAGCTTCATCGCCCTCATCAAAGGCCCAAACGGATTCTGCGGTGCGTGAGTGTATGGCATCTTCGTTGATTTGTCACGTGTACTATTGCGACCCGTACCTTCGAAAACAACAGTGGGGTAGGACGAGTCGTCTTGTTTCGCACTATATTTCATATTTTACAACATCCAGTACATGAATCAAATGGAGAGACGTGAAGCTCGTTTGAGTCTGACTCACACTCTCGGAAACTGAACTCTCAGCTCCACTTCCATACCAGGTGCCTTCAGCACGAGCCATCCGCTACGATGCCACCCGAGGCGGGTCCTGTTGCTACTAGCCGACGTCGAATCCACCAATCCTGTGTCGTCGTCGAACTCGAGTCTTGTTTCGATAAGGGAGAGGGCTGGGTACTCCCGCTGGGTAATAAACTTGTAGGAGCGATCGCTGGGACATTGTCAGATGGGTTCAGTACCAACGATCGCGTTGGTGGCTATGGAAACTCACGTTAAGAGCCACATTCTATCAAACTCCAGACTGTAATCGTCCAAGCGGGCTTCTTGCAGTGATATACCTTTGCATGACTTGACGGGATAAACGAAGAGCTGAGCGACACGCATCGAGGCCTTGGAAGGAGAAGGCTCGGATTTAGTTGAGGGGAATGGTGCGGCTAAAGTTGAAGCCCACGAGAAAGTTCGCAAAAATCACGTTTCTTCCTCGCTGCCGCCCAGCCACTTTCGATGCACTGCTAATATATTTTAAAGAAGCTGCATAGTTCTGCATTCTGCTTTTTCTAAGCAAGATATTAAGAAGGCTTTGGAAAGATGCGATGTGTCCACTTGTCCAATTAGAAGTGAAAAAATATTTGAAGCAGGCACAGAGAACCGAAATACGTTTAAGAAGTCGATGTTGATGTGATGCAAATGAAAAGATGACCTTGTTCATGGGGTTTCACGGATTACTTGCACCTGCCACCCGTGCAGATACCAGATGAGCACTGTCTGTTGTTGAAGCACGTGGATCCAGCGGGCCTACCAGTTGTGGTCGACGTCCGCGTTGTCGTGCCTCTCGCAACCGTTGTGGTCGTCACGAGCGCGCTGTTGGCATTTGAAGGTATTTGACGATCAGTTCTATGCTCGCGTAACTTCAAAGAAACGCCGACTTACATAGGAGCGCTGCTGGAGATGGCAGCGGTAGTGCTAGTAGCGGCTGGAAGCGCCGAAGTCGTGGTCGAGTCGGTTATGGCGGTTGTAATTGCCGTTGTCGTTGAGGCAATTGTGCTTGACGTGCTTTTGGTGACGATTGATTATCCAAAAACTTATCATAAATTTCTTCTTTCGTCACTATGGAAGAACTTACCTTGTAGTCGGCGCGGTGGTAGTAGACGTGCTGGTCGTGGTTGTGGTTCCCACAAAAGGTTCGACGGGGCTGTGTGCAAAGGAAATCATGTGAATGACTTTCAAATAATGGAAAAAAGCAAAGTGAACTTACAAAACGATTGCAGGTGAGAACGATATCACTTGTGTGGTCCCAGGGGAAGAGTTCACCCAAACCGTCTAAAGATGCAAATGTAGTGTGAATCGGTTACCAGAGCTATCGTTGGCACTACACTGCAGAGCACTCACGGGCAAGTCATTCCCTAACTTCTCCACCGTCTGACCAGTCGTTACAGTGGTACCTGCGGGAAGCGTAACCGGGACTCGGCAAGATCCAGAGCTGGTAACTCTAATTGTGGATACGGACCCCTGCCCGGTGGCAGACACGACGAGATCGTAGTATGTGGATGCCCCGCATGTGTTCCTGACAGCACGTTCTCGGTAGACCTTTGCGAGATCGTCACCTTTCTATGAATGGAAGAAGCAGTGCGTTTCGTTTGATCGGCGATTGCGGTTAAAGCGGTAAGGTTCAGGGCACTTACGAGACTAATCACAGGCCAGTTGACAAGATTAGTGTAAGCGGAGAAGACCATCTCAATCCACTGTTGAAGGACACCGAACTTCCCGGTCTTTCCGGCGACAGTAACCGTGGGCATGTCAGCATTTCGGAGGTTTGCTTGGTGGAACATCTGAGAACAAATATCGATGAGTCCAGACATGCGTACTCCGGCCGGGAGGAAGAGAAACACATACGGTGGGGTCGTGGCGAATTCCGAGCAACAGTAAGAGAACACGGTCTTGCTCGCGTTGAAGAATTTGCGACCAAGTGGACATTCCGAGAGTCTAAACATCCGAAACACGAGTATTGAAATGACGTTCTTGCCTACCCAAAAAAACCACGTCGCAGGCAGAAACTCACCTGATTGTACAGAATGTTGTACTTATTTCAGACAAAGAGGTATCAGGTTCTCACTTCAATTCGCAAACGCGCCAAACCAAGCACCCACAATATACTCGATCTCATTCGGCTGCGTACAGAAGAAATAGACATGGCAGGGCCACCTGGGAATGACCGTGTACCCGTTATAGTTGGAGGTCGCCGTCGTGGTGACCCAGAAATCGTACGGCTTGGTCGAGTCCGAGATCGCGGGGCGGGAGTTGTCGCCGACAATGGTGGTGATTCCGTTTGCGGTGAGAGTGGCGAGGGCGAATTCTAGTATTGGGGCGGGAGGTAGCGTTAGGATCATGAAAGTTGACGGAACGGGGCCGTGAAAGTCACTAACCGTTGTGCAGACCGCTGATCTGGGGTGTAACCATGGACGTGGACGACCACCACTGGGTTCCGACCAGATTGAGGAAACCTGCTCCAGCCATCTTCAAGTTGATCTTGAGCTCGTTGTTGATGTCGCTTGACGAGGTGTTGTCCAAGTTTTCATGCTAAACGCAGAGCAAAGTATGAACACCAGTTCAATGGCGGCGAAATCGACGTTTCACATCTTACCGTAAATGTGTGCGAGGTGTAGAAGAAGTTCCCTGCCGAGATTCCACCAGAGATCAAGTAGCTGTACAGGGGGTCAGCCGTAGCGAGGGCGGACGAGGACCAGGCTGTGCTGAATGTCGATGGCCAGCCTAATGTAGAAGGGGTTGAAGAGGTGTCGAAAGGACGATGGAATCAACGAGATTGTTCAGTCACATCAGCATCATGAGATTATACTCACGGACGTCAGCCGCTGCGCCGGCGGGTTTGATAAACTCGACGGGAACGTGGCTTTCGGTGTCGATGTCTTGTGGGGGAGGTAAGCGGGGTGGGACAAACAAGAGGGCACCACTTAGGTTCACTCACCGATCCAGTTCGCGTCCGGACCGTTCCGTTCAAGAATCCCGTTTCCATTCTACAACCCAAACATCAAAAACCCCGCTCCAAAAAACACTATTGCAAGGCTTGCCACTCACGAAAGCATGCTCCAACTTGAACGCACTCCCGGCAGGAAGGCGGCTGTTAAGGTCGTTCTGCCACGAGATGATGCCGTTGAAGTCCGCTACGGAGACGCGGTAGTCGTATGTTGCGGTGCTGGGACGGGGTTATGCGCGAGTGGATTAGTTGGGAAAAACAATTCGGAAGGTGAAAGGACAAGAATGCTCACGTGGCAGTGGGAGTGATCTCGGTTGTCACTTTGAAAGTTGGATGATGCATTTCAATTGTGAGCTTGTTCCCGATGCACGTTCGTACTCACGGAAGAGGTCATCCACTTGTGCAAGGAACAGAGTTCGGCGCCATCCCGACAGAAGCCCTCGAGTGCCCCAGGCCAACCATACGTGGTCGATTAAGAGCGAGCAAGGTCTTTTGTGTGGGAGTCGCATGTCAAGTCGCTGACCGAAAGCTGCACAAGCGTCTTGACAAAACTCACGACCACCATCCGAAACTGGTGTACCATCTCATAACCTCGCGTCCATCCGTGTAGGTCACATGCACCGCCGCGATAGTCTGGGAGGGGTAGTCTGTCCCGCTGGGTGCGAAGTACGCAACCGGGACGACGCTTGCAATGTTGGAGGGTTGCGGGCTGTACACGGCCGCAGGGTAGTGGTAAAGACCCGAGTTAGAAATCGAAGCCGTGGACTTGACCCCGGCAAGCGCGGCGTAGCTTGCGTTGAACGAGATGGGTTGGACATCACCCGTGCCGAAGACGACGGTGTTGGAGACGATGGTGCCGTCGCTGGGTAGGGGGGTGTCGTTGAGCGTCACGCGGCGGACGCCGTAAGTTCGTTCGTAGGCCTCGAGCTGGTTGCGGAAGTGGTTTATTGGTTTGACCGGAGCGAGAACGCCTGACGTTCCAACAACTTACGTAAGCCCATTGACTGGTAGTAAGCAGGGACTGCCACAAGCCGTTCACGGAAGCCTGAGAACACAGTGTGTGAGCAATGAGACATACGAGTCGGGCACACGCGGGGTACAAACCTGGAGTTGTCCGCTTGTGAGCACAATCAAGCTATATTTGGGTTTGCCGTTGCTATCCAGGAGCGGGAGGTCTCCAGCAAAGCCGGTGGATGGGATGACCAGAAGGTCGTACTGTAGCTCGTAGGCAGAAAACGTCGACAGAGGGGCTTCGATTGGCGTCGATGGGCGTTGTGTTTGGTGCGGCACATGGAACGGTCCTTGAGGGTTTCGAAGACCAAAAGACGAGTGAGAAGAACTCACCATCCTCGCCTCCACCTGCCGTTGTGAGTAGGAGGATACGGTTCGTGACTGTGAATGTCGTTTGCGCCCGAGCAGCAGCGATGAACGCAGCGGAGAAAAAGAAAGCCGCAGCGAGGACCCGCGGCCGCCAGAAGGAAGCGATGCCGGACATGTCGCCGACTGGGTAAGGAGAGAGAGGACGGGTAAAGCGAGGGGGGATTGCGAGAGAGTGTCGGGTCGCTTTTTATGGATCCGAATTGCGACACATCCTCCCTGACTCCTGGTTTGAACCCTTCGTCAAGCCTCGTCAACCCTTCTTTTGGAAATGTTTTGAGACGGCCGCCAAGATGAGGGAAATAATCATATGATGCTTGGCGACGCTTGCCATTTCCTATTCATCAATCATTTTTCACCTCTATTCTTCTCTCCAACCACATATAGCCCTATTCTAAATTACAGGCAAAACAAGAGGAAACAGATTCCCGACTGGCACTGGCTGTTACTCGTGCACGAAGATCCAAACGGCTTTTTTGTAGTCGTGGTCGTTCGCGTCGTTGTTGTGGTAGTGCGCGTGGTTGTTCGAGTCGTTGTCCTAACCACCGACGTGCTACTCATGTTTGGGGAGGTTAGAATGAGCTATACTGTATCATATGCAGAACATCGCAGCGGAGTAAGTACTTACGTCGTGGTTGCAGCTCGAGTGGTCGTCGTAGCTTGAGTGGTGGTAGCTGCGCGTGTTGTGCTCAATGTGGGTCTAAAACATCACAATCGAAGGTCGGCTCCGTTTCTTCATTGAATCACGCAAACACCAATGGTTTGCCATAAACTTACGTGGTGGTCGCAGGTATCGTTGTCGTTGCTGCGGAAGTAGCAGCGGTGGTCGACCTGCATTCAACATTGTTGATCAACGCCTCGAAAACGTCACGCCTCAGAAGTATTTAAAACTTACGTAGTGGTACTTGCTGCAGACGTAGTGCTGCTGGTCGCATTGACAGGTGCAACCGAGCTGGAAATGTGGCGACGGAATGAGCATAAGTCACGATCCGAGTCACCACCCTCCGAAAAGGACTAAATCTCACAAGACAATGGGAGGAGTGAACGTTATCACTTGTGTCTGCCCCGGCGAAACCGTGACCCAAACAGTCTGCATCACAACAAACGAACACACGATCAAGTTACCGGGGGAAAAAGAAATTGCCCGGTACGGCCGCTGGGTGAATAACTCACCGGAAGATCACCACCCAGTTGCTCGACCGTCTGGCCCGACGTCACCACGGTCCCACCTGGCAAGGTGATCGGCACTTTGCAGGATCCAGTGCTGGTGACGCGAAGCGTCGAAACTGAAGCCACACCGGCGACAGAAACATTGATGTCGTATGACGTGGACGCGCCACAAGTGTTCCGGGCGGCGCGCTCGCGGTATACTTGGGCGAGGTCGTCTCCTTTCTGTCAACGCCGTTCGATGTTTGCAAATGGAACAGGAACACATTAGGCACGACACGATCTCGGAAACAAATCACGCAACGCACCAAAGAAACCACAGGCCACTGTACGAGCGCCGTATACGCCGCAAACACCTCTTCCACCCACTGCTGCAGCAGACCAAACTTGCCCGTGACGCCTCCGACGGTCACCGTGGGCATGTCGGCGTTGCGGAGATTGGCTTGGTGGAACATCTGCACGAAAGGGGGCATGCGCGAGGATGTAAAAAACGTGTTTCGAGAGTGGTGAGAAGGGGGAAACTCACGGTGGGGTCGTGGCGGATTCCGAGGAGGAGGAGAAGCATGCGGTCTTGCTCGCGTTGGAGGATTTGAGACCACGAGGAAAGACCCAGGGTCTTTCGGCGGCAATATGTTAACACCACGAGATGGTGGATCAGACGTGCGGCACAGAACCACTCACCGCATTGTACATGTTGTTATACTGTCATCCCAGCAACCACAACGAAAACAGAATTAGGCTGCGCAGTTCAGTTCCTCCCCTTTCCCCGCACCGCATTTAACTCACGATATACTCGATCTCATTCGGCTGGGTACAGAAGAAATAGACATGGCATGGCCATCGGGGAATGACCGTGTACCCATCGAAATTGGACGTTGCTTGCGTCGACACCCAAAAGTCGTAGGGTTTGGTCGAGTCGGAGATGGCGGGACGCGAATTGTCGCCGACGATAGTGGTGATTCCGTTTGCGAGAAGGGTGGAGAGGGCGAATTCTAGGCACAGGGGCGGAGCATGGATGACAACAGCGCCGGCGTGGGTGACCGAAATTGCACACCCACCATTGTGTAAACCACTGATCTGGGGCGTCACCATGGACGTGGACGACCACCACGGCGTCCCGACGAGGTTGAGGAACCCGGTGCCGGCCATCTTGTTGTTGGTCTTGAGTTCCTTGTCGATATCGGAGGCGGATGTATTGTCGAAGTTTTCGTGCTGGCGGGCGGCGGCACAAAAGGAGGTGGCGGATTGTAGGTTAGTGTCGAGCTGGCGAGAGGAAAGGGGAAAGGGGAGGAAAAAGGAGGAGTCTGCGTACCGTGAACGTGTGCGAAGTGAAGAAGAAGTTTCCAGCAGCGATTCCACCGCTGATGAAGTAGTTGTACAGTGGGTCGGCTGCGGCGAGTGCGGATGAGGACCAGGCGGTACTGAATGTCGCGGGCCAACCTGTGTTCGGAATTTGGAGTGAGAAGGCTCGTCTCGTTATTTGGGTGTAGTACTCACGAACGTCAGCCGGTGCACCAGCGGGCTTGATGAACTCGACGGGGACATGGCTTTCGGTGTCAATATCTTTTGGGAAGAGATGCAGCGATCTGGTTCAAGTTCAAACAAGGGGCGGAGATCACTTTGTTAAACTCACCAATCCTGTAAAACGAAGCAATAACAAGGAAGATCATTCCGTATCGATTATTCGAGATTAAGTGATGTTTTAATGGATTACGTTATGGACGTACCAGTTCGCATCTGGTCCATTGCGTTCCAAAATCCCGTTCCCATTGAATGGAAGCTCGAGTTTGAACGCGCTTCCCGCCGGGAGACGGGAGTTGAGGCTGGTCTGCCATGCAATGATGCCTTGGATGTCTGCGACAGAGACGCGGTAGTTGTATGTGGCGGTGCTGGAAATAGCAAGATGGGTGAGAAGCATTGCACGGTAGGCACGAGTTGAATACGAAGGCGGTCTTACGTTTGAGTGGGTGTGATTTCGGTTGTTACTGAAGGAGAATGTCGCTCTAGTTAGCTGTTGCTTTGGGTGACGGCCTGAGAACCAAAGAACTTACAAAAGACGTCGTCAACCTGCCCCAAGTAAAGAGTCTTTCGCCAGCCGGAGATGAGCCCGCGGGTACCCCAGGCGAGCCATACGTGGTTCAAAAGGAGCGAGCACGGTCTGTTGAGTCATCAAGTGCAGGGTTATGCATGGATCATAGTATCGCCGAACCGTGGAACTTGTACTCACGACCAAAATCCAAAACTTGTATAAAACCGCATGACCTCCCTCCCATTCACATACGTCACATGCACAGCCGCCCACGTTTGGGTCGGATAATCCGTACCTGCCGACGCAAAGAACGCCACCGGCACGACGCTCGCAATATCCGCCGGCACCGGTGTGTACGCCGTGGCGGGGTAATGGTACAGCCCCGGGTTCGAAATGGAGGCCCCCGGGTTGACGCGGGCGAGTGTGGCATAGGACGCGTTGAACGAGACGGGCTGGACGGCGCTGGTGCCGAACACGGCGGTGTTGGCGACGATGGTGCCGTCGGCGGGCAGGGGGGTATCGTTGAGGGTTACGCGGCGGACACCGTATTTTGCTTCGTAGGCTTCGAGCTGATGTGTGGTGAGTGGCCATTTGGAGCGCCAAGAGCATTAGACTCTGTCTCCGGGCATTATGTTGCGTATCCGGGCACCAACTCACGTACGCCCACTGGCTTGTGGTCAGCAGTGATTGCCAGACGCCATTCACGGAAGCCTGATACCGTTATTGTGTCACTTTGGGCCTTCGTTTGGGTTAAAAACTGTGGGAATAAGTACCTGGAGCTGTCCGCTTGTCAAAACGACCAAACTATATTTGGGTCTCCCGTTCGCATCCAGCAACGGAAGATCTCCTGCAAGTCCCGTCGTCGGTACGACGAGAAGATCGTATTGGAGTTCATACGAGGCGAAGGTGGTGAGAGGTGCTGTGGAGGGCGGAGCGGGGAGACACCGCGAGGTCAGACTACGCGCGGGGAGTAACTGTCCCGAGCAACAGCGATCGCACCATCCTCTCCGCCTCCTGGAGTGGTGAGTAGGAGGATCCGGTTTGTGGCAGTGAAAGTCGATTGCGCAATGATCAGGTTTGCCAGACCCGACACAAGGAGGGTAACGAGCGCGAGGAGTGCGGGTGCTCTTGGGAGCATCGTGGGAGGAGTGATGGCAGGGGGAGGGTATGTGCGCTGACCGGGACGAGTGCGCAAATAAATACCAAGGATTGCGTATCCGAAATTGGCCGAAGATTGGTGGAATGTTTATCGCGGTGCCACATTGGCCAGGCGGACGCCTCAAACCCCGAAAAGGTCCCACCCTGTGCGAACACTAATCTCGTCCGAGTTTGGAAGAGAGTGGATTGGGCTCGCTATTTTGTATCGGAATTTGAGGGAATATGCCGTGCGAGCGCCATCACCCGGGGGTCCTGTAGCGACAGTGGTTATGTCACCTTCAACCGTTTGCGATCTTTGTTAAAGAGAACGCCACATACTCTTATATCCAAGCTAACACACTTGACAGCTCAAACACTCGAGTGAAAACCGCAAAGCTTCATTGACACCGTGCAAAACCAAAACCTTTGTTTTGGTCCCTCAGAACCCGGAAACATGTTTTTGTTTTCCCAAGATTATCTCGGACATACAAACATCCGCACTGCCTCGCACTGCCAAACTACAACTTGGGCGGTGCTCTACCTTTCGTAATCTTCCCCCTGAACGCTGCGCCGTACGATTGCGCCTCTGGTTCTCCGGCCGAGGCCATTTGGACGGCGTCTTCGCTGGAAAGGACCGGGTCGGGATGAATTGAAGTTTAATTGTGAGAAGGGGATGATAAAGCAAGGGGGAGTGTGGTGTACGTACGCGATGATGGCGGCTTGGAGGGTGGCGTTACTCTGTAACGGATGAAAGCAGTTCAAGTACTTGGTCGCGCCAAGAAGATCTTGAAGAATCGCAGAAACGCACCTCAGTCATAAGAACGAGCTGTTTGGTGTATAGTAAACCCGGTCGCGTCAGCTGAAGCACTGTCACAAACAGTTCACCCAAGTCAAGATCGCGTGTGGCCCACCAACGCAACAACATAACACCCACTATCTCTCGCCATCACCCTCCCCGCCTCCCTCAACGCCCCCTTTTCCTCTCCCTCTCCCTCGGCCCCCTCCACGACCTCCGACACCAGCCCCGTCCTCAGCGCCTTCCCCGCGTCCATCCATCTATGCGTCATCATGAGGACGTTGGCGTTGGAAGACCCGCACAGGGAACGGAGAAGGTATGAGAGACCAATGTCCCCGCCCGAGAGGCCGAGGCGGTTGGCGCCGATGGAGCAGCGAAAGGTGGGTGAGGCGATCTGGTCGTTGGTGGTCGGGGTGCGTGGGGTGCGTGGGGTGCGTGGAGTGATGGTTGTGATGGGCAGGTGCGTCAGTGGCAGGATGGAGGGTTGGTTGGTTCGATTGGGGGGATTCATTCGATCATTGTTGTGACCACGAGATGAGACTTGTGAGGTAACCGGCGATGACTCACCCGGACATCACACGAAAGCGCCGTCGCCAGACCCAACCCCGTCAGCGGTCCATGCACGCAGGCAATTGTCGCTTGTGTGAGGCCCTGCCGTCTTCTTCAGCCTTGCCGTCCAAGTCCAAACCGAATGACGACTTGAAGACAATACCTTGACTTTTTGAGTGACCAAACTCCAGTTCCGCTGAAGCCAGAACCGAGGGCCAGGGACGTCGGTAACTTCGGCGTCCGAGCCCGTGAAGTCAAGTCTGGGGCGAATTTACTCAGTTATATATCTAGCGCGCGCGAATACGAGCTCCATGAGGAGGTCGACTCACCCCGCGCTGAAATTCCTTCCGTTGCCAGCAAACACCACCACCCTGATCGTGCGATTCAGCATCAACGCATCTACTCGCACGCGCGTGTCAGCGGAACGCATCGATCGCGATCAAGTCGTCGACAATTCCGAAACCCGAAACCCACCGCAGATGGATTGCAACGCGGTCGACAGCTTCCAGTTCACGGCGTTCATCTTTTCGGGGCGGTTGAACACTGCATCCATCCAGTCGGAAGCGCAGAAGCGGCAGTGGTTAGTCCGGAGAGTCGGAACACGGAATCCGATTCTCCACGAACCGATCCAAAGAACGGCGCCATCCTCTTCCGTGTGCAGTTGCAATCCGGATTCGAGGTAGTATTCGAACGGTTGCAGTTGGTGTTGTTGGCGCATCGGGAGGGTGTTGGTGGAAGCGAGCGGACCACAGCACAAGAGTGTTTGAATTGTAGCCGGTCCACACTCGTCAATATGATTATGTCCCAGAACGAAGACAACAGAAAAAGGGATAAACTAGTAGCTTATCAAACTAGTGTTTTCTTCGTGGTCAAATATGATTGGATGTCCGGCAGAATTTCAACACTCCCCCATTTGACGACATCCATATTTTTAGTCCCTTTTCTTGTCTCCAAAATTTGAGAGATTCATGAGACTCCTGATTTTCCTGAAAGCTGGGCGTTTGAGCGGTTTGGTTAACATGTCGGCAATGTTATCCGTGCTGGCCACGAACTCCAGTTTTATTTCTCCATCCTTGATCAGTGAAAGACACACTGGAACACGCAGCAAGCGCACACTGCATATCTTACCGGACAACAAGCGATCCACCGCTGGAAGAGAGTGACAAGGAAGCGCTCTTGAAGGAATTCAATTCGCTCTGGATTAATGGCGTATGGGGAAAACCAACTGGAAAACTCTCACCAGAAGCAGAAAAGCGTGCGATACCCACTCGTCTCGTCATGAAAGATAAAGATTTGCCAAACGGAGAGACTATAAGGAAAGCCAGATTTGTCGCTAAAGGATACCTTCAGGAAATCACTGGAGACACGAGCTCACCTGTTGGACATTCCACATCGTTCAAAATCTTCATGGCTCTTGTTCCTCTTCTNNGCCTAGAACCAAATCTGATCGACTTCGACACAGCATTTCTTCAGGCTGAGTTACCTCCGGAAAAGCACTATTACATCCGCCTACCTGATAATATCCTGGATTACATCCTGCAGAAGTACAGCTGGGAGAAAGGACAGGTGTTTCCGGTGGTAAAGCTACTGTACGGATCGAGGGAAGCACCTAGACAGTGGTATGACTGCATCACAGAATACTTCCAGAAGGAATGCAGCCTCACACCTACCAAAAAGGATGCATGTCTATTCGTCACACCAGAAGGAGGACTCGCACTTGTACATGTCGACGACGTCTTCCAGGCAAACCCAAAGGGATCTGGAGGGAACGAACGTCTCAAGGAGATTCTCAGAAAACAATTTGCAATAAAGGATCTTGGCATACCTCGTGCTGGTCTTGGACATGAGATTCAATACGTTGACGGGAGCATATCACTCTCAATGGTGAAGTACACTGAGGAGATGCTGGCGAAATTTGGGATGCATGATGCAAAGCCACTTGGAATCCCTATCAATTCAAACGTCAATCTCGCGGAAGATTTCTCGCCGAAAACGGACGAAGAAAAACATGGAATGAGTGACTCACTATATCGTTCAATTGTTGGTTCACTAAGCTGGCTTGCACATTCCACGCGCCCAGACATTGAATTCACCGTGAATTATCTGTCCAGACACAGCGCGAATCCCGGGAAGAAACACCTGGAACTCGCAAAGGAACTTCTCAGATACGTGTCTGGAACGCGCCATTTTGGAATTCACTACTCACGGGATGGAGCCATCAAATCCGACACACACCATCAGCCTGGAAAGGTTTTGGCTGGATGGTCAGACGCGGATTGGGCCCAGTCGGATGCAGGAAGACGATCCACTGGAGGTTACTGTTTTGCATCGGCGGGAGGACTCGTTTCTTGGTTGTCCAGGAAGCAATCACGGGTAGCCCTATCCACAATGGAAGCGGAGACAAAGGCTCTTGTGGAAGCAGGACGTGAAGCGTTGTTCATCCGCGACATTTTGAACAACCTGGGGTACAAGCAGGACATGGTCACAATCTGGACAGACAACCAGGGAGCCATACACACTGCAAACCAACCTGGAGTCTTTCATGGAAGGACGAAGCAAGTAGAGATGGACACGTGCTGGATCCGCGGTGTGACGTTGTTTGCGCCATTCTAGAAAGTTGTCGAAGCATATCTTGGACAGGATCACGATTCTCCCCCACAAGCGGTGCAGCGGTGGAAGAAGTTGGTGTTGGTGGAGAAATTGATTGGTGAGTGCTGTTTGCGGATTCAAGAGATGGTTGGGACTTACTCCCACCGTCGGGTGGGGGGTTTGGCACTGATGGGTTTAGTGCCGGAACTGTGGGGGACCCGCCAAGATCCCCCCCCGACGAGCTTTTCCCCTCTCTTGTAGTCTCGTTGTTGGCAGGTAGATCTATTCCTTTTGAAGCGTACATAGTGCGAATGAAGGATGCCTTGTCGCAGATAACGTTGCGGGCGTCGGCGAGGTAAATTTGATTCGATTTAGGTTCCCATAGTTTGTAACCCTTGATTCCCTCCCCCATGTTGCCATAACCAATAAATTTGCAAGTGATAGATCGCGGCGTGAATTTTCCCTTTGGGCGCGATTCCTTCNGCAGAGTGAAGTGTGCGTCGCAGCCAAAAATACGAAGGTGAGAAACATCTGGTTTTGCGCCAAAGAATTTCTCCCAAGGCGTGCGTCCCGTTGCGCTGTTGTAGGAATCATTCCTGGTATGCATGACATAATTGATTGCTTTGGGCCAGAGGTACACGGGGATTTTCGCAAAGGCAAGTATGCTGCATGTGCACTGCTGAAGAATGCGATTGTTAACTTCAGCCGTCCCATTCTGTTCGTGGGCCTTCACAATTGCGTATCAATCATCAATTCCTTTCTTACGACAGAAGGATTTGATCTGTGAGTTGTCAAATTCACTCCCATGGTCCATTTGAAGAGCTTTGTACTTATTCCCTGTTTGTGTTTCTCCCCAAGTCACAATCTCAATTAAGGCTAGTGGTGCCTGCTCCTTTGTGATGAGGTTCCTGTTGGCGGTGAGTCCAGAGCATTTGTCCATCACCGTTAGCTCGTAGTGATAGTTGAGTGGTGCTCCTAGTTCCGATACTATCATAAGGTCAGCATGAAGTTTCTCCCAAGGTATGGTTGAGCACGGTGTTGGGTTTGGATTTGGAACGTTCATGTGTGGCTGACGTCCCATCGCACATCCTTCACAGACCACATTGTGATCCTTGAGTTCCCACTTCTCTCCAGGAAGTCCAGTTACCAGCTCTTCTGTGTACATCTTCTTGATAGCTGGAAGGCTAAGGTGAGCAAACCGATTGTGCACAAGAAGCGAGAGATCTGTCTTTGATCCTGTGTCGCTCAGAGAAAGGTTTGCCTCCACATGTCGTTCTGGGGTAACAAACATGGGGTACAGGTTAGTGCGCGTTTTATCAAGCGTTGCTTCAAACACTGTCTGATTGTTTGGGCTTATGATTGTAACAAATCCATCCTTTCCAACAATTCTGCATCCCCCTTTGTCAAAGGGTCAGTGTGCCACTAATTTGGTGCGGAATGTTGGTGCGTAGAGCACATTTTTCAGGAGAAGTGTTTTCCCATTTGGTGAGTTGGTTTTGGGATCAATAATAGCAAGTTTAATATCGCCCTTTCCCAGGACTTCTGATTGCGAGCCTGGGACTCCTGTACCTATAGTTTTGATATGTGAGGGTTAAATTGTGACAAAGTTGCGATGATCAAACAAGATGTGATTTTCCGTTCCGGTATCCCATAGGAATGGTGCATCAGCGTTGTCTGGCCCTGTTACGCTGACGTATGCAAAGATACTGTGTTTGCTTCTGAGGTATCGTTCTTCTTGTTATCCCAATCTTTGCCCTTCTTATGGTTGGGTCGGTCTTTCCATTCAGGTCGGAGCTCAGGGTGGAGGAACCAGCAGGTATTGTCTGTGTGTCGGGGCTTTTTGCAGTGCGTACAGACGGGAGAGTTGGCTGAGTTTTTACCAAACTTTTTCTTGCCTCCTGAGGGTTTTGTGTTATACGCCTGAGACGCCTCTTCGATCTCCGCTAGGCCTTTGAGATGCCTTTCCTCCTGCTGTAGACGCTCTCGCTGTTGAATCTAGCGTACGCGGACCTTCGTCGTAGTCGTAGATGACTTATCTTGTAGTACGAAATATGTTCTGTTGTAGGGTTGCGGACGGTCCGGTCCGGTCCGGTCCTGACCCCTTTCGAGCCGGACCGAGCCAGTCCTTGTGGGGATCGGTCCGGACCATGGATCGGACCGTCTCTGGACCGGACCGGACCGGACCGGACCGGAGGTGTAAAGTTTGGAAATCAAAGTATTCTTTTTACAGTTCGGCATACATATCTAGCTAAGCTACTAAAGATGATGAATTAGCATTGCGGAAGGCC
>KQ965793.1:145941-159971 GCA_001574975.1 Gonapodya prolifera JEL478
TCGATTGCGAACGTCTCTTCTCGGAGGCTGGTGACATGGTGACAGAGCAGCGGAACAGGCTCAACGCGGACAGTATCCGAGAAACAATGATTCTTTCAAGCATGTTGGNGGTGGATGTGCCGGAGAAGGTTTAGAGTGTTGAGTGAGTAGTATTCTTTGTCTACAAAATTCTACATGCGGTGGGACCTTCATCATTGTATGGANGGGGCTGGTGGTGGGCCTTCCGCAATGCTAATTCATCATCTTTAGTAGCTTAGCTAGATATGTATGCCGAACTGTAAAAAGAATACTTTGATTTCCAAACTTTACACCTCCGGTCCGGTCCGGTCCGGTCCGGTCCAGAGACGGTCCGGTCCACGGTCCGGACCGATCCCCACAAGGACTGGCTCGGTCCGGCTCGAAAGGGGTCAGGACCGGACCGGACCGGACCGTCCGCAACCCTATTCCGCAGCGCAATAACTTTCTCGGAGTGTATACTCCAGTGAGTAGCGGGTCTGTCCAGGTCGACGTGGGATAGTGCATCCAAGGAAGACATTACACGGTGGCCGAGTGATCGATTGAGGACCGTGAGGACATCAAACTAAAAGGCACATCCATGCAAGGCGACACAAAACAACAGTCCTCGGGACATGAACTACCTCCTGCGTACAATCACAGTGGTGAAGCAGCTTGGTTAGGTAACCATTTTTTTTCGAACAAGTGGTCAATATGTAGGAGGGAAAAGACATTCTCTACCTCGGTGTCAGTAAGAATTAGGCGACGTTCTCTCTAGCTTCAGTTAACGTCTTCCAAAATCCATACGAGGCCACACAAAAGCTTTTCAGGGTAAAATTTCCGCTATCTCGGAGTCCTGTGCGCATAGAGACTGGTACTCAAGCTCCCTTTCGCGAACCTTTCGATTGCAAATGATGTCAGCTTTCACTCCCCCGACCAATTCCCTGCTTCATGATGCAGGGTTGAGATCAAAGAAAATAAAACAGCCGCCTAAAATTGTATGGTGTGCGTGCAGTGTCTGGAACGAGAGTGTGGTGAGGTGAGCAGACCACAGCCTGCAACTCTGATTGGCAACAACGTGGTCCCGAGGGCGACAAACCATGCCACCATAAAAAATGTCTTGCGGACGGACATACACCTCCACGTAAGTGTGTGCACTAGCGCAAAGCGAGATTGTCCATGTCGTGGTTCAAGTGACCCGTGAGGCGCGACTTTCCTCGAGGCCCACGATGAGGACGTTACGACAAAAGACACATCCACGCAAGGCCACACATATCTCAGGAGCTCAGGGCTTTGATGTTTGATCCACTTCCTGCATACCGTCACGGTTGAAATTTGAATAAGGGGTCATGGTGTAGGGGAAAAGCCGTTTTCTATCTCGTCTTGCCCACGACACGGACATTATTATCTCCATTCCACTAGTGAATACACTCACAAGGCGGTGTACTGTCATGCGCAGGAAAAATTTACAACATTGGCGCAAAGGAGTTGAGCACTTCACCGCCCCTCACCTCCAGTCTCTGCAGCCCCCACATGATTTGGACGGATATTTTATTTCCCTAATGTCTCCCTGCACTACAAAGTAGGAGACGGGTCGGAGGGCTGCAAGCTGACGTTAACTGGCTTCGGTGTACAAAGATGGCGTGAAAAGAAGCTAGAGTGCCAGCCTCCACATTCTCATTGACCCCGCGGTTCAGTTGACTCGTGCTCCACGATCTTGGTTGAAGCCAATGACGAGGACGTTCCCCCAAAAGGCACGTCCACGCAAGACCACACAAAACAAAGCGGTTCACATATGGTTCCGCTAGATAGTGTGTTTATTTTCGAATTCATGATCAAAATCTAGGCAAAAAACTTTGTCCATCTGGGAGCCGTGTTTGTGTAGTGATTGATGGCGCTCTATCTTATATTCACACGGTCGTTGATGGCGGAAATAGCAGCTGACGTCAGCTTGCAATCTCCGACCGATGGCCTGCTTCGGGACGTAGGGTGGACGTCAAGTCAATAAAACCGTCGTCAAAAAGGTGTTGCGCATGTTTAGTCAATAGAAGGAGAGCACGTTGAGGTGAGGTGACTATCAATACCTTTTCCTGAATTTTGGTGGCCCCAAGGCCAGGGGACAAGAGGTGAAGCGTGGTCTGGTTAGGTAACATTTGTTTTTCGAACAAGTGATCAATATGTAGGGGAAACAGACATTCAACTCGGTGTCAGTAAGAATTTGGGGACTTTCTCTCCGGCAGCTTCAGTTCACGCCTTGCTTGACGTCAGCTTGCCACCCCGAACAATCCCTACTTTATGACGCAGGTTGGACATTAAAACAATGAAGCAGCCGTCCAAAACTCGGGGTGTGCGTGTAGTAACTGGAACAGTGATGTGAGGTGACTGTAGAAAATACGCTCTTGCATATTTGGTGACGAGGTGGCCCGGGGGGAAGGAAACCAAGCAACCACAAAAAGTTATCTCGCGGATTTGCATACACTTTGCCGTAAGTGTGCACACAGGCGCAACGCGGGATTGGCCATGGCGTAGGCAAGTGGTTGCAGACGTGACTTGTGGTTGACGGAGGTTAATGATTGAGGACCATGAGAACGTGAAACCAAGAGGCACATCCACGAAAGACGACACAAAATAGTACTGCTCGGTGATAAGAACCACTGCTCACATGACAGCCCGGTTCACATGTGTGTTCGAATTCATAATCATAACGTTGGCAAAAACAAACGATCTCCATCTGGGAGCCGCGTTTGTGTTTGACTGGTGGCTTTCTAGCTTCCTTTCACACTGTCGTTGCGTGCTGCAACAGCAGGAGCTGACGGCAACTTGCAAACCCCGACCAGTTCCCTACTTTACGTATTTTGGTGACGAGCTGGCCCCCGAGGGGAACATACCAAGCCACCACAAAACGTTATCTAGTGCAGCTCCTTGTAAGTGTATGCATTAATACATGGTGAGACGCGCTGTCGTTTGCAATTGGTGATCTGCCTCGTAAACAGCAATTGCGACAATGAGGACATAATACCAAAAGGCACATCCATGCAATGTCACACAAAACAAAAGTGCTCGGGGGTGTGAACAACTTCCCGCGTGCGATCACGTCTCTGGAACATGGTTCAGTTCGGTAAGTGGTAGCATTTAGCTTTCGAAAACATGATTGTTATGCAGCGGAAAATCTTTCTGTATCACGTATTCCATGGGCATGTGACTGGTGCTCTAGCTTTACTTCACGGCAGTCTAAAGGAAGACTGTTGCATGACGTCAACTTGCAACTCCCCCAACCAGTGCCCTGCTTCGTGACGCAGAGTGGACATCGAGATGATAAAACGCCGTCCAAAATCATATGGTGCGTGCGCAGTGTCAGGAACGAGAGTGCGGTGACGTGTGTGGGCTTACTGGGTGGCGATGGCACGTCACCTGGTAAGAACCACCCTTCCCACCCACTCCCGCTTCCCCCCTCTCACCACTCGCCCACCCCTTCCCCCTTACAGGAAGGAGTCGCCTCCTCCATCCTCGGCATCGTGACCTACTTCGTCCTTCCAGACTACCACTACCCCCAAACGGCCACCTTCCTCAACTCCGACGAACGCGCCATCGTGGTCGCGCGCTTACCGCCCTCGGCCCCGTCGTTCGTGGGCAAGGAAATGAAGTGGAAAGAGATCGCAGAGCTCCCGCGGGATTGGAGGATGTACGCGCTGGCGTCGGTGCAGTTTTTGATCACGGTGCATAATTATGGACTGGCAAAGGTGAGTTGAGCGTCGAGCGAGGGCCGTCTTGGGGAGACGAAGATGGTGGCGGTGCAATAACAAGAGTCGTTCTGACATCCCGCGTGTTCGAAAGGTCATCAGCGCAATGGGCGTCGTCTTCACAACCACTCTCCTCATCAAAGTCCCCATCGACTTCATCGGCCAAGCGTGGAACTTCTACATGTGAGTCTCCCCTTTCTCCTTTCCCCCTCCCCAATCGCGTCCACCTAATCCTCTTTCCCGCTCACACTCACGCTCACCGCGACCCCCTCCTACTCAGCAACTGGTCAACCGACCGCTACCAAGAGAAATTTTACCACAGCCTCCCTGTGCTTGTGGCGTTGGCGCTGCTAGGTACGATCCAGCCTTATCATCGTATGAGAGGTATGGGTTGCTGTATCTGTCGATTTTTTATAATGGACGTGAGTTGTGATGTGGGGGGTGGTTGGACTGTGTGTTGCATAGTGATGATCACCCGCGCCCGGTTTGATAAGTCACGCCAGTTCCGCCAATGCAAATCGGAATCGGCGCCACGCCGACAACAGGCGCCACGAAAACCGCGTTCTGCACTGGTTTCATTATTTCAATGAGTAACATCGGCACGTTCATTGGTGCACTTCTGCGTATGCCATCCACATCCCTAACACCCCCCCTCCACCCCCCCCTCCCACCAAACCAGGTGGCATCGTCGGCGGCCAAGTCTACCAACCAGACGACGCGCCCCTCTACGTGCGCGGCCACTGGTTCAACTTTGGTCTCATGGCAGCCAACATCGCTATTCTCCAGGTCGTGATCCGGTCGCTGACCTGCGAGGGCATATACATGGGCAAGAACGCCAGCGTGACGGTCGTGGAAAGGGGCGGGATCGAGGTGGATGGCGAGAATGTGGTCGACTTTGGGCAGGTCGCCCAGGCGGGGAAGTTGGCGGGGAAGAAGTGAGGGGATGGCGAGGATGGTTGTAAGAACCCGAGATAGCTTCAATTATTGCGTAAAATATGTTGCAAAGAGAAATGCAGTTTTGAATGGTTTTCGGTGTTTTCTTTTGAAACGGCATGAGACTCTGTCTTCACTCGGGTCAGAGTACTGCACGGGTCATCAGGGATAGTGTGGTTGATGCAGGATGAGAATATTCATGCCGAAGTAGGGAAGTGCTAGACTCTGATTTGGGAGGAGAGGATGCATTTGAGCCATTTTTGCGTGCAGCCGAGTTCGGGCAACTGCACAAAATCGTTGGCCGACGTTTCTGCGAGGTTCGAAGTTCGGTCGCCTTCATTCCACTCTTTTCATCCCTCCTTCGCCGTGGGTTGTTTCTTCTCCTTATCGTCTGACATGTAAGACACTGTCCACTACCATGTGCTTCTGATTGTGTAATCGCTCAATCCGGGTATTTTTCGTGATGGTGTTACCTGCGTCCCTTATGCTGGCTGCCCTGTCACGTTAAAACGCAGGAATCGCATCGTAGGATACCTATTCTGCTCCCCGTCCTTTGAATTGGGGTACTGCATCCGCTGCAGGCGATCCCTGGCCCCTATTAACAGACTTTGTCGTCCTCCTCCCCTCCCCGTTAACGGTTCCCCCTGTGTTTTCTTCCCATCACTGATCCCTCCCTTGCTACCCTTCTAACCTCACCGCTCTGGCCTGCTGTTCTTCCACTGTGTCGATCAGCATTGACGGCGAGATTGGTTCTACTTTGCGTCAATGTAGCTACGGTCTTCAGCAAGATGTTGAACGTACAGATGGCGGAGGAGGTACGATGTCCCGCGCAGAAGCCTGGGAGTCGTACGTATCACCAGATTGCAGCGACTTGCCGGTGCAGTTTTGGGGTCGAAGGGAAAGTCTCGCTTCATTTGCACAAGCAGCTTTCCGCACCACTTTCGAACTGGAGGAACGTCTTCGTAAGTTCTACAAAATTTTTGGTGTGCCGAGGATTAATTGTTTGGTCCCTGTTGTAAAGCTGGAGGAGGACATCGCATTGTAACACTGCAACGGGCAACTGTGTTTCTCCGCTTCGCAGATGGGGAACCCATAACAGTTGAATACCTTACCTCGTTCAGTGCAAATGACATCACGTTTCGGGTTTGGAGGGAATCAATTCGATATATTGTTCGACTTTCTGGGGGAATTCAATCACATGGGCGTCAATGGGGTTATGTCCGATTCTCAGCTGTGAACTACCTTACTCGGTCCGACGACAATTTTCCAATTGACTCAAGCTATACTTTCAACTGGGGTGCAGTCCCCATTGGCATCAGCCGTTGCGAAAGAATGAGTTGGGTGATCCCTAAGGTTGTATTTTTTGTTAACTTGGATTGAATGTTAAAAGTGCGGAAGCATATGCAAAAGCAGTAGCATCGGATCATATTCTCCATATTGACCCTACATTGAGGACTGCCGGTGCTCTCTATGAGGGAAGTTTCTTAGAACTCTGTCTGTTGGAAGATGCGCTTCGTTGTATAGTAATGAGAGTTGCAGCGCATCTTCCAACAGACACTTAATTGGGTACGACCAGCCTATGAGCTGTAACTCCCACTTATAAGAGCAATGGTACTACGAATTCATCGTCCGGATCAATTGAACCGGTTGCAAAGAATCTCAGAGGTGAAGAGGTACATAAACTACCTAGTCATTTTGATAAGTGTCCGCGCAATCCAACAGCAGTAGGCCTGACAAACGCCGTAGAAAGCTCTTATTCCTGGAGGAATGGCGTGTTCGATCGGTGACAGGTTTACGATCGGTTCAAATGGCCCGCTCCAAAGTTCTTGTGGAACATCCGAAACTGAAGGCATTTAAGTACAGTGAAAATGATCTTGCCGGGGACGATGTGAGCGAAATGCTCTATCGAAGGTTTGGAGCGAGATGAACCAACATGAGGATTAGTGACGTGTACACCCATCTCCAACGCCTTTTCATTTCGTACACCATCCGTCCTTATTTTCTAAATTTCATGTACAATAGAGAAACCAAAAAGTACGCTCTTTTGCCCTCCACGTCCTCCGCCAATGCAAGCAAAACCCCAATGTTCTCAATCTCTCCCACTCATCCACCCCCTCCACCAATCACACGGCCCATCCGATACGACATAGTATCCGTTACATCAACTCACACCAATGCCATACCATATCAGAAAACAACAAACAGGGAGTACTCAGACGTGAGTGTGGTACAAAGCGCCGCGACCGCTCTCTCGCGGGGACCGGCATAAATGCGTACGAGCATGAATGGTGACAAACTCGAGGTAGAAAAGAAAAAATAGAAAAAAAAAATGGGAAAGGAAAGAGATGAATGGTGACGAGTGTCGCTGGGTGGCGTCCGTCCAGCGCGACATTACAGAGCGGCGAGATCAGTTCTTGTTCTTAAGCTCCTTCTGCCCGACGATGTACTCCTGCGTCTTTCCGGCTGTCCAGAATCGCTTGAGCACAGCGGTGCAGGATGGAAGAGTCTAAGGAACACATCAGACGTCAATTGTTAGCACTTGCTGCCTAAAAATCCCTCTCTGTACCGCCTACAAACTCACCATGAAGAAAAACGCCGACAACGGACTAACCAAATAATCCACCAAATCACCCCAATCCCTCGGGCGCGCCTCATGCGCCCAACTGCGCTCCCCGGCGCCCATCTCCTCCATACGGTTATACACCACGCGGTGGTACACCTCATAGTACGCGAAATTCAACAACCCGGGCGCGGCCGTCGCGAAGGCAAGGTAAGGGAGACGGTCGTACATCCACAGCGTGCCGGGGGAGTCGGCGAGGTGGGCTCGGGCGCCCCAGAGGTCCAGCAAAGGCGCGGTGAAGGCGGTGAGCACGACGACGGGGAAGGGCATGAAGTGGGACTCGGCGAGCGCGGCCACGGCGACCAGTTTGGCGCCTAGACGGGCCCACCACCCGGGGTTGCGCTTGTACGCGGGCAGGACGGCGCGTGGGGAGAGCGGGTCTCCGGCGGGTGGATCGTATGGGGTCGGAGCGGCGGGGGCGGTTTCACGGTCGGTCTTCTTCCCGTCCGCAGTGGGGAGCCCGTCGTTCCGTCGGGTGAGCAAGTCGGCAACACCTTCGCGGACCTGTTTCCAGGTGAGGCGCAGGACGTAGGCGAGGTCGGCGTGGCCGTAGTAGTGCCGCACTGCTTGGGTCCAGCGTGCGTAGACGGTGCCGAGGGAGGTGGCGGCTTGGACGTTGCAGCAGTTGATCGGGACCCTGGTGTGCGGGTGCGTTGGCGCTTAGCCCACTTTCTTTTACCACTAAACGAGATAAAAACTCACCAGACAGGCACACCCCTCGCCCTCGTCTCGCTCTCGAACAGGCACTTGAGGCCCATATGCAAATCCTCTCCAATCGCATCTGTTTCCCCCACATCAAAAACCCAATCAGCCACCTTTCCATATCCCCCCTGCCCACCACAACTCACCAAACCCCGTATCCCAATACCCCACCTTCTCCACCAACGTCGCCGGCACCGAATAATTCGAGCACGGGAATATGACCCCCGCGCCCGTCTTGAGATTCTGCGCGTGCATCATGCACCACCCGTTATCCGTCGCGCGCACCACCGCGGGCACGTCGTGGCAGTTGCGGCCAAAGAAGGTCGGGGGGCAGTAGTAGGAGTGGTAAGGGTCGTGCGTGGAGGTCGCCGCCGAGGAGGAGGGAGAGGGGAACATGGCGCGTTCGAGGGCGGGGATGTATAAAGAGGGAAGCAAGGCGTCGGCGTCCAGGATGGTCAGGACGCAGTGGGAGAGGGGAGTTCCGCGGAGGAGGAGCTCGCGGGTGCATGAGCGGGCGGCCCAGTTTGCTGTGAGGTGCGAGGTAAGGTGAGCAAACTGACTCAAGAAAACCGGAGCTCTCACCATCAAAAACACTCACTATTACTATGCTTCCCCCCCGCCTCCCCCACGACACCCCTGGGATGTCTCGTAACCCAGACCTCTCCAAAAATCCCACCATACTCCTCCACCAATCTCCGCGCTTTACTTTCGGCGCCCTTCTCGGACTCCTCCATTGCGAGAACGACAATGTAGCGAGATCGCAGGGAGGGGGGGTGAGATGCGAGGTGGGATAGGGTGCGCCGGAGGAGTGAGGGGGGTTCGTTGTAGTTGGGGAGCAGGAGGAGGTGGTGCAGGGGGTGGGGGGCCGGCTGGGAGGGGTGGGGAGAGGAAAAGAGGTGAGAATGGGGTTAGATGGTAAAGGAAAGGACAGAAATTTGGTTGAGCTCAACGGACTCCAGTGCTGTAGTAAAACCCAAACAATCTGCCCAGCTCTCCATCCTCAAACTCGACCACCCCAAAGGAACCCCATTCCACCACCACCACCCCTCACACGCCATGCCCCACTACAAACCTCCACCACCCAACCCCGCGACAAGAAACTCACGCTCACAT
Organism: Gonapodya prolifera JEL478; assembly: GCA_001574975.1. Taxonomy (NCBI): domain Eukaryota; kingdom Fungi; phylum Monoblepharomycota; class Monoblepharidomycetes; order Monoblepharidales; family Gonapodyaceae; genus Gonapodya; species Gonapodya prolifera. Next base: position 155,044 of record KQ965793.1, read on the forward strand.
CAAACGCCCCACCCCAGGCATCCTCGTACCCATCCTCCCCGCCACCCTTCTCCTCCTTCTCCTTGACCCTCCCAAACATCTCCACCCACCCCCTCAACTCCCTCCCAATCTGATTGGCCGCTCTGACCCACTTCCAACAATTCCTAAAATTCGTCATCGTGACAATCCCGACCGTCACGACGTGGAACGTGACCAGCGCGCGGGGGAACAAGGGAGGGCCAAGGAGGAGGAAGAGTAGTACGAGGAGCTGCCATGAGGGGAGTAGGTAGTCCCAGAAATCGAGCGGGGCGCGGGTGGAGGGGGTGGCGTGGCGGGTGTGGTGAGAGGTGGTGGTGGTGGAGGTGGAGACGGAGGCGGAGGAGGAGGAGAAGCCTGTGGGAATGACGCGGCCAGAGGAGGAGAGTGGGAGCGAGGCGTCGACGGAGATGGTGGCGAGGAGGGCAGGGCGGGAGGAGTGGACGACGTGTGGGATGTGGGGGGGGCAGGGGATGGGTTTGTATGAAGGGAGGTCGCGGGGGGATGTTGCCAGGGCGGGCGAGGGCGAGGGCGAGGGCGAGAGGCGGGAAGGTGGGTAAAGCTCGGCGTGCGCTCCGAGGGAGGACCGGGTTCGCACGGGTGGCGCTGGTGTTGCCAGACGGGAAGGAGGTCGGAGCGGTGCAGAGGATGATTGCAGTGCAGGCGAAGAGGGTGCCGGAGTCGGTGACGGCGTGGGCGGGGAGTAAGGCGGTGGAGGGGAGTCAGGGGGCGAGAGCTGGTGCACCAGTGTCATCTCTGAACTCTTGTGCATGCCCAAGTCCGACGGTGCAAGCGGGGGTTTAGCGTCGGCGAGTCCCGCGACGTTGGCGACTGCGGCTGCTGCTGCACGCAGGGAGTGTTCGAGCGAGACTGTGGAGTCCGGTTGGTGCGGCAGGAGGAGGTTCACGTTGAAGTTGAAGTTGTTGGTCGTCATGGCTGTAAGGGGTGGGGAGACTGTCAAGCTCTGTTCTGTTGAAGAGAGGGCGCGTCCACGTCGCGTGCCCGTCCTCGTGTGTACTTTAGTCGTCTTTCCTTTCTCTTCTGCGCACCGGTCTGCCCCCTTTTCCCGTCGTCCCCCACACCATCACCGCACACCACCCATCACACTCGCATCGTGTCTCCTCTCCCCATCCTCTCCGCCGTCCCCTCGTCGCCATCCGCTCCAACCTCGCCATCGTCGCCCTCTCCCTCCGCACCATCCATCCCCCGCCACCCTCACCCTGCACACCCACCTGCGTCGCTCTCCGCTCTCCTCTCAGCTCTCCGCTCTCCTCTCAGCTCTCCGCTCTCTCCTGCGTTCTCCGTCTGCTTCTGCGTCGCCGTGGCCTCGGGTGTGTCTCAGGGGTCAACGGTCTCCTGCCGCGTCCGCTGCGCCACAGCACCTCAACAACAATCAATTGTCCGTTTTTGGAAGCCTCTTGACGACGTTCATTTCTCTCTCATTTCCACTCCATTCACTGCACAGAATAACTACGACTCATGCACGCCAATCCATCACCCCATGATCGTCGTTTTCCCTTCTTTCTGTCGTTATCTTTTCCTCCCTGCCCTGCCACCTCAGCGCCACCCTGTCACGCCCTTTGCTTTCCGTCAAGAAAAACAAAACCTTTCATAAGCAAAACTCTCTTCGGAACTGTAACTATCCCCCACGTAATCGAAAACCATCCACAAGTCTCCCACATCTCCGCGCGCGGTGATCGGTAATCTCTGGTTGTTCCGCCTTGTTCCGCTCCCTCCGTCTCCCAGTCCGCTCCAACAATAAATATTTCTTTATTTGCTTGCTTGCTCTGGCTGCTTGCATATTTCTTGAGTCATGCCACTCTCACCTCAGCAATCGTCTCTTTTCGATCACGGATACTAGATGCACCAAAACTTCCAACCTGCCGTTGTCCTTGTTCCGCCGTATTTCAGGCACCATACCTCCATTCCCCCTCGTCGCAAAAGATGTGCAAAATTAGCCACGGAGCGTGGTAGGGAAGAGACGAGAGGTCCACCACATAAGGGCGTGAGAGATTGCAATCACCAGCAGCTCTACTTGCGGAGTGACGAGTGTCAACTGTCAAGTCAAAACCTTCAGTCGGCTGGATTGGTCCGGACGCAAAGAATGTGGCAAGCGGCACGATAGAGACTGGTGCACGGTGTTTTGTGTCACACAACCCCTCACGTTAGACAACGCAATCACGCGTGTGTCTGCGCGGAAGCTTTCCTTTTTGTGTGACTGATGCCATGCCGAGCGGTACGTTGTGCACTTCTCGTGTCACCTCAATGTCATATGATTTCTTGTTTGGTTTGGGTCGGTAAGCAGTTACAGTAAACACGTCAGGGAGCCTTTGTTTCAATCCAATACCGATACCCTTCTGGACACTCCAATCGTGCACAACCATCAGCCTGTCTTAGACTTTGACATCATCCTCAACCAAGCCACCCTCTTCTGCGAGAAGTATTGCGACCTTGCTGCACTTCAAGGACCTTTGAAAATGGAGAAGTTCATGAGCCCTACCTCAATGCAACAGTGGAACCGATTTTTTGAGCATGCGACAGCTTTGCAGGAAAGGACTGATGGAGATGAGGATGAGCAGAATGTCAACCTGTCTTTGAAGGAACTTTACACGAAACATGGAAAGAAGTACTTGGAGTCGGATGATGATGTGCATCAAGCAATGAGCAATCTCATTTCAAGAGCACGCCTTCGGAAAACTGGTTTGAATCCTGAAGACGCACTTGAGCAGGACAAAGCGGTGGTGGAACGACTGGAAGCTATTAGGAATTCAATGGATAACATGCCAAGGGAACCTACCATAGCACGTTGAAAGGGTAAAGGGAAACAGAAGGAAAATCGTGAAAACAATCCCGGCAGTGTTGAAGATCAAAGACTCGTGATTGTTCCGCCCCCAACAGAAGGAGATGATGAGATGCCCTGGGTTGGAAGAATCGTTGACAGTACTAAGGACAATGGTACACCAGTCTTTATCCTACATGCATGGAGCGCAAGGGGTATTTCTTCAATGTAGCAGCCTCTTTCAACCAAAGAAGGAGAAGGCTACCTGGAAGCAGTAGAGGAATCGAAGTTACTAATTGACAACGTAAAATTCAAATAACTAGCAACCCTGTTAAGTATGGCGGGGAGCGTATCCCCTTCTCTTCGGCCTTGGCCATTTCCTCCTCAAGCATGCTATCCGAAAACAATGCTCTTGACTGTGTAGTACTTTCTGGCAATAAAGGCACGGTGGTTAAAGATTCGTAGCCGATCCGGTGATTTGTATGTGCATGCTCAATGATGATGTAATTCACATGTCGTGGCCCACATGAGCTCGATGTTTGAAGGCTAATTGCGTTTTACACTTGCCACGTCCTTTGACTTATCCTTCGACTTATCCATCGACTTATCCATTTCAACATTATACAACACTTTGCCTTCGGAATTGCTTCTTCAGCACCAACCTGGGAGTTGGATTGACGCCCCGGGAGAAAAAATAGTCATTTCCAATGGAGCCTCGTTCAAGGAAGTGGAGATTCTGCATTGGCGCATTGCAATTCTCATGGGTGTTTGGCCCACTAACGGTTGCGGCCCAATGCTGTCCAACGCCTATGATATTTTACCTGTTCTTTCGCAGCGTCTGCAGATTGTCCAGCGCTAGAGTGTAATTCAGCAAGCAGATATGTGTAGATAGCCATGAACTCGCCATGGCAGGTTTTTGAGGTCCAATGATGACGTCAAAGTTCGAATGTCAAGGAAAACGGTGCCCCGGACACAAGAGGGAATAGTGTTACGTGAAGAGAAGTCGGCTCAATCAGTCCAACACAAAGAATCTGGCACAGTCCTTATTGGTGCGCAGTGTTTTGTGTCACCATCCACCTCAAGTCGAACGTGTGGTCGAGTGTTGTCTATGTGTCTCCTTCTACAATGTGCAGCGTAGCGAAGATAAAAGTAATGAGTCCGACTCAGCAACTGAAAGTGGGCAAGGGAACTCGCCCGACGCCCCTGACGAAATCCGCGTTTGTCGGGCGTGTTTGACCTGGCAACACTTTTTGCTTCAATCCGACGCAGATACCCTCAAGTAAAGAAGACAACATTGCTTCACTCTTTTTTGACCCCTGCATCCCGCGTGCCAACTGCCACTCTTTGGACTTCAGTGGAAGGGGTACAACTTTTGCCCGAGCATTGTGACGACGTCATTTGGTGGAAACACCCACTTGCTTGTGCAAAGGAATGACCACGTTATCGTAGTGTGCACTGTGGTAACATTATCTACTCCCCAGGAAGCTTGTATAGCCATCTTGTTTGGGGAAAACTGTGATGATATCATTCATGTGTGATTCCAATCCCGGCACTCGTCATCAACGGACAGCAATCAAGTAGTGTTGCAGTCGGGTCGGGTTGACCCGACGGGCCTTCGGGTTGGGTCGAGCTTTGGCCTGACCCGAGGTTGGCCCGAAACATCCTTGACCCAAGTCGGGCCGGCCCAAAAGGTGTCTGGCCTGACCCGACGGGTCAACGGGTCAGGCACCTCACTGGCCCAGTTGCAGCAATAACATTCTAATCTAATAAGCGTCTTTTAATTACCTTTTTAGCATTACCGTCTTGGCTAGCATCTAATAACATAAATTAGAGACATGTCCTGCGTCTTGAGTCGTGACGACGACACCTAACAGGTCGAAGGGAACCCCCCTGAGTGTGACCATTAAATGACCATTAGACGCATACCTTTCATATCCATATCTTGGTTTCCCCCACAGTTTCTCCGTCGGGAGCAAGTCCATGTTCGCCGTCTCTCCTTCTCAACTGGCACACTACTTTACTGAAGCTCTAGTGGAGTAGTCTGATTTATTAAACCTGAGCTCCATATCTACTGATTTTATTAACTACTCCTACAATCCCGTTTGGTTAATTGGGACAGGATCGATTCATGTGA
>KQ965793.1:166413-215879 GCA_001574975.1 Gonapodya prolifera JEL478
AGCTCACGACTTTGATATGATGGTTTGCAGTTCTTGATCCGCGATTTAAGACTAGGGTACTCCGAAATTGTGGATGGTCTGATGAGGAAATCGATGCGTATGTGTGAGTAGGGGTGCTTTGGTTATATTGCAACATTGGATTGTTTCCAATCCACTGATCTTCTTCTCAGGGGAATGGCTCGAGCCATTTTCAATCGCGACTATAAGTCTGCCGTCTTTGTTGAAGTCTTTGCTCCGCAACAACGTGAGGTCGCCGAACTTGAGTTCTTTGACGGCATTCTCTTCGCGAATCCAACCGCGGACAACGATGAAGCAAGGGGAGCTCAGCGACGCCNACTTGATGACAAAGATGAGCTCACTGAGTACCTGGAAGCTAGAATGGAACCTCCAACTACCAACATTCTGGAATGGTGGAAGGTGAGTCGATGTTATTGGCTCTTGACTTTCCCAACTGCTAATTTGTATCAGATTATTGGGTCCCGTACATATCCTGCATTGGGAAAGATGGCTTGCAATTACTTGGGACTGCCGGCTACAAGTGTTGACTGCGAACGGTTGTTCTCTGAGGCGGGGGATATGATCACAGATAAGCGGAACCGCCTTGGAGCTGATATGATTTTGTCTACCATGTTGCTTCAATCAATGTTATTTACCAAAGTCACATCATAGATATACATTTTTCGCGGTGGGACCATTGTACGGAGGGGTTCGGTGGTGTGCCTACTACAATTGATATCCAGTACTTATCAATTATAATATAATCCTCTTTTGTGGTTTACATTAATCTGATAATGAAAACAGTGTTAGGAAGAAAATATGAACTATCAAACTGGTAACCCACTTCGGGTCGACCCGACGAACCTCGGGTCGGGCCAAGGCTCGACCCGAGGTTGGCCCGAAAGTTCTCTGACCCGAGTCGGGCCGACCCGAAAGGTGCCTGGCCCGACCCGACCCGACCCGTCTGCAACACTACAATCAAGTCCCTTCCACCCATAGCTGTCTCCTGCTTCTCACCTCTCTCTGGTGGGGAGCACACGCCACGCAGTCCCCCTTTGCATTCCCTGTTCCTCCTTTGCCCGTAACTTACCAACCCCGTCAGGCCTTGTTCTCCTTAATGATGCTGTCTGAAACAGTTCCCTTCCCTGCGTAGAGCTTTTGGCAATAAAGACGCGGTGCTTGAAGAGCCGTAACTGCTTTGCAATGAACCTTCGATCCGCAGTGTCAATGTTCGCTTTGGCACCATATCGGTCCATGTCGCTTTCTCCATTTGACCAGTTGAGTAATGAGATCAATATTCGAACTGTTCGTCTTTCAGTATGGTCTTGGACGTGAGTATTTCCACTGTGTACCAAGCTTTTGGGGAAGGAGTTGTGTCTGCTTGAGTACTGCACCAGCTTCCCTCCCAAGAGAGGTTACGAACGTGTAGTTGTATGCGAGTCGATCAAAAGAATAAGCCGTCGCGGATATTTATTCCCGTGAAAATGAAGGGAAACAGCGATGCGAATAGTCTGTGGCAAATAGTCTAGAGCTATTTCAATACCAAGTCTCCCACCTCACAGCCGAGATCAAAGCAGGCAACGCCCGACAGCTGATACCGCACACATGTTCTCGGCGAGGCCAAATGCAAAACAGATTACCTTTTTTGCTTGCTCGCTCTCGCGTGCGTCTACAATTTTAAAAACAGTGCTTCAAAACACAGTGTAAAGACGTGCTCCACTCAAATCTCACACAGTTCCGCACAAGCACCCACCCACTTCACCCGCCCAAACACCTCCCACGGCGCCGCCACTTCCGCACCGTCGCACGCCCTGCCGCACCACACACGTGCAATACCGGCAGTCTTGTTCAGCGTGGCCTTGATCACAGAAAGAAACGCGCCGACGTGGTCCGGTCCCTTGGCCTCCTCATTCGCAGTGTCCCTTGCATTGTCGCCCCGACTCTCCCGTGCAACCACAACTCCCTCAGCTTGCTCGGCCCCCTCAGACTCCCACACAACCACAACCCTCTCCACCCCGCCAAACGCCTTCACGAATCCCGCGATACCCCTCGCCATCCTCTCCGCGTCCGGGGCGTGTGGATCCCCAATCTCCACGGGCCCCGACTGCAAGTAAAGCTTTATCTCCCTCAGCCCACAGAAACTCGCCGCCAAGTACCGCGCCATCGACGGCGCTCCCTTTGCGAAGTTCTCCGCGACTTCGACACGAAAATGGCACGTTTTCAAACTCGGAAACGTGCGCAAGGTACCCTTGATCCCCGGGTACACGCTCCCATCGGGGCCGACGAGGGGGTGGAGCCAGGGCGTCCCGAACTCCTTCAAGTTCTCGAATAGCACCCTTTGCGTTCCGTTCAGGAGCCGCAGGGGGCAGAAGTAGGGCAGGGTGTGGTGCCGAGGAGACACGGGATCGTATCTGAACTCCACGAGGGCGTTGGTGCGTTGTGCAACGACGTCGTCGGCCTCGATCGCCGCGCCGAGGAAGGAAGGTGCGAATGCACCGCGCAGGTGAATTGCAGTGACGGACGGTGTGAGACGAAGTGGGTGGATGGATTTGGATAGATCGGGAGGGGAGGATGGTTGTGCGTGTCGGAGCATTGAGACGGGGAGGTCGGTGCACCCCGAAGCGAGGAGAATGTCCGCGAAGGATGCGTCATTATCCAGTGCCAGGGGTGAAAGCTCCTTTATGGCGACTGCGAGCGTGTGCAGTGATGCGGGAGGGCACGCGGAGATGACTGAACCCTCGCCCGACACAAGCGTGAACACCGTGCGGACAGTACGGTCGGGTGGGGCTCCCAGTGTGGCTTTTGTGCGGCGGTAGATGCGTGCGAGAAGCGCAGTCGGGGTCGTATCAGAGGGGTGGGGGAATGTAATGGGGATGGTGATATGAGCAACGACAAGCTGAGGTGGGGGCCAGTGAGCACATGAGAGGTTGCACCGAACGCACAAGGGGGTCTTAGATTGATTGAATACCTTGCTTTTGGCCTTCCTTGCGCCCACGGCCCATCGCTCAGCAGCGGTCTCGATTTGGAACTTTCGTTCAAAAAATTGAAACCTTCCTTTTGCCTCCCCTTCTTCTCCGGCCCCTACTGCATCGATCCTTGCCACGAATCGCACCTCGACACTGACGCCGACCTCCGCCGACTCCGCCACCACCCGCCAACGGCTGCACACGCGGGGGACTAAGGCGAGGGATGTTCGGGGCGGGAGGATGTTGAAGATGGCGGAGAGGAGTTCGGAGGGAAGGGTTTCCATTGCTGCGGTGTGGGAAGGTAACTAGGTAGTGACTAGAGATGTGGAGTAGCAAGGGTTTGTGCTCGAAGTGTTCATGAGATCCGTTCTCTCAACGAAGTGCGGCACACCGGCTGCTAAATTGACCCCTCAAATTAATTTCGACCCATTTTATCACCAATTTTCACAGCAACTTTTTATCGCGGAACGGGTTTGGTGATAATTCCGGAATCGCTTTTCGCTGTAACGTAATCACCGGGAGAAGTTTTTCCATTCTGGGCGTAATTCCCCCTCGTGGATCCTGTCGTTGTGGAATACGGCATGAGATCCTTTGCTTCCATAGCCGCGAATTATGAAGGGAGGCTGATGAGAGGCTCTCGACATGTTTGGTGGCACTGATCACATCAAGACTGTCCTTTGTTTACAAACATTGAGATGCATAATTGGATCCCCATTTGCTTCAAATGCTGAATAAAATTTTGGTATTTTGTAGACGACAAAAAGAAAAGAAACCGTTGGAGGAAAATTTCACTTCATTTCAATCCAGTCGAGACTCGTCAAACTCCCGAACCAAAGCCCGTCATCATCGCTTGCGTAAGCCGGAGGTCAAAGCCAGCTACACCTGCGTGATAATCAGAGATGAGTGAAACGGGGGGAGTGAACGTGTATTGTTCCCCAAAATGCGAAACTGAGTGCTTCTTGTGCTTGGGTGTACAAATGGTCATCAAAACATGGTACTAACTGCTCATCACATCCCACCCAATTCCGCACCACCATTCGCCCCCTTCACTCGTCTAAACACCTCCCACGGCGCATGTACTTCTGCACCATCACATGCCCTGCCGCACCACACACGTGCAATACCAGCAGTCTTGTGCATCGTGGCCTTGATCACGGAAAGAAAAGCGCCGATATGTTCCTGTCCCTCAACGCCATCAGCTATAGTGGCTCTTGTTTTCCCACCCCAATGTTCCCATGCAGCTGCAGCTTCCTCGGCCCCCATGGACTCCCACACAACTACCTCACTCTCCACCTCGCCAAACGCCTTCACGAACCCTGCGATGCCTTTCGTCATCCTCCCAGCGTCCGGAGCGTGTGGATGCCTAGCTTCCACAGGCCTCGACTGCAAATACAGCCTGATCTCCCTCAGCCCACAGAAACACGTTGCCAAGTATCGTGCCATTGACGGCGCTCCCTTTGCGAAATTCTCCGCGGCTTCGACACGAAAGTGGCAAGTGCTCACGCTGGGGAACGTCCGCAACGTACGCTTGATTCCTGGGTACACGCTGCCACCGGGTCCGACGAGGGCGTTAAGCCAGGGCGTCCCGAACTCCTTCAAGTTCTCAAACAGCACCCGTTGCGTCCCGTTTAGAAGCCAGAGCGGGCAGAAGTAGGGCAGGGCATGTTGCCGCGGGGATACGGGGTCGTACCTGAATTCCACGAGGGTGTTGGTGCGGTGTGCGACGATGTCATCGGCCTCAATTGCCGCGCCTGAAAAGGAGGGGGCGAACGGGCCACGCAGGTGAATTGCAGAGACGGACGTTGTGAGACGAAGCGGGTGGATGGATTTGGATAGGTCCGGGGCGGAGGATAGTTGTGGGTGCCTCAGCACGGCGACGGGGAGATCGGTACACCCCGAAGCGAGAAGAATGTCCGTGAATGATGCGTCGGTATCCAGTGCGAGGGGTGAAAGCTCCTCGGCCGCGAGCGTGTGGAGTGAGGCGGGAAACGGACCCAGCCCTCGACACAACAGTGAACGCCGTGCGGACCCGGTCCGGCGGGGCGAGTGTCGCCGTTGCGCACCGGTGGATCTGAGTAAGAAGTGTAGTTGGGGATGTGTCGGAAGGGTGGGGGAATGTAATGGGGATAGTTATGTGAGCGACGACAAGCTGAAGTGGGGAAGAGTGATCACATCAGATAGTACCAAACGCATGGGTGGATCTAAGCATGTATACCTTGGTGTTGGCCTTGCTTGGGTCCACGCGCCCATCGCCTAGCAGCGGTCTCGACTTTTTGACCATTCGTTCAAAAAATCGAACCCTTCCTTTCGCCTCCCTTTTCCGACCCGTGCCCCATTAATCCCCGCCGGCATAAACCGCAGCTCGACACTGATTCCGACCACCGCTGTCCCAGCTACCAGCCGCCACCGGGTGCACACACGTGGGACAACGGCGAGGGATGTTCTGGGCGGGAGGATGTTCAAGATGGCCTAGAAAAGTTCCGTGGGGAGGGTTTCCATTGATGTGGCGTGTGGATAGCGGTGCGGTTGATGTTGAGTTAGCGGCTGAAGGATGGGGAGGGTTTGTGAAGTGTTTTGAGAATGGCTTATCACGTCCTGAGGCCCAAATCATTTCAAGTGCGAAAAAGAGTAAGTGGTGTGGGGGAGGGATTTCGGGATCGGAAACAAGCTGAGTGAGAGAATAATTTGCGGTCGGGTTCTCCTGCGACATCTACCAGACATCAAACTCACAAGAAGCAAGTATCACGAGGGCGATTGGATTGAGAGTTCTCTTCATCGTTTGAAGGAAGGGAAATCGCCACAACTGGCCGAGGCCGGTCTGGCGGCAGTGTACCCTTGGCCGTCTTGATCTCTGATGGACATATGTAGCGGTCCAGAGTTGGCAGATGAACAATAGAGAGGATAAAAATTGCTATTAATAATGATCATCGCGACATCAAGTAGTGTCAAGAACAATTAAATTAGTTTGACTTCGTACTGTCCCCACGTCAAAAGATCCTTGATAATTGATTTTACCACTAGTGTACTCGAGACAATTACAGAGGCTTGAGTGTTGAAGAGCCCAGAAAAGCACGTGGTCACGTATTCGTCGAGGAAAATAGTAAACGACACCATTTACTCACACCGGGTCCCCTCACGTCTCCAACATATTCCACACTGGTGCCAAGAATCCCGGTTCCTGAGACTCTACCGCTCATCTGTACAGTCCTGCGCTTCGACAATACGTCTGCCACGACCCTTGGCGCTAGCGATTGGGCTCGTCGAAACATGAATACACTGTTATCGACGGGGAAACTGGCGAATGGTGGGAGTGAGAGAAACGTGGAGAGGTTCAGGCAGGCTCTACGATGGATAGAGGTGGTGAGTGCATGAGTATTCAATTTACCGTGAGCCAAGATGGATACTTGCAGTGGGAATATGCCGTAGGCGCCTGTGTCGAGCTAATGTGCATGGATCTTAAGCTGTGAAAAAGTGTTCAAGCTTGTCAAACAACACGCTCACGTTCTGTCCCACGCCCCACCCGTCCTTGAAAGCTTCGGCGAGGAGCACGGATTGGCCCTAGGGTGGAAGGGGAATAGGACGGATGAGTGGAAGTAATTTGAACGAGCGAGAAGAACCTGTAAACATACCGGAAAGAGGGCAATTTCGTCCTCTGCGGATGGATTGTACTGGAGCAGTCACACTATAGCGTCAGATCATGCCGAAATTATCCTCTCGCAAGCACGTCAGCTTCACCTTCTCCACCACGCTAAAAGTCGTTGTTCTACCCGGATAAGCCGATAAATGAACGCTGCTGGCGTTGAGGAGGCCCAAGGGCGCCGCGAGGTGCAGAAAGAACCACTTCAAGGGGCGGAGGGTCGGGGGTGATCAGGGGAAGAGGGGCGAGTTGTCGGGCTCGATAAGAAGACGTGCAGAAACAAAATACAGCTGATGCAGCTTACATGCGCCTAGGTGCGATGGAAAATGTTAGCCTTCGGATGACAAGAACTAGAATGGTTTCAAGTTATACATACCTCACTGGAAGGTGGGAGCGAGCCAGAGCCACCAGTACCCGAAGATTGGCTCAACGACTTGGAGCTCATGTTTGCTCCTCCAGTCAGTGTAACACTCGACCCAGCATCTGCAGCGTACAATGGTGACCTGTAGCATCACAGAACGCTAACTGAGCAGCCGAAGCTAGATATCTCCTCGACAACACAACTAACTTTTGCACGAAGCTGTTGTTGGGTGAACCGCTCGTCGGAACCATTAAGGCGCTTTCTTGCAGACGTGGCGGTTCAGGCCCGCCATATTCTGACCTTCCAACACGCGGACCTCTTCGGACGAAAAATATAGCTGCAGCAATGATAAGGCCCAAAGCGGCAGCACCTCCGAGGGTAGCACCGAGGATTACGGGAAGGTTTGTAGAGCTCGACGCGTTGGATCTGTGAGGCTTGGTGAGAGGTGTTGCACCCCAGATGACTGACGAGCGAGGGAAGACTCACTGGAGACCGATGTTGTCAGTCCCATTGTTCGATGGTGCTCCAGTCGTGAATGAGCTTCCAGTAGAACCGCCGCCTTCTGCTCCCATCGTACCACCACCAAGGGTGACACCAGCTTTTTGTAACGCCATCATTGTAAGACTGAGAGGACTGAAATGATCTAGAGCAGGTACTCACTACTCATTGAATTGCTGGCGGTGTTTGCGGAACCGGTCATCGAGGTGCCGCCAACTGACGTCGGGGCTGATGTTGGTAGGGACGCCGGCGGCATGTTCGAGGTTGCGACAGTGGGTGGGTTCTGGATAGATGACGCCGCTGCGATGTCATCTGAGTCAACAATCCACAAAAACAGCGGAACTCGAAGAGACATCTCACGTGCACTCGCCACAACAGACGATCCAGATGTATACGGAACACACTGCTTCCTCGTCACATCCCACACGGTGGTCGTGCCCTCGCCGTCACACCCCACGCACTCGTATCTCGTCGAGCCGGCGGCGTACGACCAGACGTACCTCCCGTCTGAAGTGGTAGTGACTTGTTGGAGTGGGGTCGAGGTGGGGCAGGTATTGGGTTGGGGAGGAAGGGCGATGCAAGAGCCGTAGAAGAGTTGGCAGGTGGAGGCTGGTTGGAATGTAGGGGAGGTCGGGATGTGTTTGGTATGCCGGACACAGGAGTAAAGTACCGCGCGGTTTGGGAACTCACCTGTGCAGGAGTCTGTTCCACTAGCGAGCGAGAGAAGAAAAAAAGTGAAGTGCACGCGTTCATTTTCGGAAGCGTGAGCGCGAGGAACCCTGTCTTACCAGGTGTTCGTCGATACGCTGCAACATTGTCCAGCCGGACACCTCCTCCCAGCGGCAGTGCCACATCTCCCATCCAGTGAGAGCGGCAGATTTGGAGCCGGGGGATACGCCAAATTCGTCGTCGGTGGATACGACGTGCAGTTCGCGGCGCCGGGACATGAAACTTGGCCGCTTGAGCAAATTCCATTCGAGCACGTCCCCGAAACGCAGCCGCGATAGCACCCCCCGCAATTGGAGTTGTCTGAGACAAAATTCACACAGGAGGGACGAGCATTGCCTTTCGCGCACACGCTTAGCCAAGGGACAGCACAGCCTTCGCGTAGATGGGTGAAGTTTGATCGTTGTTTCACCTGTTGGTGATCAGAGAGAGCAAGACACACCCGTACCTTGAGTGCAATATCCATTCGAACAGTAAGAAAAGAAATCCGCGATTGTATATGTGGTGGAAAAGCAATCAGCATCCTTTTTCGGGTAACCGAAAGTGAGCATTGGCCAATCAGCACGTCCAATCGTTTATGAGGAATCGCAGCGTCAAGACAGCACTCACAGTGACGCATGATGTTTGGCAGAGTCCGCCAAGAAAGTCTTGTTTCGCCCGGTGTTGCCCAAGCGAGCATGTGAGTCAGACACCGTTCGGCGGTTCCATACCATCGAGGCCCAAACACGAAACTCACAAGAGGCAAATACTACGAGCGCGGTCGGGCTGAGAGTGTTCTTCATCGCCGAGTTGAATGTTTTGGATTTTCAACTGCACGCCTTGCTTGGGAGGCGCGGTGGCCGCAGTCCTCCAAACTTCATGGCTGCAAAATACGCGAAGATAGTCTTCTGAAATTTATTTCATTTGCCGCGAAGTGTGTGGAAAGTTTTAAGGACGCCAGCGCCGCATGTCTACCGTCATGTTCTATGAAAAGCATAGGAAGTAATCATCAGGGTGTCAAATGTGCCAAAGAAACGAGTCATGGGAGGGTATGGAGCAAATGGTACTGGATCATGCTGCAAAGGTGAGTGGGCGCGTGCATACAATAAAGAGGCATGATCCCAACGAAGGATGGGTTGGGAAGTCTGCTCCAAAAAGTTCCACACATCCTGAAATTTGACCAGAACTTCCAAAGCATCAGTCATTTCTTTCTTCACTCCCCTTGTGCCAATCATGACCTCGCTCGCCGACTGCCACCCGTCCCCGTATTCTTCTGCTCCACCTCCCTCTTGAGGTCACCTGCACCATGTTCTCCTTCCTCGCGACCGAATCACTCCTTACTATGCGACAGACGTGCCGTACGGCCCTCCGAGCTGTGGCAAAACTCCCCACGTGGAACCATCACTACCTTCGGATCGAAAACGTTTACGAAACGGCAGATGAGTTCGAGGCGCCCATCCAGCGTGCCACTACCATACCACAGAGGGCGGGGTTCTGTGGTGATGGGGCGGAGTTCGCATCTCGCGTGGTCTCGATAACTCTCGATTGAGTCCAAAATCTCCCTGTAGACCTGGGCCTTATATTTCGGATCTGGACACCTTCACCGCTCTCCGTGAAGCATCGTTTGTCGGTTGCATTGAGTCAGGCCTGGATTTTGCGGTGATGGCGTGGTCGCGAGATACACGCAACGGCGGGTCCTTTACTTCACGAAGCCTGCAGCGGCTGGACTTGTCGGACTGTGAAGCACAGGCGAAGCGTGCTGCCAAGTGACCTCTTCATCGTCTTCATTGTGGCGACTGGACTGGTGACATAGCTTGGAAAAGGGTCTTAACGTTCGATCTCCTTACACTTTATACACTGTATGAAATATTGGACATCGTGCTCCCTCCTCTGTGTGTATCCCAAACTTTGCAAATCGCTAACTTACCCCCACGGAGCGGTCTACTCTCGGTGTAGTGACGATCTCTGCCTGTATTTCCAGGACAAAGATGCGTGTATCCATTGTGGATCATTTGCTGAGCAGAATGTGGACACCATAACGAACGGAAATGACTTCATTGATGTCCTCTGCGGAACGTGTGAAGCTATGCTCTCAATGTCGTAGGACTGCGGTATGAATGAAGTGTTCCGATTATGGGTGCAACCGAGAATGCTGCCCCAATTGTGTCGGACCATTCGCAGTTTGCAGCAAGCTGGCTAGCTTCTGCCGGAATCACGGGTGGATGTTTAAGCGCAAGCACGTTTGTCCAGACCGCTTGGATCATGCGGAGTGCGAAGTCTGCCAAGCTCCGTTGAACAATCGGCCGGTCGGATTTCAGAGTGGCGTGTCAACGTGTCAATACCATACCTGCCCTTATTGCCACTTTGATGGAGAGGACTTGGACAAATATTAATGGGATATGACGACGGGTGAGCAGTTGTAAATACTATAATCTATTTACGGATGTTAAAAGAGATGATTTCACACACATTTATGGTTTAAACACACAAAGCCCTAAAGAATGTCGCCCATACCTGCACTAAGACATAAACACACTCAAAAATTTCAATTAATGCCCCCCACACCGCCGTCCTCGATGCCACAAGCCGGGCCGAGAGCTCATGCGAGGATAGTTGTGGTAAGAAGCGCCCAAAAAATAACAGAGCTTTTATAAGAACGTCAGTGAGCGGATTGTGGGAGACAGTGTTCGATGAAACATTAGCACTCACACTCAGCCTTGCCAAGTCTCTTCCAGAGATTCACGCTCTCCGCACGACACAAGCACCCGTCGTTGGTCGCCCCAAACTCGCACTTGTATCACCAGTCACCACTTCTTCACCTCCCCAAAACCTCCCACGGCGTTTCCTCTCCCCAGTCTCCTCCACCGATGTCGCGTACCCTGCCGCACCACACCTTGTCGATGCTTCCCGACGCCACGAGTACCTCGCGCATCGTATCGAGGAAATCTCCGACACGGTCTTTGGCCTTACCTCCGCCAGGTTCTGCCGACCCCGACTCCGATTCTGACCCCGACTTCCAAACCACCACCACCCGGCGTGCTCGAAACCGCAAAAGGAACTTTGCCAAAGAGTTCGCGTGTCGCTTCGTATCCGGCGCATAAGGTGACCCCCTCTCCGCCAGTGCAGACTGGACGTGCAAGCGCACCTCATTCAGTGCACAAAAGCTCGCCGCCAAGTATCGCGCCAGGCTGGGCGCACCCTTCGCCACGTCATCTTCAAGCTCCACGCGAAAATGGCAGATTCGGACTGTTGGGAATATGCGCATGCCGCCCTTGAAATGGGGACACACCATCCCTCCAGGACCGATGAGAATGTTGAGCCACGGGGTGCCGAACGTATGTAGGTTGGTGAAGACAGGCCGTGTGGAGGCGTTGAGGATAACTAGAGGGCAGAAACACGACCTGGCGTCGCTCCGTTGCAACACTGGATCGTAGCGCAGTTCCGTGATGGTGTTAGTAGCCTCCTCCACAGCCGCGTCGGCCTCGATCGCAGTGCGCAAAAGCGGGGGTGCAAAAGATCCTCGCAGGTGTAGTGCAGAAACAAAGGGGCACAGGCGGAGAGGGTGAACAGGCTTGGAGGAATCAGGGTGTGAGTCGGAAAGTTCGTCTTGAAGAAGGGACGAAATGGGAAGGTGATCGCATCCGGAAGCGAAAAGGAGGTCAGCAAATGCGGCATCAGTTTCGAGTGTGGTTGGTGCCAGTTGGAGGATCGTGGAAGCGAGAGCGCGATGCTGGGACGCGGTGTTGAGGGCGATTACATCGCCCGTACACGCGACAGAGGTGACGAGAGGAACGACGCGGGAAGAAAGTGCCCCAAGTGCTTGGGTTGTGGACTTGTGGATCCGCTCGAGGAGGGCGGTCGATCGGGTTTCATCTGTGGGATGAAACAACTCTATGCGGACCGTGATGTGCCCTGCGACCACCTGGGATAGTATCCATCAATACCGAAGGGCCATTCTAATTCTCGCAATACTTACATGAGTTTTGTCGTGTGGTTTTGTGTGTGGATCCTTGACGTGGCCCGCAGAATGTGCTATAAACCGCGGGAACAGCATCATCTTGCTATCCCCACCACCGGCGTGCTCAGTTCCAGCGCGAATGAAACGAATTTTGACGCTGATGGGGAACTGGGCGGGTCCAGTGATGTCCCGCCATCGGCGACACACTTTGGGAACAACCGCGAGTGCCGCGAGTGGAGGGAGGTGGAGGAAGACGGCTTGAATGAGTTCCGAAGGGAGATTTTCCATTTTGATGGTCAGTTTGGCGACCAGCGAGCCGTATTATGTAGGTCCCTGGCCAGTCGAAACCGTTCTCAAATGGTTCCCGGGGAGGTATGTGATCGCGAGAGGGGAAAATAACGCCATGACAATAAATTGGGGGAAGAAGAAGGCAGAGATTTCAGACTCGGTTTTTGGCCTGTGAAGTGTTGGTGAGTGAGATGATTGCAGTCGGCAGGCATATGCTGAAACCAATATAGTAAAAATCTTATTATACAACGGTTCGCTAACCATTCACGGCACACAGCCACATCGAAAATAAATTATGTGAGCCATATAGAGCACATAACTGCCCCTTGGATATAATCATTGACGGGTACTTTGCAGTGTCATGAACACATTCCATCCAATGCAATAATTATCAACTATACGCTTCATACCACCAAAGGCAGTGCCGACATTCGATTACGGGAGGTCCTTTCCAACATTGCCCCTAGCACACTCCTCTCTTTCCTCTTCTGTGGCTGCACCACTGTATCGGTAGTGTCCCTCTCACCTCCCACATTCGTAATACCACCTTCAACGTCCTGTCCTGGTGCAATCATATGCATCAGTGGCGTGAGCCCCTCTCCAACACCTTTCAAATCAGCGACAAGTTGCTCCAATAGTATCCGCATGATATTTTGAGTGGAAGCTGGGACCATGGATGTCCATTTGGTGGTCGCGATTCCTGCTGCAATGGATTGCACATGTGGGAGTACTGTGGAGGTGTCCATTCCGGCCATAGAGAGTTGCAGCGCGGGGAGAACAAGTATAATCGCAGTATTGTAGAGGCTTTGTGCAGGTGCAAAAACGTGACGGTTGGATTGACGGTTGAAGTTGTTCACTGATGTAAACAAGGAGAGATACACGGACTCACAAGTAAGGCAGCATTCCAGTGGGGATCTCAGAGATATGAAAGCTTTGTGAGCATTTGTCAAGCAAAACTGATGCTTCTAAAGCATTCGAAACTGCCTGGACAAAGCTCGGTGATGCAGACTAAAGTTTGTCCACAAGATCAGAGAGAGATATATAAAGAAAAGGAGCAAGGAAGAAACAGAAAGTCGCAGAATAGTGTCGAAAATACTCCACGCGTCCTATGAACTTCGCATGCAGTTCAAACAGCACTCACCCACGACGCGAGAATGTCTTCTAGTTTGAACCCTCGAAGGAGGGCAGGCTCCCCTTCTGGACGCAACAGCTCAAAGCCTAGCGCAACAGAAGACTCGGTAGGTCCGTGCAACAGTGCTAGAAGCGAGTGGTAAACGATTTTGGAGGTGATGACAAACAGTTTTACCGCGTGAGCAGGAACCTGGTGCGACATAGCTAGCACCACCGCGGACTCAGAGAACTTGTCGAATCGTTCCTTCCACACGTTTATTTCTTCTAAGACCTCATTAAAGTGGGCTTCCAGTCTTCGCCCCAGGTGGCCCGGAGGGAGCGAGTGGAGAAACGTGTTTCTGCTACTGCATGACCTGTGGACCTCGACGATGCGGCTGTACAGGTACAGGAGGGCAACAGGAAACGTGTTGGTAGCAATAAGGTAGTCCGCGTGTAGAGAAGAGTCAGGGCCTGGAGAGGAGAAGAATTCGTCGAGGGTAGGCATTAAGATTGGGAGGGGATTAATTGTTTGGTCCGAGGTGGTCCAATAGCTGGGAAGGCTCAATACGCTCATCATTGCAGTTTGGTGGAAGATGATTTGCAATAACTTACATCAAAGGAATGGGGAGTCGCAGCATCCGACACTCATCCTCACCGACTTGTCTGGGATGGTTGGCCACCGCGGTTGAGTTGTAATCCATTGCGTATATAATCCAAAATAGGCGACGGCACATTTCTCTCTTTACCCAAGATGATCTGAAGCTAGTCGTGATCTTTTCCTCGGAGTGAAGACCGAGGTAGCGGGCGACGTATGTAGATTGGATGAGATAGAAGTAGGCCTGGTCCCACTTGTCGGAGGATGCAATGCGGCGTGAGAAATAGCCATATTCTACAAGAAATTTTCAGGAATCGAGAACAAACCTTGTGTTGGTGGACGCAGACCATCACAGCGTGCACCAAACCTATTCCTCTTTCCAGTGACGCGCTGTCTGACCCATTCTTAAGCAGTCGTTGTAACCTTGGAAAAATGCTGCTTGTTGCCTCCACCTGGAGTCCTTTGGTTGGGTGTGATATTGCTGCGAGGGCAAACACCGAGAGTTGTACGGTTGGGTCCGGAGATGGGTCACTGAGGAAACTTTGGCGGTGAAGGATGGGAAAGGTCTGAACAATGACATCGAAGTAGTACGTGGTCAGCTCATTGAGTGTCGAGGAGGCGGGGAGAGGCGGTAGCTGTGTACTCGGGGGAGCATGAGGTCGGACAGCCTGCAGCATAACAGCACTTGGTGTATGTACTCACAACATGAAAAATGGACGTCGCCCTCGGAATATAGTCCAGGCCTTGGATGTTCAACGATTCCTCTTCGGAGTTCGCCACATAGTGCAACTGCTCCAGCGTCATTGGCTGTAGAATGGACGCGCTTTCCCCAAACACTATGCCCGAACTTCGGTTCACCATGCCACCTGACGCCAGCAGCAAAGACTCGAGGCGCTTGACTCGATCGACGAGTCGAGCCGGATTTTCGGATTTTCGGGTCAAGAGAGGGTCTGCCAACCCCATCCTTAGGCGGGAAGATTGGTAACTGCATGCCATTCTCAGGCGTGAGCATCGTGTGCATGGCTGGGTCGAGTTGGGCACACGTTTAGGTTGACCGAAAGTGATCGGCTCTTGGACTTTATATAATGTCTCACCGCTCCACCCTCGCAGCGAATCTTCGCCTTGATGCAGCCGTCGCAGGTCGATCTTGGCGGCGTCATTGGATTCGGTCTCTCACATTGGTCTTTTTGTGCGGGTCAGGCGAAGTTTACCCTACCCCGAGGATGGCACGTGCCACACCTTTGCCGTATTGTGTTGGACGTCATTCGACGAGGGTTTCAAGTTCCATTTGTCTTTTCTAAAGTCAAAAACGCGCTCGTCCACCCACATGAAATGTAGAAGCGAGTTGCGACCAGGATTTAGAGATATAAATCATTTCGCAGGACCAAAAGCGATAACAAATGACAGAGTTATGACACCACCCCTCATGCTGCCAAGATCCCATCAATCCCGACACTTTGTCATCAGCCCGTCTGACCGAACGCAGAACCCTATCCAAGTCCGCTCTCTAAAGGAAATCACCATCTCGCGATCGCAACAACCGCTGTCCAGGTCCACAGCCCACGGGTCCCCTCCCCTCTCCAACAAGAAGGGGAGCACCCTCGTCGCGTTTTGTCGCGTCCGTGAGGCCAGGGTAAGCGCTATCCCACTCCTGCAGTTAACTGACACTCCGTGAGACAGAAATATGTCCAAAAACGCGACTGTGAAGTTGTATCGGACTGCCATTACGAACATGTCCTCTTTGGTCGCTTGGAATGTGGTGCCTTCTGGATGCGGATTGGCGACTGAGTTGAGATGGTTGAGGCACATCTCCAATAATTTACCATGTTCAGTACTAGCAGCACAGCGTAGCGCGCTGTGGAGATCTGTAACGTCCAGATAATCAGGGAAGTAGAGCTGAATGAGTTTGCGAACTATAGGGGCCTTGCCGTGTTTCACTGCAATAGAAAGCGCCTTTGTTGCCTGATGCCCCAAAGACAACTCAGAAGTATTTCTGCTTTCGGCACGGGATCGGTCCAGTTGATTGAGCAGTGACACGATTTCTTTCCGATCGTGTCGCGCAGCAGTGACGAGTAGTTGATCCCTTGCTACGTGGTCCCATGATACGATTTCGAGGAGGAATTTCACCATCTCCAATTTCCCGCTTGCAATCGCAGCGGCAAGTGCTTGACTGTCCTGGTTATGAGTGTAGTCCCCCCCATCAAGGAGTAGCTGCACACATCTTAATGAACCATTCTTCGCCGCAGTCACGAAGAGGTGGTTTTTCTGACGAAGAAATACAGAGCGGGTAGATGTGTGTGTTGCCAAAACTTTCAAAATGTCACTTCTGTCTGTCCTGATAGGAGTGTCGAGAAACGGCAAATTTTTGGCCCACAATCCGGTCTGCAGAGAGCTGCCATCTAAAAGGGCCTCCAACATGTCTGTCCGCCCATTTCTACATGCCCACAAAAACGCTCTAAATCCTTGTTGTTTGGCGTTCGCCCCTTTAGAGAGCAAGAATCGAACAATTTCAACGTGGCCCAGTTCTGTTGCGCCAATGATTGCGTAAGAGTTGCTGACGTTCGCGCCCGATGCAACGAGAAGCTCCAAAACCTCTTTGTGAGATTTTTCAGCCGCCGCGGTGAGGGCCACGTCGCCAGCATGACTTCGTGCTCCTGCTCCCGCTTCAAGTAAGAGTCTGACAACAGCAACGTCCCCATTTCTTGCTGCCAGGGGTAGCAGCATTCCACTACCGATGTTGGGATCGGCACCTTGGTAAAGCAAAAGTCATCCAAGTGTCGCTTCCGTCGGTGCCATTCCTCCTCTGCTTACCTTTGCTAATAAGAAAGCCCACCGTTGCGTACGCGTTCCTTGAACGAACAGCCAGCTCGAGTGGAAATATGGGTACATGGCGCAATGCAAAGTGGCGTACAGTTTTAGCGTTCACGTCAACGCCGCCCAGAAGGAGCAGATGGTTGAGAACTTCCAGATCGCCTTGCTGGATTTCCGCCAGCATGGCATGTTGTGGGGAGGAATACTGACGCAGTGCGCGAGCTGCAATTCCACGTGGATCCGTAAAGATCGAATACAGCGATTTGTTGAGAGAACCGTTGGGAAGGGCGAGTCGTTGTGGGCAAAACTTCCCGATGCGAGCGATGATTTCGGTAGGAAGATGTAGAAGTCCAAACGCCTCCAATGGCATTCGCGACGAAGATGCTGTTGTTGCAGAGGCCATCGTCCTTGGAAGGGGCCGGGGTGGGCGAGTCGGGGAATTAGATGATATTTCGGTAAAATTATGCACCACTGACTTTCGATTTTCCTGAGAAAACCTTTGAAAATGGATGAAATGGACGTTCAAAACGACACAAGTGAAGTGACGGGGGACATCGCGGGAAACGTAGAGGACGTGAAAATGGGAGATGTCGCTGATTCCATCCCTCAACTGGAGGAAACAGTCTCCGCGAATCCAACGGACTACAATGCCCATTTATCACTTGTGCAAGCACTGGTAGCAGCTATTGCCTTGAACGGTGCCGGGGAGGACGAATTATCTGCAGAGACTGTGGCATTGGAATCGAAGCTCGAGGCCGCCCGGGAAGCGTTTGCAGCGGCGTTCCCCCTGTCAGAGCAGCT
The DNA here is from genome assembly GCA_001574975.1 of Gonapodya prolifera JEL478. Lineage (NCBI taxonomy): Eukaryota > Fungi > Monoblepharomycota > Monoblepharidomycetes > Monoblepharidales > Gonapodyaceae > Gonapodya > Gonapodya prolifera. The sequence goes on from KQ965793.1 coordinate 184,141, forward strand.
TTGGAGTGATTGGCTGAAGCATAGACGCCGGAGGGCTCAGAATCTGGAGGAGCAACGGGCCATTTTGGATGTTTTTAAACGCGCAGTTAAGGATTATCTCTGTAAGTTTGCAACGGTACCCGCATTTGGTTTATCCTCGAGTCTTCCAGAACGTCGTACGAGTAGAGGCATGGAGAGGCTTCGCATTCTCAAAATACTTTATCGCTTGCTGTGCTCTAACCATCGATTGATACGCGCCCTTGTTTGTAGCGATTCCTCTCTACGTCTCATATGTTCGCTACGCCCACCTTCTCTATTTTGGAGAAAAAGATACTTTGGACGGAGAGCTCTCAGACGACAGCGACGACGACGACGAAGATGACACTGCGAAGGGAAAGGCTTCTGCAAAACCGAAACGAACTGTAGGGAAGATTTTGACTTTGGACGAGGCTCGAACAATCGGAGAAGATGGAATTGACAATTGCGCGATGCATTTCACCGACGTGAGTACACGATTGCTGTTACCGCACCACCATCAATTCAAATTCACTCAACATCGCTCTGGCTCTAGGGACACCTTATCTGGGATGCCTGTCACGAGTTCGAAGTGAAAGTATTGGACCAGCTTCCCGCAAAGTCTAAGGACCGGTATGTTACAGCCGGTAGTCACGTTTCCTTGATAATAATGCTTCGCGTCACCTTTTATAGACCCGCACAAGTCGAGCGTATCCGAACTATTTTTTCACAGAGACTGTCCACACCTCACTCCGGTCTGTATCAAGATGTCAAGTGTCTTTACTTTATGAATTCGTTGACTTTTCTTATATGACCCGAATTTCCTTATGACATCTCACCATCTCCCCGCAGCCCTCGACGCAACGCTCTCGTCCTACTCCTCTTTTGAATCAAGCGTTGACTCCAAGGAATGGGAGAACCGTATGTCCAGTGCCAGCAAGATAGTGGCTCGCACAAAGAAGGACGCGTCAGCGAGACAACGGTACGAGGAGGAAGTAGTGAGTTTTCAGAGTATACCGCTTACTCACATCCGTAAAGTTGCATTGACTGACGGGGCTGCAGGTATCCTCGGGCCACGCTCTATCGGCCTACTTCCACTATATAGACTTCGAGAAAAAGAAGGGTGGCAATGACCCGCATCGGATACGGACGCTGTTTGAGCGAGCTGTTGGCATACACTGTCTGGACGAGAACGCGTGGAGTGCTTACGTGACCTATTTGGTGAGTCGTGGATCCGCGACGGTGTACTGGGTTTCAATTCCTCACTGCAATGTACACAGATAGCACATCGTACCGAAATTGGACCGGATCGGATCATGTCGGTCTGTTCCCGATCGGTGCGCAACTGTCCCGTTTCGGGCCTCTGTTGGGGGAACTACATGAGAGTCGCAGAGATGCTTGGAAGACCCAAGGATGAGATCACCACAGGTTAGTACAATTCAAGAATGCCCCGCATGGGCCGTAACACATCCTATGTGCCGTCACAGACATCTACCTCCCCGCTCTCTCCACCGACGCCATCCTGCGTGACCCAACGGCGCTCTACATTCTGCTATCGGCAAACATTGATATGGAGCGGCGGTTTCTCTCCTTGAGCGGCCGGCTTGGAGCCAAGGACGAGGACGGCGCAAAGGACCAGACGGTGAGGGAAGAGGCTAGAGAGGAGTTCCGGAAGAACCTTACGGAAGCCGAGGAGCTCCTTAGCGGATGTGAGCTGATTATGATTTTATCCGCATTTTCAAATGGTTGAAAAGCTTACCTTTTGGTTGGCACTCCTCAGTGCACCCAGCGCATACACAATTACATCTCGCCATCCTCCTCCTACGAGTCCGACTAGAATACACCTTCCTCCACTCCCCGACCGCCTACCAAACCGTCTCCCAACTCTCCAAATCGCACCCCGCACTCGCCTCATCGGCACTCTTCTGGACCGAATGGGCGCGGCTCGAACACCACTTGGGCATCCCCGGGCGGGCGCGGACGGTGCTCAAGTCGGCGAGTCTGCGGAACACGGACGACAACGAGGCCGTGTGGAGCGCTTGGATGGAGTTCGAGAGGGAGTGTGGAGGGATCGCCGAATGGTGGGATATGGAGGATAAGGTGGCCGAGAGGAGAGGGTTGGCGGAGGCAAGGAGGGCGAGGGAGGAGGTGCAAGCTGCTCAAGTTGCCGAAGTTGAGGTGGAGGCGAAGGTGGTGGAAAAGAAGAAGACAAAAAAGGGGAAAGTTGGCGCGACGAACGCGGATGCGGGTCAAGATGCGCAGTCGGGCGGAGCTGGAAAACGGAAAGCCGACGATGAAAACGAAGATGTGGAAATGGGTGATGTGGGTGAAGTGCCTGGAAAGCCGAAGAGAGTGCGAGGTGAGTCCATTTTCGTTACGTGCTATTGGCTCTCAAGATTTTCTGGCTGTTCCTTTCCTCTCAGTGAACTCTCCACCACCCGAAGCTGCCTCGTCTGAAGCTTCCGCGTCAAAACCTGTAGAACCGGCCCCGATCTCCATCTCGTCAACGGTTGCCGAACCAACAACAATATTCGTGAAGCGGTTGCCCTTGGGAATCACTGCTGGTCAACTCAGAAGAGAATTCTCTGATGTGAGTGGCTTTTGTGGGCATATTTTTGATTTCCAAGCATCCGATCACATGCCATATCGCCATCAGTTTGGGACCATCAATGACATCAGACTTGTCAACCGCGAAACCACAACATTTGCGTACATCGAGTTCGCAACGCCTGTGAGTGTTCCAATGTACCAGTGGTGATCCGTCACAACTCAAATACCTGTTTCCGGGCTACCATCTCACAGGAAGAAGCAAGCAACGCAGTATCTCTCGACGGCAAAGAAATGGGTGGCAAGTACATCTCCGTCGCGATTTCGAACCCGTCACTACGAGGGCAAGGGAGCGCGGCGGATCAGAGCAAGTGCATAGCCTCGCGGATTAAGTTCTGTTGGTCTTGTGCTTAACGTGTCGCTCCTACAGGGAAGATCCCTGCGAGCTGTTTGTCCGGAATTTACCATTCAGTTACACCGAAGGCGATATTCGAGCTTTGTTTGAACCAGTGGGTACTCATTTTCAGTCTATGTGTCCCGTGATTGATTTGTCCCTGGCTCGCCACAGTTCGGATCCATCAAAAGCGTCCGCATACTGACCTTCCCAAGCGGCCAATCCCGCGGAATCACATTCGTGGAGTTCGAAGACGAGGTGAGAACCATCATCCTACCCCGCTCACCGTCCTGCTCCTGTTCTTGTACTCACCGCGCAACCTGCACCCGCCCCAATAGAAAAGCGCCACAAACGGCCTATCCCTCACGGGCAAGGAAATTGGCGGACGCAGTCTCCTCGTCCAGAAAGCCGACAGGGCAGTTCGAGGTCCACAGGGACCGCCTCAACGTGGCCGGGGTGCTCGCGGCGGCGCGTCTGGAGGCGCTCGTGGCGGAGGTGGGCGCGGGCGGGGAGTTGGTCGTGGAGGCGCAGCAGGTGCTGACGGTGGCGACACGGGAGCTGCGGCTGATGTCGATATGGTTACGACGACCCCCGTTACGGCGTTTGTCCCACGAGCGGCGAGACCGGGTCTTGGCGCGAGGGGGCGTGGGCGTGGCGGGTCGGCGCCCCATGCAAGGGTGGCGCTGGGTGCGCCCGGGCAGAGCAGAGGGGCGGGTGAGGAGGGAGAGAATGGACATGCGAATGGAGCGGCGGTGTCGTCGAAAAGTAATGATGAGTTTCGGAAGATGTTTTTGAAGGGGGACTCGCTGTGATGTATGTGGCCGATGGAGAAACAAAAAGAGAAGCGGAATCTGCAAGTTTTTTGTACTTTGAGTACTGGCGTTCCCATCGCAAATTGGTGTCCTTCGTTGCGCCTGTCACAAATTTAATACCGGTAAATCTTAACAATGACATTGACCTGCTTCAGATGTGATGATACAGAACTCCTATCTATGCGTCAACAAATTGAAGTCTTCTAGCAAAAGATATGTCTCTTGCAATCACCAATGTTTTCCCAGCCCACAATTCGGGGCATAGAGTCATTGCAAAACTCATAATGTCTGTCTTCTTGGCTGTCGCAGAAGTTCTCCCTCTTCAGCGCGGGTGTTCCGCACTCGACAGCGCATTAGCTCCCCGCCGCGAAACAGAGCACACAGCACTGCAGCAAGTAACAGACGGGCGCCAACACCTCGCACACGTCGGTGACTTTCTTCCAGCACCCCTTCGTGCAGCAGCAGTATCCGCCGCAGCATCTCTCGCTGTCCTCGTCGTGCGCAATCTCCATCGGCACGCGAGGGGCGTCAATCGAGGGCGATGGCTGCGGGAGGAGGGGCTGCGTGACTTTGCTGGTGGAGAATGGGGGAGTGCTGGGATAGTTGGCGGGCGGCAGCGTGGAGTAGGGTGGGGGGTCGGACGACATTGCAAGAGCGAGGTGGGAGTGATGATGGCCAGAGAGTGGATGGTGCGCGCTTCTCAATCCACGAGAAAGGAAGTGAGTGTGCTTCCAGCAGGCGGTGATTAGGGTCCAAGCATATCATCGCCACAACCGAGATTTGCCACACACGGCGACATCGGTTCATCAATTGCGCTTGAATGCAAAGAACAGTGAAAATTTTATATCGCGTATGCTCGTGAACGGTTTCTTTATGGCCGAAGCGATGCCTTCCCAGTTTTCTTCCTGTGCCACATTTCGGCGAACAAACGTTTACGTGCAGTAGCGAAACATTGGGCTATCAGGCAATCGTCTGCGTGTGCCCGGGCACTGTGCATTTGATCAATTTTGCGCATCCGTGTCCTTCTGCCCTGGTGGCGTACAGTGGGCATTGGGCCTTCGACGTGATTAGCGGCAGAAGGTTGGCTTACGTGTATACTGATCTGAATCCAAGATTCAATTCAGTAGGTGCAGCAAGACGCATGTTGATATTCAGCTGGTGCTTTGTTTGTCGCTTGGCAATGACGTGTTTATTGACTTTTACAAAACGATGTGAAATATCCCCAACGGCAACACCAAGACATCACCATGCGCAACACATTTGCTATCTATTTTTTGCACACTCTTGCACCACATTTAATGTGATGGGGTGCGGATTACGTCACTGCGCCAAAGAAGTGTCTGCACGGCAATAAAAGTCATAAAGTCTCATCCAGAGGCTTCAGTATTCTCCATTTTTGAAACCTTGCACTCCCACAACGTGACACGTATAGCTTGTGCAAATGGCTCACCTTGATTACCAGGCTGGTTCTTCTCTATGATGCCATAGGCATGCTTACTGAAAATGCCACACAATACTGCATATTAAAGACATGGCACAGTTAACAGGTGCTCTTACACAACCTGGCAATGGAAAAGGTTTTATGTTACAGTTCCCTAGAATGCTGTCAAAGTGGGTACAGTGCTAAAATTGTACTGCATATGGGCTTGTTCTTGGATGTGCTATAACAAGAGATGATTGAATCTTTCAGAGCTGCAATTGTGGTGTATTCCTCCTTCATTGGCAATCCACAGAACAAAATTTGCTCTTTAATTTTCATGCAACATTTTCAAACATAAATTGCAAACCCACCAATGAAGCTAATCAGAACTTATTGTCAGTTGGGACTTGAAAATAAAAATCTGAAGATTTCTCATTTAGGTTTAGACAACCATTTAATACACCTCATCATCAGAAGAAGCATATGCTACATTTCAGCTTAGTGGACATTTTGCATACTGAAGTCTCTTAATGTGTGAAGAGTGAGAAGAGTTGAGGGTGATGAAACCCCTTGATTTTCTCCTGTGACATTTGGTTTCCCTGTGTGACAGACAACAGTAGTGATATAATTCACCAAGTTGGACTTGCTGAGAACCTTCACACCTCACTTGCTGCAGTACGTATGTCCATTCATTTCCTTCCTTTTGCACACCACACTCTCTCATTGGAAATATGAAGCATGCTCTTGTGTGACATATTTAGTTTTGCCACTGGACAGTTGGCACACAAGTTTCAGCAGGACACACAACTGCATATATCATCTAGCATGGAACTGATTTTGTTGTTGTCATGAAAAACGTCAACCCAAGGTTTTGGGGACGACACCAGTGTCCTACTTGATTCATTGATTTGCACCAGACTATGACGGTGGCAAGTTCAGGAAACCTGTGATCACTCTGTGAGCTCTCTTATGTTTGTATTTTGCACATCGTTGTCACTCAGCCCTGGGGAGACAGGTGGAATTGGATGTGATTCTGGTCTTGGGTATTGATCAAAACACGTGTACGATACATGGGGTCAACATGAAAACACTGTGCAAATATACATCAAAACTATGACATGTAACCCTCCTCTGGTTCCGATATCACGCCGCCCAGGGCGCTTTCCCTCGAACTGCCTTCCCAACCAGTTCATCCAACTTCTTTATCAAGTCGTCCACAACCTTGGGTGTCGTTTGAGTGTACGCGAGCAGGAGATCCTGTCGGGCAATTTTGCGGTCTGGAGCGCACCACACACAAATCAAAGATGTTCGTGAGCTCTCTTCCGACGACCTCCCACCCCACTACACGCACCGAAAAAGAACCCCCACTTGGCACCTTCTTCTCATCCCCCGCCTCTTTGCTTGCCGCAAGCCATACGACGGGTGTTGGCGCCTTCCTCGGGGCGATTTGCCTGAGGTTGGGGTGGGAACTTGAGGCGCCAGGTATTTCTGAACAGCCGTGGGATGGCACTGGAATGGGGAAGGGAAAGGGTATGGTTAGAGAGGTTTTAGAACAGGCTAAGAGGGGAGAGTATAGATCCTGTCTTGAGGCAAACCGTTCATCACGGATACAGCGGCAATCATTTGGTCATCTCACCGCACCATGCCTTCCATCATCCAAAAACAGCATACTGCGGCCTATCTCTTTTCAAACCTTTGTAGCACACCACACTCTCGTATTGGAATTTGTGAGGCATGCTCAGGTGTGACGTATTGAGTTTTCAATTTGCTGGTACTTGACACATGTTTCAGTAGGACTTATAATTGGACGACGTACCACATAACACAGAAAAACTTCCTTTGATGTGATAATCGTCAATCCAGGATTGCAAAGATGACGTCAGTTTCCCCACTTATTGATTCAATATCTAACATCAGACTACAACCTTGTGATCACTGAATGGATCCTCTTGTCTTTGTCTTTTACACGTCCTTGCCACTCCTCTCCAGGGAGGGAGGCGGAATTGAACGTGATTCTTAATCTTCTGAATCGGAAAAAAGGTGTGATGTATTGTATGCATCAAATCGACTTGAAGAAACTGTGCAAATGCACAAATTACATCTAGTTCCACCCTCCCCCCATTCCGACATCATCACACCGCCCACGGCACTTTCCCTCCCACCGCCTTCGCAACCAACTCATCCAACTTCTTTATCAAATCGTCCACAACTTCGGGCGTCGTTTGGGTGTACGCGAGCGGGAGATGCTGGCGGGCTATTTTGCGGTCTGGAGCACATTTAAATCGAATATGGGGTTGATGAGCTCTTGCCCGATGGTGAATCGTTGTACGTCCACTCAGTTCACGCACCGAAAAAGAACCCCCCACTCGGCGCCCTCTTCTCATCTCCTGCCTCCTCGCTCGCCGCAAGCCACACGATAGTATCGGCGCCTTCCTCGGGTGTGCGCAGGGTGGCGACTTTGTTGAGGTTGGGCAGCGAGGTGGCGACACCCGGAGTTTCGGACCAGCCCTGAGGTGGGGAGGGGGGTGGATGGTGGATGGTGTTAGAGGTGTTTTTTGGAACAGGTTGAGAGGAGGCAGTACAGATCCTGTCTTGAGGCCAGCTGTTCCGTTCCGTTCCGCCATCTGATCCGCTCTAGTAGGCAGTCTCCGCCCGGCTACGAGGCCTTTGCATCATCCGGCAGCGACACACTGTATGGAGCGAGGAACTTCCAAGCCGGAAAACGTATTGGAACAGGGATGAAGATGGTATCTCAGTCATCTCAAGCCATCCTGTTCGCGCTTCGCGATGGAATGCACTGCAATCCACACCCCAACACCCACAACTCACCGGATGACAACTAAAAAACCTCACACTCCCTTTCCAACCACCATTCCCCATCTCCGCCCAACGATTGGTCAGCTCCACCTGCTGCCTCTTGGTCTCCGCATACGCCATCACGCCGTCGTACTTGTCTTTCCTCGCCTCCCAGTTGATGTCGGCCGTGGAGAGGCCGACGTTGTACATCCCGCCCGAGGAGACTGTTATGACCCGGGCAGGGGTAGGGGTGGGCGTGGGGGAAGGAGAAGGGGAAGGTGGGGAAGGGGTGGAGAGGAAGGGTAAGAGGAGGCTTGTGAGTGAGTAAGTGGCGAGAGTGTTGATTGCCAGTGCGGATTCGATCCCGTCCGGTGTGAGCGTGTAGGTGGATGGGAGAACGCCGGCGTTGTTGACCTGCGGGGGGGGGGGGGGGGGGGTAAGTCTCGGGTTCGCTCTGTAGGAACATTCCGCTTCCCGGGGTATTCACCTCCGGCGAACTCCTCGGTCTCTTAGGCCTATACGCTTCGCGTGGATCACTTTCCTCCGCCGGAATCCTCGTCCTAGCTCGCACCCACACACGACTGTAGGCTCCGCGTGCGACATTGGAGCCCCGCGCAGATCACTCGCCTCCGGCGGACGCCTCGGTCAGTGCTTCGCGGTAAGTCCTCGGAGTCCTCGCTGCGCTCGGACGGCTCGACTCCACCTCACTCGGCTACTCGCTCCTTCGTCGCTCGCGCCTCGTTCGTTCCATCTCGCCGCCCCCCAACCCCCACTGTCCAACTCACCAAGACATCCACCCTCTTCCCGCCCTCCTTCTTCCACTCATCCGCAAACTTGACCAGCTCGGCCGGTCTCCCCACATCGACAACGTGGAGAAACACGCTCTGGTTCCCCGTCTTTGCCTTGACTTCCTCGAGCGCTTTCTCTCCCCTCGCCCTGTCCCGGCATAGCATGTGGACGGTAGCATGGCGGGATGAGAGGGCTTCGGCTGTTGCGCGTCCCAGACCGGCGTTGGCGCCTGTTGGTGGCAGGAGTTGGTGATGGCAAATGGCGAGGTGAAGCGCATCAGAAAGTACCGGTAATGATTGCGATTTTCCCCGTCAAGTCAACATCGAGAGCTCCAGGAGTGAAAGATTTGGCGTTTCGTTCGTATCCGGCCTTTGCGAACTCGTAGACTCCCCAGACTGCGGAGCGTCACACGTTGAGTTCATCTTGTGAAGTACATGATGTGCACGAGAGTACGCACCACCAAACAGGGTCGATCTGAAGAGTGCGGCCATTGAGAGAGGAGAGATGGAGAGCGGAAAGTCGCTGGTTATTTGAGACGGTGGCAGAGAAGTCGGATCGGCGGAAGAATCCGATTGAAACGAAGAGTGGGAATGGAATCGGAGACGAAGTACACAGAGACGTGGAGAGTGACGCGGAGCGTGCAGCGAGAGAGGGCGCCGCGGAGGGAGAATGCGACGATAAGATGGAGAATGTTGCGTTGAGGATTTTGGCTATGGTCACGCCTTGTGATCTCAGAACTGACATGTGAAACGTCCCCTTCTCTGGCTTTTCCACGGCTTGGTCTCTTCTTGAGATGCTACGAGTGCCACATTACAACCATACACGTTGCATTATTCGAAATGTAAAATACTCCCACTCCCCAATCTGAGTCTTCACCTCCAATTGCCCACCATCCGAATCCCGCGCCTCGCTCTCGGCCTCGGTCTCATTTGCTTTCTCCTGCTCCCCATCCCGCTCCCACTCGGTGTCCCCTGGGTCGCCGCAGAGAGTTCTCTTCCACGTCAACATTTTGTAGTTATATTCCCACTCTGGAGATGGCAGAGTATGGTCCATGATCTGCGTCGTCGCCCTGGAACCTGCGCCCAAGTTCCGCGCTGTCACATTCAGTGGCTCATATTTGCTTACAAGACTGAAAGTCACCGCTATCGTCGGCGTGCCCCGCGGGGTGGATGGTATGTCGCTTAGTTCAAGCGCGCCTGGTATACAGTTAATGATTCGGTCAATCTGACAATGCGGTGAAGGGGTGAAAAGCACGTGACAGAGAAACCACTCCCCGGCCAAACAGCACTCACCCAATCTTCTCGTCGTGCCCATTCCGTGATCCCTCTCCACCACCAGTCTGGCCTCCGTCTGATTATCCTCCGTCGTGGTGAACACACACGTGTACGTGAACGGCGGGAGGAGACGATACCGTGGAATCATGGAAACGGCACGGCCACCAGACCGCCACGCCCAGTGTCACGTTCGGGGTGCGAAAGTACCAAAAATCAGCGAAGCTGAGAAACTCGGCTTCTGGATTCTATTGGCCTCGATAGTGGCGCCGCGAGCTTGACGAAAGAAGGTGTATTTTTTCAGATCAAACGCACAGCGGATAAGAAAATGACCGGGGCATAAGCACCGTACTTATAATCTGCACGCCAAGCTCATCGCGGACGCGTGCCCTTGTGTCGTTGAAAACGCTCGCACTGCTCTGACAGTGTCAGCGCGATTCGACTCATCCTCTGTCCTGACAAGCAACACGTCGTCAACGTCCTGCTTCACAAGTCCGGCATGCTTAAGGGCAGCAGTGATGTGGTGCATGGCCCGTACTGCGAGCTTTGAAGGTGACGCGGATCCAGCCGGGGTTGCAAATACAAGTGTCACAGGATGCATGTCTGGTCGCTGCATGAGGAAGGAGCAATCCCAATGTGCAGTGTGTAAGGGGCAGGTACCATTGGTCGAGGCGTCCTTCGGGTGAATGATTCTGATTATATAGTGCGTCCAGTCACTGTATGTCGAACAAAACTCTCACACATCCATTCAATTCCAGGTCACTCGAAACAGCAAGCGAGTACAGGTCTATATGTTCCTCCCGCAGTGTCGTAAACACGGTGGCTTCAACTACATTGCTCGTCACGTCAAGCACGAGCACTAGTTCAGCACTCACCCCGAACAAACGAAAGAGATTTGCCGCGTCAGCACCCCCGCATTCACAGAAGCCCTCAAAAGACCCTCGCACCATTCCTCGCACACTGCTCCATCGGCGCCACATCCATCCCGTACGCAACCGCGGCTGCTCGGGGCCTTAACACGCTCTCTATGCTGACAAACCCCGCCGCGGCCGCTGCATTCCTGACGGTGTGCCCCCACGCGCTTCTCGGAATGCTTTCTACCGGCATGTACCCGTCCTCCTCCCCGATAAACCCGATAAATAAGCGCCAGTCGGTGCCAAGAGCGGCCGGAGTGGTGATGACAGCGGACGTGACGTTGGTGCTTAGGTGCGTGTCTGCAAGGCGCTTGACTGCTCGCAGGACGATGGTAGTGTCGGGTGGGGCCAGCAGTTGCGGGGTGCCTGCGACATCGCCTTGATGGTCCGGGAACAGAGTGGTGTGGTCGACGTGGCCGAAGATGTCCACATGGCCGTTGCGGACGATACCTAGTTCGCAAGTGCGGGAGAGAGGGGCAGTAATTTGGGCAGGCTGGGACATTCGAACGCCAATTTGGAGTGCGGTAGTGGAGGCGCGACAAGTATGGGTTGCTGCGACGAGGAGAGCGATGGAGAGCAGTGTGAGACGGACAGATGCGCATCGTGGACGCCCGGATGCCAGAGTGGGGCTGGTTGTCGTGCATGGATGGTCGACAAGTTGGAGGGATATGACAACTTAACGGCGCTTCGGCTGAACACATCACGTCGAAGTTCATCCCAGCGTGTCACGCTCTCTCAGCGTCATTTCATTGCGAAGAAAACAAGCAAGTTCAGTCGCCAGGTCACCCCCAGTCGTATTGCGGTGGAAATTTGTACTGGTCGTGCCCCGGGTAGTGCGGTACGATTCATCCGACGTCGCCATGACATCAAACGAGAGAGAGATTTCGCAGATAGATGCTATGGAAGATGAGAAGTCGGAAGTCGTAGAGCAGCTTCTTACAAACGGCTCTATAAATCCGAATGCATAGCTCGGCGCCAGCGAAACAAAGACCGACAGCATTGCGTGCGAATCTATACTCGAGCTTGTGACTATCTTGGGACGTGAGAAGACGATTGATCCCGGGTCCCGGCGGGAGGGGGAGGGGGGGGGGGGGGGGGGGGGGGGGGGGGGAGGGGGGGTGAAGACGGAAACCAATCCAGTGGATAGTGGATGGAAATTCGAAAATGAAGCACTAACGGACCTTTTCTATCATAACTGCAAATGACGTTTCAATACAATTTCATTTTCACTCTTCCCCTTCCGCTCAATAAGAACCACAATGCCCAAAGGCGAGACTCGCTTTTGCTCCACACACTAACTTCGCCACCTTGGGCATTCCTGACACATTTTGCATTGGCCAAAATGATGAGAGATTGTGCTTGACGAAGGCACTATAGCCATACAAGAAGTTCTAGAGCCCCAGTGACTCGTGACGAATTTTGGGAGCGTCGTTGTATTTTGTGCATGTTGATCAAGTTCTGACTTCCCAACCAGATTCACCGACATCCCAGTAATCCTCGCGTTTATATCAGCACCTTGCTGACTCCATCAGACCCAAATCACTCCCCCGCCGGCCACGCTCATCGAATCTCGCAGAAAACATTCGACTCCAGTGAAAATCGCTGAATGGGACACAATGCTGCGCCTTTGTCATCGAAAACCGGGGTGAACCGGTGTCATAATACACCACTCGGAGTCAGCCCAGCACGCGCATCATCTGCGCGGCGACGGCGTGGCAGACGATTGAAAAGGGAACGTACGAGCCTTGTAGTCCGTAATCATCGAGGATGATGGATTCGATGGGGGATGGCACAGGTCGAGAAGATGGTGGAAGTGCTCCCCTTTTCATTTGAAGGAACATATTTTATTTATTACTTATGGTTACTGGAAACTAAAACTATATAAAAATCCTATGGTTACCTACCCCCAAGAAGCGCGACTCGGTGTAGTGCAGTTGTGAGACTTCGCTCTTGCGATATGAGTCCCTGGCCTGAAGCAAGAGTTCGAACCGCAGTGCCGGCCAAAAGATGATTTTTTTTTTTTTTGATTTTCGATTTACGTTTTCTAAAATAAGGCGCTAACTTCTCATTCGCGTGTCTTGCGAATTGGGGAGCGAATGATATCAAACCACACTCAAGTCGCGGCGCCCTGCTGAGAACCCGAGACGGCGCGTCTTCTGGGTGCTCAGCACATGCGGAACGCACCTTGGTTTTCCATTTCTACGCGAAGTGCAGCGTCGGGATGCGTCGTCCGCTGGGTGCAGGCAGTCAATCTGCCGGGGGGTTTAATGCAACCATGCCTTCTCCCGTCCACACGCTGCCCTCCTCCCGCCAATCGCACAATTCTGGTCCATTTTCTTCTCGACCGCTCGAAGCCAACGCGGGCGATTATGGGCGGTGGCGGAAGGCATGTGTGCGACAAAGGCTGATTGGGGGGCGTTCACGCGCCGCCCGTGGGAACTGGGGTGGGAGCATACAATGGGAGCGAGTAGACAATTGAAAGTTGAATTATGCATCGCTGGTATTTTCGGTACTCTTTTCCCAGACAACTTTTGCGCACATAAGGCGGAAGAGGTTGCATGACTTACATGAACGGCGCTTCTGGGGAGGCAAGAACCTAGCAAAAATGTTGTCGATCTCATTGAGATAGTGATGGAGAAGTCAGATAACGGCTTTTATCGACACAGCGACCTGAAATGCTGAAATAGATACGTTGTTAAGTAGAACACATGAGTGTGAGTTCCAGGCTGTATCGGACCGCTTAAAGGTGGCGAAAATATGTAAAAGTCAGAATTCGTGTATAGTGGGGTGCATTCAATACATGTGTACAAATCAGGATTGAAATGTGCATGAATCATTTGAGCCCATCGACCTAAACTCAACGTGGCTACCCAGTCTATCAAATGCCTCAAGCGCAAGCTTCAAAGTGCGAGAGCCTTCTCCTTTGGAAGTTCAGTCGTCCAGATAACCGTCAAAGACTCGGTCTGTTGACGCGCCTGACCGCACGACATCGAAGCCCATTTCCCGTGTTTTGACTTGAACTGGTTCCGGAAAATAACTACCGGCAATGAGACCCTTGACCGTGAAGTCGGAAATTTCCTCTTTCGCCAGACGATATTCTGGATTTGCAGCCCTGGAGACCATTGTTGGAAACGACAAGGCTTTTGCGGTCATTTTCTGCAATGCTCGCCTCATCAAAAAGTCAGTTTTGGGAAACACCATCCCAGGGGCAAACTCTACGATTGTTTGGCACTCACTACATCCACTGATTGCATTGCTTCGAGCAAGTAAACATGATTTCTCGAACGTGAGAGAAAAACACCTCCCCAAACCTGCAGCTTCTGTCCACTACTATTGTCCAGCTCTCTTGGAAGCTCTTCTGCATCCCGCAAGGTTTCGAAAAGATTCTTGTGATGTCGAAGCTCATCTTCCATTGCCGGGCCCTCCTCCTGCTTCTGGACTACCCGAAGCGGTTGAATAAAAGGTGATGCGGGCATGTACGTCTCTCCGTCCATGAGCGTGTCGAAGGTATTCACAACTACGGGATCTTGTGTGCCGTTAGGAAGGAGGCGAGAGAGGCCATACGCTCGAAATGCTTCCACTTGAGGGTAAAGATATGTGAGACGCGCAGTTGATGCCATTCATTGGCCTTCACCCACGAAGTGGCATAAAATCTTCGTCCGAGGAGACTGTGTTGGTCTCCATGTTTGTGACGTCGGGTGCTCCGTACTCCTCGAAAATCGGGAGATAGAAAGACTTGAAAGTCGCAGTTACATAGAGAGGTTGATCTCTTGAGAGTCCGATCCCGGAAGAGGTGGATGAGAGAGGGGAACGTGGAGTTGCCGGTTCAATTGGTGGACCTTTTGGGTGGTCGAGAATGACCACACGATAGAGGTACTCGGTCCAGTGAGGGAGTAAAGACTTGCTTCGCTTCACTGGCGAGAGACCGCACGGTCGCCAAAGGTCCTGGAACGGAAACGCAGATTGGGTGGCCAGTTGGTTTTCGATTTGAGGCAAGTCTGGCAATCCAGATGTCTTGGAGGGAATACCTCGATGGGACGTGGATGCTGCGAGAGAGCAGGCGCGAAAGGTGGGACATTGAGGCGAAGATGTGGAAGAGTGATTGATGGAACATTCTGACCACAGTCTGTCAAGCTCAACAACTCAGGAAGAGGAAAGCGAACACGATGTCGGGTGGAACAGACAAAGTGAGCAGCGTTTGATTGCCGCTCGCAAAAATCACAGTGACATCGCCCATCGTGCCATGTCGTTGGTTTTTGGAATCGGATGGATCAGTTCATTCAGAAGCTGCAGAAGAGCGTGGAGGACAAGAACTACTACGAGGCGCATCAGATGTACTTGTCGGTCGCGCAGAGGTATGTGGAGTGGAGAATGCAGCGGTGGAGGTGGTACGAGTGATGATTTTCGGTCTGGTTCGAATTACATGTTGGGATCAGGTACATCAAAGCAAGTGAGTCCCTCCTGTCTCCTCGCTCTTTCTTCTCTATCGCCACCTCTCCCTCCACCAGAAAAGTACACCGACGCACAATCCCTCCTCCACTCCGGCATCACCAACTTCACCCGGCACGCGCAACACGGCTCCGCTCAATCCCTCCTCTCCTCCCTGCTCGACGTATGGGACCACGCGGGTGGAGGCGCGACCGAGGCCCGCGTTGCTACGCTGACAGAACTTGCGGAGGGCTTTCCCTTGGGCGCGAAAGAAGGCTGGGGCGAGCAGGTCGTCAAGGATGTGGTCAGGTGGACGGCGAAGAATGGAAAGTATAAGAATGGCGATGCGGAGTTTCATCATGCTGCTGGGATGCGGTTTTACAAAGGTGGGTTCAATGAACCCGCCGGGCTTCTATGGAATGGGCAAGTCTTTGGACGAGGGTACCAAGCAGTCGCCGGTCCACCTCGAGGTCTCTTCACCTCATGTTGTCACGTGTTACTACTTGTTCTGGTCCTTCTGGCTGATCATCTCCCCGCCAATCTTCATTTGCACGTCTCCCTCCCCAGCCAAACTGTACTACCTCGCCGAACACCACCTGGTTCTCGGCACTCCCGACAGTGCAAAAATTGCCGCTCTCATGGCATGGACGTGGAGTCAGGAAGTCGCCGGTGCGGGTGGGCCGGCGGTCGAGGTGGGGTACTTCGAGGCGCGGAATGTGTTGCAGTGAGTAGAGAGGGTGAAGGGTGACGGGAAGTGGCGGCGGTGAGGGAATGGGTTGGATGACCTGCAGAGCGAGGTTAGTGCCGATGTGGAAGGTGTGGAGGGAGGTTGTACTACGCAAGACCAAAAGTTCCAGGGCGAAACAGGACCAGCCACGGCGCAATTAACGTTTTCTGCTATTCGTTTATTGAGGAGTTGGTTTGCCGGAGCCTTAATCTCGGACCCTCGCTCAAGGAACGCTACGGGACCTCCCTAGTTCCGGATCCTTCGATGCCATTGACCGCCACTCACTCCCGTTGCCCGTTCCCTCTCGCCACTTAAGGTACATCCTCCTCCACCGCCTCAACCACGCCTCCCTCTCCCTCTCCACTTTCCTCTCAAACCTCTCCACGAACTCACCCTCCTCCATCATCACCCCTCCCGCCTCCTTTACCTTCCCCGCCCTCCCCGGCACTGAGTTCATACTTACGTCTCTCCCGATGCTGAATTTGGTCCAGCTCATCTACGCGACGGTGCAGCGACGGGCGGGAGATTTGTATGCGGATGCGAGGAAGCGGTATGGAGGGGGGCGCGGTGGGGATCCGTGGATTGAGAAGGTGGGTAGTACGTCTGGGGATGGAGGTGGGGGTGGGGGGGGTGGGGGGGGGGGGAGGCTTCTGTGGGATCTTTCCGACGTCGAAGTGGTCGGTATGGAAGTGCCGACCAGAGTCTTCTTTTCATTGGCTTTTACCGCTGTCGACTCACTCTGCGTTTCTCGCAACTGCCCCAAAGCTTCTCGACAAAATCGGCGAATCGTACTTTCAAATCGGTGTCTCACGACAACCCAATCTGCTCAACATGCTGTTTGGAAACCCTGGATCCGCTGGCGGTGCAGGTGGGGGAGGGGCGGCAAGAGGGGCGCTCGGCACCGGTGCAAAGAGGAGTGTGCAGACCGCTGAGCTAGATTAGGACGGGTGGGCGTGTGGTGTGATGTCGGTTTGATTTCGGAACTTAAGGGATGTGGCGGTGCGAGGTGTGGTGCATCGGCGTGGGCAAAGGAGACTGAGGCAGTGTAGCAAGTGTTGCTGGACCGCGCTCGGCGTTTTAGCGTCGACTTGATTGCGCCCGATATTTGAACAACAATGTATAGCTGCAGTGGCACCAGGCGGCCGGGCCGGCTGTGGCATAAAGAGTAGAACCAACGGAGATGTTCTGACACTTATCGCCCCAGTACGACAGACGCATTGCTCAACCAAAAGAGATCGGGGCATGTCCACAGCAAACAGTTTGCAGCTCGACAACTGTATCCAATTACAGCGTGGTCCCCGCCGTTGAAGAGGCCGTAGGGCTCTCCAGAGTCCTCGATCGTGCCGGTGCGGAAAGATGGCTCGTTGTATGACATGTGCAGTGGCCTGTGTGGATAATTGAAGTGAGCAGTTCGTTGAACCAACCGCGATGTGTCGTGTTCAATATCTGTCCTCAATTTCAAAGTTGTGACAAGTGGGCCTCAACGAAATGTTTGTTCCCAATTTGGTTCCCGCCCTGTCTGTCGTTGAGGAAGCTCTGAAGGTGCATGATTGGAATAGTCCCAGCTATCGTTTCCGCCGGTTTTCACCGATCGACCGATTCTTGCTGTTGCCGCTACGTGAACACCAAATTCATCTTGATAGGCTTGTTACGCGTACCCTACTTCGTCAGGCGGCTCAACGATTGAATTCCTTCCCTACTGCCGCTCGGATTCCTTGAGAGTATCGAGGAGCGTGCGGAGAACAAGTCCCAATACGACCAATGCCTGGCGACCGAACTGGGCGTCAAGGTGTAAGGTGGAATGCAGCGAGACACGGAGATGGGAGCTGGCATGGATCAGCGACTTGTATGGCGGTGTAGAAAAGGAATAGGAGGGAGATTAATATTTCGAATGACCGACCGTTCGAGGATCGACGTGGGCCCGTGGGAACAAACTGGTTTTACGATGCTTACAAGAAAACGAATCGACTACAACATCTCTATAACCTCTGCTCCTCGTCGGCGACTGCTGTCTTTACGCCAGTGACTACGTACATTGGGTCTGACGCTCCGTCATTGGGCTGATATCCCAGGCACGAAGATACCGGAACATTGGCATGCCAGTGGAACTCAAATGCCGAGCGTAGTGAAGAAATGCCCCAACAATCCAAACTCGATCTGCATCGGTGGCACTCAACCATACTCGGGGTGCTTTGGTGGGGAACATGCGATTGGAGAATGAAATGATCACCAATCACCATCCCACCAGGCCTGCATAAGTATTGATGTGAATGCACTCTTCCGTCACGAAACTCCCCCCGCAAAGAACCATATCTTACTTGAGAACACGAAGGATTTCTGTCAGCACTTCGAGTGTTTTGGTGAGATAATCAATCGAAACAGTTTAGGTGACAAAATCAAAAGTATTGGCCTCCAGCGGTGATAGCAAAGGATTTTGGTTCAAATCACGTACTAAGTATGAGTCCAGTACCTAGCTTGGAACACAGGAGAGTTTGAACAAATGGGGAAGAGTGAGCTTGAGTTATGTTCAAAACTATTGCGCCCTCTATTTTCACCTTATTTCGAGCAGGCTCCTGTGCCACCATGCCTGTTCCGACAAATTTGCCATATCCGTTCTTCTGAGACGCGGGAGGCCCGACTTTCGCAGGGAAGTGCGAAATCCAGCTTGAGCAAACGTCCAAAAGATTGGGTCGGGAGCCGGACCGTGTATGGAATTCCTCGTGAAACATCTTTGCGTAGAACTCTGTAAGCGCGTTGATTACATCGTCATCAATTTGTGTTACGAAGCGGGGTAAACGGTAAAATATGGTGTCGGGGGACTCGTCCACCAGTTTCCCAAACGCCACCTGTTCGTTCTCGGCAGGATTAACCTCCGATAAATCCGCGATTCACGGCTTCGAGTCCTCCAGTTTTGTGTCGTTCTTCACCAGCACTTTCACGGCCTTCGTTACAGGAAACAGGAGCAAAATTGTCCAAGGAAAATCGTTATTTGCTCAACTACGTGTTGCAACGGACTTGTAACTATCCGCTGGCGCGCTGCTTTCTCGAGAAAGTGTCATTACCCTACAAATCCTGTTCATTCGTGTGACAATAAGGGCAGGTATGACTTTCGCACCTCGTGATACCAGCCCGCGCGGGGCCACCATTCAGCGGAGCCTGACAGACCTCACATTCTGCTCTTTCTAAGCAGTCCTGACACACCTGCATACACTCACACATAAGCGCATGACCCACGCAGAAGGACGATAGCTTTCCGCAGGACTTGCACGGTCCTACGCAGTTAGGGCAGACTTCATCGCCACAGTCATGGTAGCAGCACTTGATCCACCCCGCAGTTCTACGACATTGGCTGCAAAGCTTTACACGAATGCTGCAGTACCTATGGCACGAGGTACGCGCGAGGTAAGTGGACGCACCCGGCTGAAGCCCCTCTATGCAGGATCCACAGTCCACGCAGACATCTGGCTTGTGGCAATACTGGCAGAGATCATCGTGACTCCACGAATAAGCCGGCCCTTCGTTACATTTAACGCAAGTACGCGGGTAGACTGAGGCCACCGTGTCAAATATCGTCAAAAGCTGTTTTAGTGGCGGTAGCACTGGTGGATCGTCCAAAAACACTATAAAACTCGCGTTCCAAGCAACATCACGACGAGAATCCCCGCGATAAAACGGTCCTTTGGCCACACACTTTGCCCAAGCTTCACTGTCCGACAAATCCAGTCGCTGCAGGCTTCGCGATGTCCAGGGCAAATTGCGCCCATCTCGCGCCGCCGCCACAACAAAGTCAGAGCCGGACTCAATGCACCCGACAAACGACGCCTCGCGAAGAGCGGTGAAGGAGTCCAGGATCCGAAATATGAGGTCCAGGCCCACGGGGAGGAAGTCCCGATCGAGAGTTATCGACACCACACGAGACGCGAACACCCTCGCATTACCACAGAACCGCGCCCTCTGCGATAAGGCGATGGCGCGCTCGATGGCCGACGCGAACTCCTCCCTCTTATTGTACACGTTTTCAATCCGAAAGTGGTGGCGGGTCCATGTGGGCAACTTTGAGACGGCTCGGAGGGCCGCGTGGCAGGTCAGGCTCACGTTCGCGAGAGAGTCGGTGGCGAGAAAGGAGAATATGGTATGGATGACTTCCAGGGGGAGGCAGAGTAGGAGAATATGAGGATGGTTGGCAGGATCGGAGGGAGGGGCCATGGATGACTGGAATATGGGAGCAACAAGGAGAAAGGGGATGCCACTGGGAGTCTGGATCGCAGTTCAGGAGGGATGAAATGGTTGAAGATGGTCCAATCGATGTGACTTGTAAAATGTTGGTACGATGCAAAGAGAGCTCATGCAACATATTTCGCATAAAGAACTACAAAGATAGTGGGACGGTGCCCTTGAGCTCGCCTGTAGCGAGCTGATATTGTAATTCGCGTTCAGACGTAAATTAGTGGAGGATCGCAAAAGATGGAATTCTTCTTACTAAATTAAATTGAAGACTTTTCAAGAAATTTACATGCGTTCTCTGATACTTTTTGAGAGAGTAAATGAAAAGGCTTTTGATGCTTTTGATCCACTGTACATAATACTGGAAATGGGAAACGCATTTAAAGTCTCCATCCTGGTGCTCAGCATTGAATAACTGAACAGCAGGTACTAGCATGGTCCGCGTCTATTTATACAGCCTACTTGAGAACGTCCTGTTGCAAATGAAATCCCAAGCACTGCTTGAAATACTGACTTCCCGAACTATTGTTTGTCTCGTGAAACTCATCTGCGCCATGCAAAACAAAGTCCGATGTGACAATTCAACTTTTCATTGTCAACGTGCTTGCATTCGGGGCAAAAGAGATGGGCTTACTTTGATAGTGGGCATCCAACGCAAATGTTGTGGTCGTGGAACGACGCTCAGGAGGCTCCCATTTCCATTTCTTTGAGTCATTTGATTCGAACTTCCATTGCCGAGACGAAAAGGCAGTTCAATTAGAATTCGTCAGGGAAGGAGTTGCGTCACGGTTCAGACGGGCGTTCCCCAGTTGATAGTAGCCAGTTGATAGTAGAGGCATTGACCCCTATTTCGAGTGATCGAACGAATGTGAGCCACGGACCCGTGTTGTAGTTGTGGCCGACCCGGTCAGACGCGCAAGATCCCTTTCGCTTGGAATGCGCAGGTTTTTCCAAAGGCAGGACGGGCCAGGATGCTGCAGGATCGGTTGACGAGAGCGAACGATGCAATGGAGGACGGATCGTGCAGGTCAAGGACGAGGGCCACGGTATCCTGGCTCAGCGGAAACTCAGAGGAAGGAGGTGGCAACATTTGCTCGGATGTCATTCGAATGATTCTGTGGGTGGATGTCTCAACAATCGACTGAATGGCGTTGCCATATAAATAAGCCACATTATGACCTCAACAATTCGCAAAGACTGTGATAATTTAGCTTTCTGAGACCTGCTCCAAACTTCCATGACTCATGACTGTAATAATAAACTTTGCCACGGCCAAGACGATGCCACATGTCAGCCAGCTGCACCAACCGTTGACGATCCACATTCCAACTCCGGAACAAAACTTTCCACTCCATACGCACAGTTCCCCCAATCACACCATGTCATCAATCTCGACATCAGCGCACTCTACCATCGTCCACTCCCCCCCGTCCTTCCTCCATTGCATCCGTCCCAACATATAATAGTTCCCATTATCACCAGACC
The DNA here is from genome assembly GCA_001574975.1 of Gonapodya prolifera JEL478. NCBI lineage: Eukaryota > Fungi > Monoblepharomycota > Monoblepharidomycetes > Monoblepharidales > Gonapodyaceae > Gonapodya > Gonapodya prolifera. Next base: position 205,942 of record KQ965793.1, read on the forward strand.
CTCCCAAGACCAGTCTCCTCAATTTGGGGGAGGTCTTGAGGACTTCCAGGTCCGACATGTCCACGCGCGCCAAGGGCATGTCGAGTTCCTCGAGGTTGGGCGCGCGCGTGGGGAGTAGAGATATGTTGGAGCGTGGGGGTAAGTCCAGCGTGAGTTGGCGAACGGCCTGGCGTGGGATGTTGGCCGCGTCGATGTTATTGAAGTTAGAGCGAACAGGTCCAGATTGTCGAGGGGGTGGCCTTTTGCGGTGATTCAAAGACTGCTCGTGAGTGGTACGGATGGCTGGGTGCGTCACAATCAGTCGTTTTGTGGAAGGCGAGAGTTGTGCGAGCAGGCTGTCGAGAATTTGCGGGTCGGTCGGTGTCTTGATGGGCGCATGGAACGGCGGATAGCTACTACCCAGGAGCTTTCGAGGAAAAAGTGCAGGACACCCGTCCAGAGTGAGCTCCACAAGTTTTGGTGCCGCTTGATAAAGGAAAAGAACAAGGCCGTCGCTGTTGGAATCTGGTGGTGGTTGGGAAGGTCCATTCATGGAAAAAAAATCGTCACGGGATGGGGTGACCTGCACGAGCCGAAGGTGAGTCAAACGTGAAAGAGGACTGGTGATAAGCGGTGCCCAGTCTACGGATGCGTATTGTAGTGTCAATGGGTGAGATGGAAGGCCGATTGGGACGACGAGAGGTGAAGGGGAGAAAGAAAGTTTTGTGAGCAGTTTGCAGTGCGAAATGGCAGCCAGGAGGATACGGATGGAACCAGAAGACTGCACGTCAAGAATTGAAAGGGTGTGGCTGAGAGAACGTGAAGCAAGGAGGTGTGTGAGTCCACCCTGGCTCTGAGTGTCTGAACTGTGTATTGCCCTTAGATATGTTGACGGATGTTTGGAAAATGACCAAGAGAGACTTCGCAGTCGGGGTAGCCGAAGATTCGCCATTTTTGCCGTATCGACGGGCGAGGGTTCATCGTACAGGCAGATGGCGAGCGATTCAAGGGTGGAGGAATGTTGTTCGACGACAGGGCGCACATATTCAAGGCTAGGTGACAAACCAGGACCGAAGTGACGAAGGACCGGTGCAGTGCAATTCCAGGGTAAATGCTGGGGAGGAGAGGCCTTGGATTCCATGGCGGTGCCCACATCCCAAGCCCGTAAAAGACGGCCAAAATTGTCCTCTTGTGGCCACACAGGTTCAATGTTCACACCTCTCAGACGACGGTACGACGTACCCGTTCCGAAGAGACATTCGACTGCACGTGTCTGTTTTGACAGCATCTCGCTCAATTTCGACGTGGGGGTTCCGTTGGCACTCGCTCGCCCATCGAGAGAGATTCGCCGCACGTTGTCTTTCACCTCTCTCAAGACAGTCGACAATGCGTCCCAATCCGCTGTGTCTGCGCTCCACACCTTGTAGCCGATTTCGAGGGAGCGCACCAGAGTGAGCCATGGACTCGGTGTCGTGCTTTGGGGCCGGCCATCGCTCGTGGAAGCGGCTGGCTCCAAGCCGGCAAGACGGACAAGAGTGAATTCGACAGGAATACGAAGGTTTTTCCACAGGGATGGGCGTGCAAGGACGTTGCAGGATCGGTTGACGAGGGCGAAAGACGCAATGGAGGGCGTGTCGAGCAGGTCGAGGATGAGCGAAATGGTTTCTGGGCTGAGAGGAAAATCAAAGGAAGGCGTTGGCAAGGGTTGCTGGGATGACATTCGAATGATTCTGTGGAGTGTCCAAACATACGGTTGAATGTCATTGGGATACAAAAATAAGCCGCGTTACATAATGATTTAGCTTTCTGAGACCTGTTCCAAGCTTCCATGACTGTAATAATAAACTTCGCCCCAAGACGATGCCGTACGCCAGCCAGCCGCCACCAACCGTTGACGATCCAGATTCCAACTCCCGAACAAATCGTGACGTTAAGCATCGCAAATTTCCACTCCTTGCGCACAGTTCCCCCGATCACTCCATCTCATCAATTTCGACATCAGCCCCCTCCACCATCGTCCACTCGCCGCTCTCCTTCCTCCACTGCATCCTCCCCAACATATAAAAATACCCATTATCTCCAGACCCTCCCACGACCAGTCTCTTCAACTTGGCGGAGGACTTGAGGGCTTCCAGGTCCCCCATGTCCACCCGCGCGACGGGGATGTCCAGCTCCTCGAGGTTCGGAGCAAATAGGGGAACCAGCGAGATATTGGAGCGAGGGGGGAGGTCCAGTGTAAGTTGCCGAATCTCCTGGCGCGATATGAAAGGAGCGTCGCGGTTGTTGAAGTTGGAGCCGACGGCTCCAGACTGTTGAGGGGATGTCAGCTTCCTCCCACGAGAAGATTTTTGCTCATGAACGATGCGGATAGTTGGGTGGGTCACGGTCAGTCGTTTCATGGAGGGCGATAGCTGAGCAAGTATGCTGTCGAGAATTTGCGGGTCGGGGGTGCGCGGGAACAGTGCCGGGCACCCGTCCAGTGTCAGCTCCACAAGGCTTGGTGTGGCTTGACGCAGGAACCGAACAAGATCGTCATTTGTTGGGTCTGTCAGTGCAAGTTGGATCTGTCCATCGCGATAAGGGGTGACTCTGACAAGGCGAAGATACTTCAGTCGTGAAAGTGGACTAGTGACGAGCGGAGCCCAGTCTCCCGACGCATACTGCGGTGTCACTACGTGGTGAGAATGACCAAATGGGACCACCATTGGCCCAGGGGAGAATGAAAGGTTTGTGAGCAATTTGCATTGAGAGATGGCAAGTATCAAGGTACGGAGAGATCCAGAAGACTGCACGTCGAGCATCGTAAGTGTGCGACTGACGGAGCGTGAGTTTAGGAGGGTTGCAAGCCCTCTGAGGGTGTTATTGTCGGGATTAAGCGTTCTCATTAATTGTATCGATGGTTTTCTGGAAAAACACCAAGAGAGACGGCGAAGTCGGGAGGCCTGAAAATTTGTCATTGTTTCTGTGTTGGGAAGCGAAGACTCATCGTAGAGGCAGATGGAGAGTGATTCGAGGGTGGAGGCGTGTTGTTCGATGATAGGTCGAATGAATTCAAAGCTTGGTGATAGGCCAGGAGCAAAGTGACAAAGATTTGGTGCTGCGCAGGTCCAGAATACACGTTCGACGGGAGACTTGTGAGAGTGATCGACCATCATCCAATTAACTGATCCCTCAACATGTGGCCACACGGCGTCGATGTTCACGCTCCTGAGACGGGGGTACGACGTACCCATTCCGAACAGGCATTCGACCGCACGTGTCTGTTTTGACAGTATGGTGCTCAAATATTGGGATGTTGACTTCTCATGGTCTACAGTATTCGCAGGTCCCAGGAGCGAGATTCGCCTGACATTGTCCTTCAACTCATCCATGAGTATCGACAGTGCGTCCCAATCCGTGGTGTCTGCGCTCCACACGGTGTAGGAGATTTCCAGGGACCGCACAAGTGTGAGCCAAGGGCTCGGCGTCGTTGTTTGCGAGCCATCGCGGGTGGTAGCGGTTGTCTCCAGGCCGGTCAGTCGCGTAAGAGCGGTATCGTTTGGAATGCGCAGGTTTTTCCACAGGGAGCGACGGGCGAGTATGCTGCAACATCGGTTGACGAGGGAGAAGGAAGCAATGGAGGGCGTGTCGAGCAGGTCGAGGACGAGATTCGTGGCATCTGGGCTCAGTGGGAACTCGGAGGAGGGGTTCGGCTGCAATTGCATTCGTGTGGTGGGATTCTGCCGTGTTTGCAAGCAGGTGGTGCGTGCACCATGCTGTGGCATGACCACAGCTGCACCCTGGCAATGCAGACCGTCTCCGTCGATTTCGCTGATGCCTTCGGACACGGAGTACGACGTCGCAGACTCGAAGCGGAAGCGGAAGCGGAGGAAAGTCCATCGGTTAGTCTCACGAATTACTGCTTTGTTGAACTGCAACCGCCTTCTTAGCATTTCGTTCTCCAGACATAAGACAAAAGAGCTGATACAGGCCCGGCTTCACTCATTGCGCTGGCTACGGCTCGCGTATCTTCCCTGCACCACCTTTGCTTGACCTTTGACATCGCCGATAAACACACTTCATAGGAACGACGAGGCTGCTTCACTTATTGCATCAGGAGGGCACATGGTTCCATGGAGGGGTGACTCGTCGCTCATGGTTGACAGGTAAGGATCGCTGCTTCGGGTTGGGATCCCCCTCTGCCTCGCTATGTCTGTGGCGACCCGCGTAGCCTTCATGTCGTCGCCTTAGGACCACGGAAGCACTATATGGTCCAGCTCTCCTCTGCCATGCCTCTGTCTCCAGTGGGTCTCTTCCACCTCCACGCCTCTTTCGTCTCGCTTACGCTTCCTCGCTTCCCAGTGGCTGACTGCTCCACATTTCTTGAATTAGATGGGACGTACGGAACCTCCTAGACCCCCTTTCCTTTTTCGCCACCCACGATCAAACTGTCGCTACAATCACGAGGAAACATAATTCGCATACACTCCTCAGGGTACGGCGCAACCGCCCCCCCCCCCCCGCAGCCCGAGTGCAAAGGACGACGAGATCAAGCGTGCGACGAAGAGCGGTACCATGACGTGGACGCGGAGGAGGAAATGCTACTGGGGGAGTTTGACGACGACGAGCGCAAAGTGTACCTCAAGGAACGCGAGCGGAGGTGGGCGGAGGTGGCGGCTAAGAGAGCCGAAGCCGAGGCAACAAAGGTCGAGGAATAACAGTCTCAAGGAGATGGGTCAGGTGGGCGGACATGTGCAGCAACAAGTGTCACCCCAACAACTCAACACCCTTTTTAGACGCCTGGCTCCCCCCCGCGGCGCCACCCCACCGTCACCCAAACACGGAGCACTAATTCACCGCACCGCCAAATTCATTTCCTCCTTAAGCACGCCTGCCCAGACCGAGCTGGTCCTCTGCGTCAAGCAGTCGTCCAACCCACGCTTCGCATTCCTTGCCGACTGGGACCCGCTGTACGAATACTATAAGGGCGTGAGGAGGGCGATGGAGATGGGCGTGTGGGAGTATGCAGATGAGGGCAGGGAGGAAAGGAGTTAAAGTGACATGGACCCAAACACAATGTAACAATTTAAACTCACACAGGGCAATCCAGTAGAGCCTTGAATGATCTTTCTTCTCATAATACTTCCAAAGAACTTCCAAAATGGATTCCCAAACGACAGAGAGGATTGGCAGCATCCCGACATCTGCATCCTCAAGCAAGTCCATCACACGGTTATAGAGGGGAACAACCATCACAAGAGTGGAATAGGCCACGCCCTCCACCACGGAGAGCGCTTGTGCTAAGGGCTTTAAGGTGGATGGGCAATTAAGACGAAACTCTGAAGACTATGACAACTCACCTCCAGGAGAATCCAGACCTTCTCCAGGTAGTTCCACTCCTCATCTGACAGCTTCCAGTCACGCAGCAACCTGTCCGATGCAAGGAGCTTCTCGAGCTCACTCCTGTCCAAGAGGGCGCGGGTGATTGCGTTGTAGTCCAATTTCCAGCGCGTGGGTGCAGCGGGTGAGGTAAAGAAAGGAGATGGTGGAGGAGCGGTGGCACCAACGAAGGAGGCGGAAAGACCGCCAACAGAAGCGAACGTAGCGTCGGGAGCTGTCCCTTCACTCGAGAATACGGATAGTGGGCTCGACCAGTCCAGTAAGTACATGTACCGCCCCCTCCCCCTTTCACCGACCTCGCCAATGATCCACGACCCCAGTCTCCTCGTCCGGACAGCCGCGCACGTTGCACGGCATGAGCCTCTCTTCGAAGCCAAGTTACGCGAGCGAAACGCGTCGGACGAGCGGTTTGGGTTCCTGAATCCGTGGAACCCGTGAGTGTGAATCCCGTTTGGGGCTGCCCATTGACGTGGGTAGTAAAAGAATCTGTGGGTTTGTTTAGATTGCACGCGACGTACCTCCAAGAGAACGCAAAGTTCGTGGAGGATCCGATGAAGGAGGTTGAATCCATGGCAGCGCACCGGGCAATTCCAATCTACCGGACGCGTCTGCGGGTGTCGAGGTGCCGCTAGACGATGTGCGGATCAGTACAGTCGCTCAAATTGCGAGTGCAACGCCCTCACCTGCTTGTGACAAATACCACCGAAGACAGGCCACAGACGTCGGCGCAGGGGCTTCTTGGGCTAGCAGATTATTCTAGTAGCGATAGCGACGATGAATAATTTATTCGGATTAATCTTTGTGACCGTTATGGCTCTAGTGTAGTTCAATTCTACAGTTGCACCACTTCCCCGCTCCACAGAGTGACACCAAAACGATCGGCGGGAGGATCTTCTTGGTCATACTGCGCGCTCGTCATGGCGTTTTAACTGGCGGAACATGGTGGCCTCGCGAATAATCTATCGTCAGGAGTTTCCAAACCCACGCTTTCAAGAAACGCCACGTTATGAGCGGACTTTCGCGCTACCGGACTATGAAAAAGCCCGGAGACGTACTACCGTAACATCTGGATTGCACGAATGCTGTCGTCCCCTGAATCGCATCGTCCCAGACGACCGGTATCTGCCTGCGATCAGGCAGGCATCCCCGACTCATCGCTTAGATCGACACACATTCCATCCCCTTCCATCGCCTCTTCTATGAGCCGTAACTCGACAGGCGCTCTCAGCTCGTCGGGGCAGGCACAGGCCGTCTCTGCAGCTCCGAGTTCAGCAAAGGCTGATGACTCGGAGAAAGATCCGCCTCGGCAGGGAATCAACTTGGCTCTGAGAACGGCGATCCTCATACAAGTCATCTTCAAGTGGGTGATGGACAGCGTCGATCCTTTGAAGGGCGGAATCTGAGGTGCCTTTCGTTCAGCGTTCTGGTCGTCGCCGTTGTTCTGACGGTGATCGCTTATCTCAATACGCAATCGTCGAATAGTGACGCTATAACGCAAGGTAAGGAAGCACATACCTGCTTGTGACCAAGCTGCTGCCTGTGAATCTAATCCCCCGTGCACTCACGTGTCGACGATCGCAGGAAAGCTGTCGATCACCGCATTGGCGACTGCAAGGCAAAAGGACGCATCCACTGCGATCCGGACCCACATGGGTAAGAGTTTTGTGCCGGTGTGCTGATTAATGAATTGAAATTAACTCACCATGACGGTGCACCTTTATGTAAAAAGACACCTACCTCAACAAGGTAAAGCGGGTCTTCGCTTCCAAGTGTGCGCACCTAAAAAACGCAACACTTTCATTAGGTCAGAAGCATGATATCAGTCGTCACAAGCACACCACGTCGAGGAACGATGGACCCAAGCGATTATGAGTACGTCGAGCCCTTCCCGAAACCCCAACAATCGTTCCAGCACTGACACCACGATCCCTTCAACCAGTACGATGGCCCCTTTCATGAGAGATGTCATCGGGAGCATCAACGTTCCGTTCAGTCTCATGCTCTACTTCGCCAACAGCACCCAAGAGGCTATTGGAGTGGGACCCATCACTACCACGCTTGGAACTTTTGGTAAGCCGCGCGTCTGTTAAACGAACATATCAGAAACCACCTCACCTGTAGTCGATCGCGAATCGAAAAGTCTTCGATCCCACCGCGCCAACGAGTTACCAGTACAACTACTACGCGGTCAACAAAACCTGCAGGAACTTCTGTCCTGTCGCGAATACTGGTACTCGTCTCGTGTACTATCTCTACAACGACAATACCGATACGATCACTGGGGCCAACCTGACGCAGGTGAGAATTTTCACGCAACGATCTCGACAAAAGCTCAATTAATATAGGACTCTTGAGGTAGGGGACGGCAGGCCTCCAGCTGTGGAAGCGCCCCTGGTTCATCCCGTCGCTAGGGCCAAAACAAGTTTTCATTACAAACCCCAATCTGGGCCTCTCTTCTGCCGTCGCCCGACCCTCCATTTTACAGGGGATGGCGTTTCCCGTTTACAACAGCATCGGCGCCCAATACGCTCTCGGACAGGCATCCTTCTCCGTGTATGATCTGGCGTCGGTCTTGTCCCAGCTGAGAGCGTCGGCGACTCCCAACACTCTCTACTATCTCTTGACGGTCAACGCTGAAGTTATCGTTATCTCGGGAGCGGATTATGATCAGGGAGCGACGTTGAGACAGAATTCTGCTGGAGCCTGGGTGTTGCGAACGATTTGGGACTTCCCGTATGAGAATAACACTCTTTTCGTACGTCGATTTTGAATCGGGATTTAGAGTTTACCTCAAGAACTAACGTTCTTCCCAACAGAACGTTTCCGCGTCTAACGTCTGGAACTACGCCAATCAAAATCTCTCGAGTAACTTTGTAGACGCAACTTTCACCGTTGGAGAATACATGTTCCAGGTAACGACATACACCTTTGTCAATTACAAGTGGATTATTGTCTCAGGCGCCGTGAGTGTTGACCTTCGGGGAACATTTTGGAAGTGCTTGAATTGACAGATGATCATTGAAAGCCGGCCTCTGATTATCTGGCCGACGCGGTGGCTTTGGAAGCCAAATTGATAGATCGCCTGGCCGTGACGCAAAGGAACATTATCATAATCGGTAATGTTCTTTCCTAGACGGAGCTGCATGTGAGGTTCTAACTTTAGTCATGTGCAATAGCTGTTGCAATCGTTGTTGCTCTTTCGGGTGTAAGTATTGCATTTACGGAATTCTACATATCCCGCCCACTCCATATCATACTGAAGGCGATACAGAAAGGTGAGTCTCAGCTCAAATTTGTTTCACCTTTTCTCATAAGCTGATACATACTCACTACCTTGTAGCGCAAAATTTCGACTTCACGATGGTCAAGTCTGGGTCGCTGAAGAATCTCAATCGTTCACCTATTGCAGAGATTGGCAATACGCAGATACACTTCATGAACATGTAAGCCCGGCTTTCATACTCACTCTGGTGATCTTCGACTTATTTCAGTTTGTCTTTGTGTTCACAATTCATTTAGGCTGAAGGTGTTTGCGGAAGCATTGCAAAGTACGTGTACTGTTCTGTGGTGAAATGGTTTATACTGTATTGTGTCACATAACCGTCTTATCGGCAGGCAACCGATCTCTGCTGCATGGAGGGAAAGCTTCTGCAAGCGCTTCTAACAAAGCAGGAGGGACGGTGACAGGAGGGGCGGCTTTGAAAAGCTCGCAAGATTTCAATCGTTCAGTGACGATGGATGCATAAAAGAAACTTTGTTTTATTTGTGTATCTCTCGAGCAGTTTCCAAACATCAAAAATCCTGGTGGGAGACATCTCAGCGCTGAGGAAGAAATGACATCAAAAAGCTGAGAAAGCAGAAATGTAGTTCAGTCTGTAAGTATGAGGCACGAATTAAGCCCCCTGCCTCTTGGATGTTCTATTTCTTGTTCTCCACCGCGTCTGTGGTGATTGGAACGAGAGAGCTAAAAGCCCTTCGGATTTCGTTCGGCCCGGACCGAACCCGAAGCCTCTCAAAACCTGCGACCCTGACCTGTGTTAAGTGCTGACAAATCCTTTCGCGACATTTCATAAGTCGTGATTAACAAAGCAGCTGCTTATAACGCGGTATCTCGAAGGTCGAGAGAACCCTAATCATGCCCGCTGCAAGGTACTGTCCCGCTGTGAAGTCGCCAAGCGTTTTGCGCCCCCAGCTGAAGCCAAGATCTCCATCCCAGCGCCGACTCTGCTCAGTGTCCGTTTGGACATGGCTCAACCGTGACATTCTCCCAACGCTCGAACAAGGACTGGTGGCCCAACCAGCTCAACCTGCGAATCCTCCACCAGCACAGCCCGGCGACAAACCCGCTTGGCGAGTCGTTCAAGTACGAGAGCGAATTTAAGAAATTAGAACTGGATGCCGTGTACAAGGATCTCTTCGCTCTGATGACTGATTCCAAGGACTGGTGGCCAGCTGATGTGAGTAACGAGTTTGGACACCTGATCCCGTGTAATTCACTCTACTACCCATCTCTAGTACGGTCACTACGGTGGCTTTTTTATTCGCATGGCCTGGCATGCCGCGGGAACGTACAGAACTGG
>KQ965793.1:217571-255689 GCA_001574975.1 Gonapodya prolifera JEL478
CCGGCCGAGGAGATGTTGATCGACCGCGCCCAGCTTCTCACCCTGTCTGCACCTGAGCTCACCGTCCTGATCGGTGGTCTCCGCGTCCTTGGCGTCATCGCCCCCGGGGAATGCCACGGCGTGTTCACCGACCGNGTTGGCGTCCTCACCAACGACTTCTTCGTCAACCTCCTGGACATGGGTATCACGTGGGAAGCCGCCAGCGCAGCCAAGGACGTTTTCAACGGACGAGACGCGTCCGGTGCCGTGAAGTGGACTGCGACAAGGGTGGACCTCGTTTTCGGATCCAACTCGCAGCTCAGGGCTGTCGCGGAGGTGTATGCCCAGGAGGATTCCAAGGAAGCGTTTGTGCGTGATTTCGTGAAGGCGTGGGTGAAGGTTTCGAACCTCGATCGCTTTGATTTGCCGTGAGAGCTCAGATGGGCGTTTGATTGGGAAAGTTCGACGTTTGTTGCTTTTATTTGACAGGCAACTTGAAATTATTGAAAAGCGTTTTCGTAAAGTCTTTGTCTATGTTGGCAGTATTTGAAAAGAATTTATCTGTCCCAAAACACCCAACATGGATGATGTGCATTTGTCTCATTGACATGATTCAAATGAGACCGAACTGGACTAACCGGCAGAAACGGCCCCGGATAGACTGATTGCCAACACATTGTGCAAAACCACATACCAAAAGTCCATTCACGCCACATCTCAACTGTGCGCAGCCTCCTCAGATCTTGACTCTCCACTTCCACCCAACGAGTTTCCACCTCATAGCGGCAGTGAAGCAACTTGGGACGTCTCAAACTGCGCGCAGCCTCCTCAAATCTTGACTCTCCACTTCCAACCAACGAGCTTCCACCTCATGGCGGCAGTGAAGCAACATGCGACCAGGAGCACTGTTCCCGTGTAAACCATGACGGGGACAAAGTTCTAGTCGTACCCCGTGGGAGACTGTGGGTTCGGGGTCGTGTGGGAGTCGAGAATGCGCCGCCTGCGAGGTTGCCTAGGATAGCGCCTGGTGAGGGAGATGTTGAGGACAAGGCGGGGGCGGGAGGGGGGGGGAGGTGGAGGGATGAACTGGTCGGATGTCAGTGCCATGGGTACATCAGGTAGTTGATTCAGTTCTTACCGAAAACAAGCGACAGCATGACGGGGCCCATTCAGGATGCCGAGTCTTCAGGCCCAAACATAGCGGCGAGGACTATTGGCATTTGCGAAAAGAACTGTGCTCCGGTAGCACCGAACTATCAATGTCGAGTTACAATACGCGGTAATGAAGATAACGTCAACGTCAACACGAACACGAACACGTCGCTATCCACTCACCGCCAACGAAAACCCCAACAGGCTTCCTCCTCGCGTTCGGCCACAGCGCCAGACACAGGACGCCTCCAATAACATTCCACACGAGAAACAAATTGAGCGCGCCAATGCGGTTCATGAAGATGCGCGACAGGCTCGTGACGGCGTTTTGAAGGCCGAGAATGAAGGCGCCGGTTTGGGGCGCGAGGCCGATGGATGTGGCGTATGCTGGTGGAGGTGGGCGGTGGGAGGCCGTGGGCGGTAGGAAGTGATGTGGAAGTGATGCGAGAGGGGTACGTGAAGTGCAGTGTGGACTACTTACTGGTAATGAATAACATTGGCAGGGCGTATGCGAAGTTGATGATTGCCGAGCTCATAAAGAGGAGTACAAATGAGGTGTCTCGGAATGACGAGAGGTTGAGCATGGGGCCGGTGCGGGGCTTCATGGTTCCGAATAAGTAGTCGTAGGACTGTTGATGAGAGCTCTATGCGGCCACGAAGCTGCTACTTACCCTGGGGGCGTCCGCGTTTTGACCAGGAGGGCTGCAGGTGCAATGGCTCATGGGAAGACATTAATTTGGTGCGAAGTCTCATCGGGAATGCACAGTCAATAGAACGAACCTCCGAATGTGATAAACCCATTTATTCGCAGCGCCCAAACATGGCCCAGACGGTCGAAGAGTAGCTGAGTTAAATTTGCTGTTCGTAGTCAAGCGATAGCGTGATTTTATCCCGAAGCCTCATTGAAATCGACGAGACATATCCGACTTACACCATGCGAGTCCTCCCACCCCAGCCCCCGTACTCGCCAAACTCATCGCAAACCCCCTCCGTTTCCCAAACCACCCCGGAATCGCCGCGAGGGAGACCATCCAACAGGCCTGGGTTCCCATGCCATTCAAGACGCCCTAGGACAGAACGACCATCCAGACCTGGTTTGGTCCGGCAAAGGAGGTGATGGCGTAGGACGCACACGAGACGACGCAGCCGCACAGGACGACGGTGCGGTACCCACGGCTGTCGGCGAGGGTGCCCAAGAAGGGCGCGACGAGACAGCCGCGGCGTTGGTGAGACCGCCGGCCATGGTCAAGACTGTTTGCGATGTGCCGGGGAAGATGTTGCCTTGGAAATAGTAGCGCTGACGGTGGATGAAAATTTTATCCTCGGCTGAAATCGACTCGTGAACTCTCTGCGCCCGGCGGGAAGAACCCCTTACCCGTCACGTCAGACCACGGTCGCGACTGCCTGTCCCCGCGGAACAACAATGGAACAGCGTGCGAGACTTGTGCAGAGAGCAGGCGCGCAGCGCCGACAAGATTAAACCATTCATTTTTGGATACCGAGAAAGACAGGATGCGTGTGCAAAAGCAGGCAGGATTAGTGCTCCAATTGAGGGGCAGCAAGATCGGTTCGGTCGGCAGAGAGGACTGGAAGGACGAGAGTAGGTCGTCACGTCGATATCGCTTGTATCCCACATCGTGTTCCACGGGTCCAGCGCGCTCGGATAAGAAAAGAGTATAGCGAACAAAGTGATTCATTGTGTCGCGCAAAATATCCACCGGAGGTTGGACAGAGAGTCAGGTTCCGTATGTGTGAAACGGTCCTCACCTTTGAACGACCAAATCTTTGAAGTCCAAGACTGTTGAACAACTTCCATCGTCAATGGCGAAACCCATTTTTGGGGGGGGCACAAGCGGCGCCTTTTGCCCAGTTATGAGTTCTGAAACTCAGAAACTCGGACTCTACCAGCAACCCAGTCGTGAGATTGAGACTTTCTTTATATTTCCGCCCGAAATGCAAGGATCTTGTGAGCCGCGACGAATTCAAGCAGGGTTGTCGAAACCAGCGACCCAACTTCTGCATCGTCAATTCCTCCTCCGGTAGGGGGATCGATATGAGCGGCACGACATCCTTAGGCAGCTCTTTTGCGAGAATCGTCTCGAAACCGCGTTTCGATTCGCGATGGATCGGTTGGAGGTGGGTTGGGAGGGAAATGGTTTGGAGGAGTGTACTGTCGGTGGCTTGCGCAGATGTGAGCGTCGACTGGAAGCAAGCGAAGCTGGATTCCCACTCCCACTGATTCGTTTGACTGCATCGTCCCTTTTCAATCCATCCATTGATTGCTTCCGACGGTTGAACACACGACCGCAGGAACCGTACTTTGGATGACACCTGTTGGGCCGCAGCCTTAAGACTCATTCCCTTTGGATCGCACTCATCTCTCGGCTATAGCATGAGACAGACACGCAAAGCGGCATCGAAAGCGTCGGAGCCCATCAGCCTCCATTTGAAGGGAGAGAGTCACACGAAGAAAGCCACCAGTGAAGGTTATTCTCCAGGCCTTTGATAATTTGTCACTGACACAGATACCGCAAAGCAGAATCAGTTGCAGACGCACTCGAGACCAACATCCTTCCGGCAGTACCAAAGCGGCGATTGAACAACGATCAGGAGCTCGAAAACGACGGTGAGAACGAGTCACCACCCAAGCGGCAACGGAAGAGCAAGGACAAGAAGGAGATCAAAGAGCTCGCAAACCTTCATAATTTACCGCTGGAAATTCTTGAAAGGATCGTGATGTGAGTTGGGGCAGGTAGAATCGTGTTTTCTTATCATCGTGGTCTGGACGACGTGATCCGGAAACCATCAAAGGAACTTGAAGCGCTGCTCCAACGCAGTCGCCCGATTGGCTCTAGTGAACAGAAATTTACATTTTCTGGTTGGTGGGCTGGATTTCTGGAGGGAAGTCGCCATCGTTTCCCCTTCATGTCTTCGTCACCCCTCGTGGTTTCACAAGACGTCTTTCGTTCAGAAACTCCACTTGTCACCCCCAAATCCAAGGACTCGGAAGTACCGCACTTGGTTTGCGGTCGTTAGAAGGAAAGGGTGAGTGCGGATGAAGGGAAGTTCGAGCTAATGACCAACTTCATGAAGCTATTTGTCCCCGCTCAGCACGAATCTATGCCATTGGTGCTACGAAATCGTCCCCCAAAACGACTTGCACATCTTTGGTCCCGAGCAATGCTTCGCCCGTCTCTGCTCCACGTGCTGGGTGCGCAAGTGGCAGTCTGAAAAGATCAAGATGGCAGTCGCTGCGGCGGTAGGAGCAGGAGCAGCACCGGTTCCGACTCCACGAGTGCCGGGCAAAAACCACAAGTCGGGAAAGATCAACAAGGGCGGCTCGAAGCACTGCTACCACATTTCTGATGCGGACTTGGTGAAACTCGTGAGTGGCTCGACGGACCTCTGAGATGCGAATTTAGATACGACGCGTGGTAGCACATTAACGTCTTTGATAACAAAGCCATGCGTGAACAGGTCTGGCCCCAGTCTGGTCGAGGATATACCAAGCAAGTTTGGGAGGAGGTGAGCTGTCGATGCCGGAGCTCGTCATCCCGCCACACGAGTTCACCCTTTTATTGGCTCCAGACTTGCCATCTTTTGGACGCTTTTGAGTTGGAGAGAGAACGGAATCGGACCTGCGCTGCGACTCTCAGAAAGTGGACTAGGAGCGCTAGCACGTCAGGCACTGAGTGAGTGGGATGTAAAATCTCCGGTAAGCGCCTTGGGTCGTAGCTGAAACCGCTCATCAAATTAACCGCAAGCGTATTCGCGATTGGGTGTTTCGATACATCACATGGGACGGGTTCTTAGCGAAGCACTGTAATTATAGCACTAACTTGTTCTTTCTTTTTTGATGTGAAACAGTGAATTGATTCTTCAAGGAAAATTGTTACAGCGTGTGGTTTATCCTCCATAATCCAGACACAAACTTGAGGCTAAACAGGTCCAAACAGGGGGCTTATTTAGGCGCCATTTTCCCGCCCATCCGAAGATATATTAAAATGCACCACCGTCCACGGTTCACAGTCCCAGCCTATCCAGTGTGTTGGAAACCACGCTTGTTTGACTTGCTCAAGGTGGGCCGTGGCGGTTCAAGTCAGGGATGGCCAATCGACAGTTTTGCCATTGACTGTTGCGACAATGCTCGAGACACTCTCATGCAAGCGGCCCGAGTTCCCGCCATCCACCCGCGAGAACAACGGGGTGAGTGCTGCCCTTTCGTGCAAGTGGACTCTTCGCAATGATTTCATCTCCGTTTGCGATGCCTGGGCAGACCCTGATGAACATGCACGATGTCAGGAAGACTCTCGCGTACGTCACCGAGGATACGGGAAACGTCAACAAGTGAGTCGTCATGCTCTCAAATGATGGTCCCGCACTTCCGCACTCACTTCATTCCCTCGGCGAACCCACTTTCATCGTCTACATGATCTATTACATCACCTCCACCACCGGTCTCAAATTCCACGTCAACACCAACCTCGGCGTGCGGGGATCTAAGCATGTGGGCACCTTTTTGTCGTTCAACGACTTGCAGACCATGCAAGCCAGGGGCGCCTCCACCTAGTTCCGGGCTCTGCCCAACATGATCTCCTCAGCATCAAGAGCGTTCCTCAGTCGGCCACGGCGTCCGAGGGAGGTGATGGATGGACGAACACGCCCATGGATCTGGATTTCAACCCACGGGGAAAAACTTCTACTACGGCGGAGACGGCGGGATTCAGCTCTTGCCGTCGTCGCACGACCCGGGCGTGGCGATCTCACCACATGGGTGAGGTGAAATTCTTTGCTCTTATCGTCTTTGAAATTATCCCGCACAACCTTCACTCACGGTTCACTTCCATCACCGACACAGGGGAACCCAACTTGTCGTCTCACCGGTACGATCTCCGTTGACGGTGCGACGCACGAGATCGACACGGCCAACTCTTTCACCCTATTCGAGCGCCAATGGGGCAACTTCACCTGCCTTCCCGTTTACTGGGCGCTGTGGTTCTTCCTCGAGACCGGCGAGGTCATCATCTCGTGGGATCTGGGTCCGTCCACCCGGGAAGGGCGCGCCGAGACATCGTTTGCCTCGGTATGGCACCCGAGCGGGCGGCATGAGATGCTCCCCGTGGGCGAGGCCACGCGGGGCAGCGACCCGTCCGTGAGTTCCGAAAACGGTTTCGTGTACCGGAACCATTACGTGCTGGACTTGCCCGCGAGGAACGCTAGGTTCGAGGCCAAGAAATGGTTCAGAGACGCTGGTTTGACGGCCAAGCCTACTGGAAGCAGGTACATTGATATTTCGGAGAGTTATTGCGAAGGCACCGCGCTGTGGGAAGGGAAGGAGGTTAAGTTCTTCGGGCGCCTCGAGCAGTACAGCGATGTCAGGCCGTGAGGTAAATGGCGCAAGGCGTTGGCGGGTTGTGGAGGAATCTTTGTAGGATCTCAAGTGTTGGGAGAGAAATCGAAAAAGCAGCACGAAATAAATGTCCCATTAAAGTTTTGTTGCGCCAAAATGAAAAAAGGTCGGGGATTCGGCCACTTTGCAAATTCAGCCGTGCACTTTCGATCGCCACCGCATCAGAAAGAAACACATCCCGCCACCGGGAATCTCCGATTCAAATCCGCAAAGACGTACGCGAATCTGCTGTGAGTCTCTCCCGCGCCTGCGATTGCCGCGTGTCATGTTGACCCACCCCAACTCGTGTTTCATCGATCATCCACCAGTTACTCCGCCCAGTATGTCCATTTCCCGTTCAATCCACTGCAGAAGCATCGTCTCACTATGCTTTTCTTCAATCTTTCCCCCCAATCCGCCATCGGCCCACCTTAACCACTCCCTCGTCTCAGCAACCACGTAAGCACACATTCCACATCGTTCGTTCCATCGATCGCCAACATCTCACTGTCTACTTTCCCGCAATCCTGTCCCATCTATGCACACAATCTTTCTTTCCATCGATCGCCAAAATCATACTCTCCACCTTTCTCCCAATCCAATCCCACCCATGCCTCTAACCGCACAGCACCGCGGGAATATCGGAGGACCTAAGCCCCGTGCACATTAGCATTCACCAGACACGCACCGTTACCTCTCTTCTTTCAAGCCAAATATCATCAAATGTCCCCTAACGCCCTTGCCAGCCCCACAAACGGGCACTCAAACGGCCACGCCAACGGCCACTCAAATGGCACCGGTGCCAGTGCCAACCCACGTCCCACTTTTGTCGTCAACTCACCCTATGTCGAGTACTCCGACGAGGCCATCCTCAGCGAGTACACGTACCAGAACACGCTCGTCGAGACCCAGGCCGATGGCACGCTCAAAGCCACGCCGATTGAGACCGTGTACAACTTCAAGGTCGAGCGCAAGGTCCCCAAACTCGGCCTCATGATGGTCGGATGGGGAGGCAACGTACGTTTCCTTTCTCTCAAAATTTTCACTACTGTCATCCAAGCTGACCCTGTATGCACTTTGTGGCCACGCCTCCCCCAGAACGGCTCCACGGTCACCGCCGCCATCATCGCCAACCGCCGTCATCTGAACTTCCGGACCAAATTCGGCCCCCAGCCATCCACCTACTACGGCTCCATCACGCAAGCGTCCACGGTCAAGCTCGGCGTGGACAAGCACGGGGCCGAAGTCTACGTTCCCCTTTCCTCCATGCTCCCCATGGTGCACCCAGACGACATGGTCCTTGGCGGATGGGACATCTCGGGCGTGGACCTCGCCCACGCCATGGAGCGCGCGCAAGTGCTTGAACCCGACCTACAGAGCCAGGTGTGGGAGGAGATGGAGAAGCTCAAGCCGCTGGCCGGAGTGTACTACCCGGACTTTGTGGCGGCAAATCAGGAGGAGAGGGCGGATAATGTCGTCAAGGGGACCAAGCAGGAGCATTTGGACAAGATCAGGAAGGATATCCGGTATGTGTTGAATCTTAGTTGGTGGCTGCGGTGGAATCGCCTTGACAATGTCACCCCACACCCTCAGTGAGTTCAAGGCGGCCAATGGCGTCGACAAGATCGTTGTCGTCTGGACCGCGACCACCGAGCGTTACTCCGACGTGGGTAACCGTTGACTTTCTCAGTCAATATTATCCTCCCGCCTCACCTCGCACCATTGCGCCCTTACCGTACCATACACAGATCATCACCGGCATCAACGACACCTCCACCTCGCTCCTGAACGCCATCGCCACCTCGCACTCCGAGGTCAGCCCGTCGACCCTGTACGCCGTGGCGGCGATTCTCGAGGGCGTTCCCTTCATCAACGGCGCGCCCCAGAACGCGCTCGTTCCGGGAGTCGTGGCTCTCGCGGAGGAGAAGGGCGTGCATGTTGGCGGAGATGACTTCAAGAGCGGCCAGACCAAGCTTAAATCCGTCCTTGTGGATTTCTTGGTCGGGGCCGGGATTAAGCCGTTGGGGATCACGAGTTACAATCATTTGGGTGCGTTGTGTGGTTGGCGTGTTTGGTGAAAGAGAGGATGTGGGCTCATTGGGGTGTTTGGTGTGACAGGGAACAACGACGGCAAGAACCTGTCCGCGCCCCAGCAGTTCCGATCCAAGGAGATCTCCAAGTCGAGCGTCGTCGGTGAGACTATTTCGTTGCGTTTCGTAGCTCCCCCTTCCATTTCTCACTCCCCTAAACCACCACCCTGTGTGCCATTTGACAATGAAGACGACATGGTGGCGTCCAACTCGATCCTGTATAAGAAGGGTGAGCACCCGGACCATACCGTGGTTATCAAGTACGTCCCGAGCGTGAGCGATGGGAAGAGGGCGTTGGATGAGTACTACTCGGAGATTTTCATGGGGTGAGTTATTGGCGTCTCGCGCGATGATAAGAACATCCCTCAAAATGCCGGCACCTTACCCATCCCGATAATTCAGTGGTCGCTCCTCCATCTCGATCTACAACGTCTGCGAGGACTCTCTCCTCGCCGCGCCGCTCATTCTCGACCTGGCCATCCTCGCCGAGCTCATGACCCGCATCTCTTACCGCGTCCCGGCCGAGCACGAGGACTTTCGTTCCTTCCACGCCGTGCTGTCCATCCTCAGCTACATGCTCAAGGCCCCCGTAGTGCCCGACGGCACCCCCGTCGTGAACGCGCTGGCGAGGCAGAAGGCGGCGATTGAGAACTTGTTGAGGGCATGCGTGGCGTTGGTGAGTTTGGCGGTGGTGCTTGGTTGTAGTGTTCGTGTGCTGATTTTGATGACTGTGGTGTTATGCAGCCCCCAAACAACGAGATGCTTTTGGAGCACAAGGTGGGTTGTCGTGATCTCGAGCGCTGTTTCGGCAAGGTCTTACCTATTTCACATTTTCCATCAATTGCAGGCCTTCCACAAGACGACCTTCATGTCTAAAGATTGAGAAATATGCAAAGTGTTGCCGTGACTTGATGCAACATGTAGCTCGAAGGGAAGAGGGACAATAATAAAAATAAAGGAGCTTGAAAATCATATCCACACAGTTCGAGCTCTGATAATAGCAAGGGAGTTGCTATTTTGTAGGGTTCAGATTGCGATTCCGGATAAACCTTCTCATAATTTCAAATTTCGTTACAGACTCGAATCCAGACTTCGGAATGCCACCCGAGGACTCGATCGCAGTCACAGAGAGAAATGAACCACTCCCCACGTCCGCTTTCCCTCCCCCGCCTGACGCTAAAGCGGCATCGGAACCATTCAATCCCGAATATGAAACTAATCCCAAACGGAGCGTGGAGTTAGCGAAGATCGAAACAGAGCAAAAACCAGAGACTCTGCTGTCGCCTCCCTCGTTCGATGAACCGCCAGATGGAGGCTTCGATGCCTGGGGGACCGTAGTGGCGTATTTCGTCATATCCTTTGTATCAGTTGGAAGCTTGTTCAGCTGGAGTGTCTATTTCGTGAGTCCACGATCTCTATTTGGTGCAATTGGTGAGAAGTGTGTCAATTCGTTGTCTTCTCCAAAAAACACCAAAATTATCTGATTCAACCATTTGACCTGTGAAACCATTCGGCAATATGACAGCGTTACTATTTTCAAGGGAATATCTTCCCGGGCACATCACAAACGCTCTACACCATGTCGGGCGGCCTCTCCAACGCTGCAGGCTGTCTGATCGCCCCGTTCCTCGGAACCCTCGCCGACAGTCGCGGTTACCGCGTCGTCGTCCTATGTGGCTGCGTCGTGTCGTGCGCGTCGTACATAATCACTTCGTTTGCCGGACCAACACAAGTCTGGATGGTCGTTGTGTTCCAGGGGATCCTCAACGGTATGGGAAGCCAGGCATGTTGGATGGTTTCCCTGGCCGCAATCCCAGGGTGGTTCGGGAAACGGAGAGGGTTTGCAATGAGCTTGGCGAGTACGGGGGCAGGTGTGGGGGGGCTCGCATGGTGTGAGTGGAATACTTCTCATCGATTTCAAAGAGTTTCCGAAGTAACATCACGCGATCGGTTGCCCATTCACAGCAAACTTAACTCAGCTTCTCTTTGACCGTCTGGGCCATGTGTGGGCTCTCCGAATAACCGGCTTCATCACCCTCGGAGGTTCGCTCTATTGCCCGTGCATAAGCATAAGCCCTAGCACAACACTGATACCTTCCTTTCAGCCATCGCACCTGCAGCTCTCCTCGTGAAAACGCGGACGCCTCCCAGGGTAAGATGCTGTTTCCTGGCCGCATAGAGCTCTCATCAACAGTCCTCTGCCATTTCGGAATCAAGCCCCGCACAGGCCCTCTGCTCAACCTTTCTTCATTCCATGACACGGCCTTTGTGCTCCTCTTTGTCGGATCCGCTATAATCAACTTCGCGTACGCTCTACCAATGTTCTTCATCACGAGTAAGTAAGTCGCAAAAGCTGCACATGCGCACGGCCATTTACATTCGGCAACCGACTACCTTCCACAACAGCATACGGCACGTCCATCGGCCTCGCACCTCAAACCGCCGCCTTCATTCTGGGTCTTCAAAACGCCGTCACGAGCCCCTCACGAATCTTCATTGGTCTCCTCATGGATCGCATCGGCGCGCTCAACGTGTTTCTCGTGTGTAACGTCATCGGCGGTGTCCTGTGTCTGGCACTGTGGCCCAATGCGAGGACATTGGGGAGTTTGATTGGGTTTTCGTTGGCGGTGAGTGGATTGCGTTGTGGAGCTGAGGTTCATGTGAATCAGTAGCATATAACCTGATATCATCGCTAGTTTGGCGCCACTGGAGCCCAGTTCTTTTCGCAAATGCCAATAGTCCTCGCCTCTGTGTTTGGTCCCAAGGATTCAGCGTCCAGAATGGGGCTCGTCATGCTGTCACTCGTTTTCGGTAAGGATCAGAACCACCTCTCTGATCTTCATATCTCACCACTCCACTCTCCCTACCCTGACCTAAACCTTTCTCTGTCCGTCTCTCCAGGCGCCGTCCTAGGCAACTTCGCCGGCGGTCGCATTCTCGACTCGCACACGACCCCGAACCCACAATCACCCACAGGGTACGACCAGGACTTCGTTCCCGTGATGGTGTACACGGGAACGGTGTTCCTGATCGCGTGTTGCTTCACGGTGGCAATGCGGTGGAAGCTTGTTGGGTGGAGGTGGAGAGTCAAGATATGAGTGGGATGCGCTGCGCGCAGTGGATGCCGTGAAACGCATGTCGCATGTAATGTTTTGCTTCGTTCAGTCTCGGGTCCAGGCGGGTACATCCAGAATCCTGGTACACAGAGTTGAGCTCCGTCGAGTTACAATGAGATTCATAGCACGACATACCTGCCGGTAGATTTAAAAGCGGATGAGAGCAAAGAGACTTTGTTCGGTTCCGCGAATGAGAGGAGTGAAAGTTGTTAGAGATGTCCTATGTATTTATACATGCGCCCATTGGTTGTCCACCCATTGGCTCATGTTTATTTCTATTGCGCAGGCTCGTTGCATCGGCCACAGTTGGCTCTCAAAGATCTGATAAAAAACTAGATTCAGAGAACGATGGTCTATCGCATGATAACAGGCTCAAATGCACTTTGTAATTATAATACGCCATCCAAGCAATCCACCTCCCCGTGGCAAAGTCCACCACTGCTCGACCAACCACGTACGCAATCACCCCACGACATCCAACTCGCCCATCCCATCCGGCACGTTCCCAAAAAGGTACGACACGCTCTCGCCGTTATGCGTGCGGCGAATGGCTTCAGCAAGCGTCATGGAGATGTCGATGGTTTCGATCTTGGGACACAGCAGGGCCTTGTCCTCGTGCGGGATGGAGTTGGTCATAACGAGTTTGGTCAGGGGGGAGGAGTTGATGATGGAGGTCGCTTTGCCGGAGAGTACGCCTGGCGAGGTCGGAGTGGTAGTGGTGCGAGCGCAAAGGACGAGGCAGTGGAGCGGCGAGAGCCGGTGGAATCAGATTCAAATCATGAGGACATAACCTCCCAGTCAGCAACCCACCGTGCGTCACAGCCGCATACACCCTCGTCGCACCATTCTCAATCAGCACCTCGGCGGCCTTTCCCAGCGTCCCGCACGTATCCGCCATATCGTCCACCAACACGGCCACCTTCCCCCTCACGTCCCCGACCAGGATCATTTTCGAGACCTCGTTGGCCTTTTTGCGTTCTTTGTGGATCAGCGCAAAGTCTACGCCGAGCTTGTCCGCCATTGCGGCCGCGCTGTGGTGGGAGGAATTGGTACGGACGCCAGGGCAAACAGACATAAAAGAAAACCACCCACCGTTTAGCACCCCCCGCATCCGGACTAACGATAATACAATCCAGGGTCTTACACTCGGGAACATTATCCCTGACCCACTTGCACATCATGGGCTCGGCGAACAAGTTGTCGACGGGGATGTCGAAGAACCCCTGGATCTGCGACGCGTGCAGGTCCATCGTGATCAAGTGGTCGCACCCGGCTTTGGTGAGCATGTTTGCGACGAGTTTGCCGGTGATTGGGGCGCGGGATTTGTCTTTGCGGTCCTGTGAGGGTGGGACGGGGTGAGAGCGGGTACGGTGCAGGAGCCATAGGTCGTGGGACAAACGGGCGCACGCAAGGATCTGTACAATCCTCCCACGCTACTCCATGAGACGTCAGTAGTCTCAGAAAGTGTCCATGTCGTCAGCAGAGATCCACATGGACACTGGACAGGACAACTGGAACTTTCGACTTCGTTCCTCGAATCCATACCTCCACAAGCCTTTCTAACAAACGCTCCAGATCCATCCCCGTCCCACTGGATACAGATTCCTGGCTAGTGTCTGGTAATCCTGTCCCGCTCATTCCACATTTCACCCTTCATGGCAAAACTGTTCCACCAATCGCGGGTACCTCGATCATCCTCCTCCATATTATCCATGCCAGCAAACCATCCACCAAGAGCCACACCGAACGCTCAAGCTGTTTCACCATTCCTTGTGTATCCCCAAGTCCTGAGTACTCGAAGAACACACCTGACGAGCGTAGGGGTAGCTAGGGACGACGGCGGTGATGCGTCGGGCGGACGCAGAGCGACAGGCGTTGATCATGATGAGGAGTTCCTGTTTATGAGACAAAACAGGCGCGATGTGAGTGGTGGGAGTTTGGCATGGAGGGAATGTTTAGAGGCACGGCAATTTTTGGAACCAAGACGGTACAACCCCGACTCACCATGAGAGCGTCATTTATTTCTCCAGCTCCAGTCTGTATGATGAACACATCCTCGTCTCTGACGCTCTCGCCGACGGTGACAGATGTTTCCTGGTTGCTGTATTTCAGGACGGCGACGCGGGCGAGCTCCTTGAGGGGAGAAGACAAAGGTAGCAAGATAGCCAGGAGGTAGAAAGGATGATCGTGAGAGGTGGTGGAGGTCGATTCGGAGAGTGGGGAAAGGTTGACTCACGAGGCCCAATCGTCTGGAGGCGAGGGGACAGAAAAGACCGAGGTAAAGAAAGCAAAAAGATCGACGCAGAGTGATTGAAGATAAGGAGAGTGTACAAGAAAGTGATTGAGCGACGGTTGCGAAATAAGAGGCAGGAAAGAGAAGACATACTTTGCGACGAGTTTCGCCAGCTGCAGATGCGAGTTTCCCGCGAAAATCTTGATTGAGTTTGTTGTCGATCCGTGGCCCGCGAGCACGTTTGTCTGCGCCATCGCTGCGGCGTGTGGACCTGGGAAAAGGCAACAACGTGTGGGTGTGAACTGTGGTCAACTGAGACTGCAAGATTCTCAAGAAAATTAGTACTTTGATTCGTTGAAAACCACTACCAAGCTTCCCGACCTCTCCAGCTTTCGTTGCGAGTCTCCTCTTTTATGGCTGCCCGGCCGCCTACTTCCATTCCCAGATCCTAACGACATTGCCATTAGGTGGACACTAGCTGTCCTAAAGGCGGGGCTGCTCCCCTCGTTCTCTCACACCAAAAGGAAGGAGATCAGGTGAGGACGGGATGCCAAACATTCCAACCCAGATTTGGCGCGCCCAACGTACACAGTTATGCACGGACTGCTGTCTCATATGTACTGAGCCATCCTCACTCCTAAATTTCTATTCGTCTCAATTTACATTCGCTTCTACTGAAACCTCACCTATAATGACAGCATGCAATAGAATGAGAATGTAAGTACTGCAGTTGAGTTGGAATTACCGACAACCTTTTTCACTTTGACGCTTCGCAACGAGCTGAAGACGGAACCGAGACGGAGCGGAGCAATAAAATCAGTTACTATCAGGTAAGTACATGACGGTTTTGCTTATCTCTCCGAAAAATGAACCCCGAGAGTCTCCCGAAACTTGGCGGCAGAGCGGGAGTCTTGGCACACGTTTCCGGCAAGTTCCACGAAACATGGTCAAATTACGATATGTTTGCATTAATCAATACCGTCACCGCGTCGGGTATTCTGCTGGAAATCTGAGGCCCTTGAAAGCTTGCAATACGATACCTGGTGTCAGAATAAACTTCGCCACGTGCCACGTGAGGTTTCAGATATACACACCTCCGAACTACCTGCACCCGACCTGTGGTGGAAAGGGCAGGTGGCGGACGGCAATTAATGCAAGGGAGCCGCGCCGATATAAAGCACCTGATGCGGATGATGCCTTGCCACAATGCGGACAATTCGGGCAGCGATCGCTGTCTTCGCGACGGCCATCGCACTCACACTCGTCCCGCACGCCACCGCTCATAACGGCATTGCAGACTGGCAGACTTGCAACCCCGGACTCGACTACTGCGTCTCGTCGAATGCCGTCTGCTGCGTGGTTAAAGCCGACGTGGCAGCCAACAAGTTCACTTGTCGACCCAACGCGGACTGTGGGTTGGGCAATGTGTCTTCCTCTCTGTTGTGGTTTGGTTTCTAATGTATTACATGCGTCATCCACGTCGGCAGCATGTGCTGGAACCGCCACCAAAGAATGGGTCACCTGTCAAGTGAACGGCCAAACGTACTGCTCTGCACAGTTTGACACGTGCTGTGTCGCTCAGGCGGACGCAAGCTCGGGAAAGCGCACGTGCAGGTGAGAGCGCTCGGCAATGTGGCATGCCTCCAATTCAGTAAACAACCTCCATTTGCATTCACATGTGACCTCGACTTGAAAGACCCTATGGCCAAGGTAAGCCTCCACCTCCCACCTATCACGAACTATGAAAAGTCCTCACCAATTCCCTCTCGGTCTTTCCACCCCTCTTCGCAAGACTGCGCTTCGTCGTCGACCCCACCGCCACCACCCCATCGACGCCACCTCCACCACCGCCGCCCCCGCCTCCCAGTAGCGGAGTTACCGACTGGGCGACATGCTACCCTGGATCAACGTGGTGTGCGAACTCAGCTTCTCAATGCTGTATCGCAAATGGGGATGGTAACAAGTACACGTGCAGGTGGGTTGTTTGCATTCTATTCAAAGCGATGTTCACTCGAACTTAGCACTGTTTGATGTTCAAGGCCATACGGTCAAGGTATGCCTTCTTCTTCTTCCGACTGACGTTTCCAAGTATTTCTAATACCGTAACGGTCACACAACCCAGACTGTGGTGGATCATCACCTCCACCTCCACCATCGAATCCACCACCACCACCACCTCCCAGTGACGGAGTCCCCGACTGGGGGACGTGCTACCCAGGGTCGACTTGGTGCTCGAACTCGGCTTCCCAGTGCTGTATCGCTGATGGAGATGGAAGCAAATACACGTGCAGGTATGATCTTTGCAGTGCGGTTTTATAGTGGATTGGGGTTTGTTTGACGTTGAATTTGTGTGCATTAACTAAATACTGACACCTTGAAGACCGAATGGTGATGGTGAGTGAGCTCTTAGCCCCTATTCGTGGACCCTCACTCACACGCAACGTTTACTGCAGGCTGCTCTGGTGGAGGCGGTGGAGGAGGAGGCGGCGGGGGAGGCGGCGATCTCGTGGCCGACGGACAATCATGCAGTCCCGACGGACCAGGCTGCTCGAACCCAAACTCGGTGTGCTGTTGGCCGTATGGGTACGCTGGATGGTACACGTGAAGGTGGGCAGTGACAGTGCTTTGTTGGCAATGGGGATGTGGACAAACCTGAACGAATACCGGTTCGTCGAAACCAGGGATCCATCATCGTGTTACAGTGGAGTGCCACCACCTCCACCACCTCCACCGCCAGGTGGCGGCGGTGGCGGAGGAGGAGGAGGAGGAACTGGAACACCGACTGCAATCCAGCAATGCGAGGGCAGGAATCCCCCAGGTAGAGATCCCACGGATCCTGGCGCGTACGCTTATGCATGTTACAAAGATGCCAAGTGCTGCTTTGCGTGAGTATGTCTACTGATACAACGAGGTTCCGCTTCCCCTGAAATCTCCTTTTCAGGGAGCTGGGAGAATTCTTTCTCTGTCCAATGCTTGGCTTCATAACAGGGGCTCTTACCCTTGAGGAGGTATACCTTTCGCAGGCTTCCATGTTGCCGCAGCGTGTGAATTGGTGAGCCATTCCTGTAATGACCCTTTGATGATGGGGAAGCATAATTGATGGTGACGACTCTTCTTTTCTAACACGAATCAAAGGAGGCCCAAACTACTGCAGACAGTCAGGACTGTGCTAACCCTACCAACTGCCGCTGCGTTTACAACAGTTACGGAACGGATGGGAACTGTATCCACAATGGTCGCAACATCTGTTCTTGAATAAACGAGCCGAGGGCGAGCGTGATTTTGTACTCAGAAGTTTTGATGCTCACGTACTTATAGGTGAAATAGAAGTGAAGTGACTACTCCATCGCTCTGGTGGTAAACTGTGGAGAAGCGGACAACATGTGTGGTTAATGGGTGGCCATGCGGTCCCAACCACCTCTCAAGTTCTCCATCATGCAAAATTTCTTGAGGTGAGAGATTCGGGACGTATTCGGCACTCGTCTTTTTCTGACAATCAGCCCGTGCACTTTTCTCCAAACTTGGACCAAAGCAAACCAAGTCAGCTCTGCGATCGCGCGATGACGGAGACAGCGCCGCTGCAGGTGCTGCACTCGCAGACGAAAGTCTACAAACTCACGACGAATCAGCGGACGGCGCTGCCCGACTGGCTCGCTAAGCAGAACAAGAGACTCCGATACGACCCAGGTGAGTCCACTGCTCTTCCTTTTATCTATACTTCCTACTTACGCTATTCCCCGATGACAATCATCCCTTATAATGGCCTCGCTACCCACTGTCACTCCGAACTTCAGAATGGCGAAACCGGATTGAGCTGATCCAGGACTTTGGGTTTCCCGAAGCTTGCGTACGAATAAAACCCACGAGAGATGGAAAGCACATCGTCGGAACAGGTACGCTCCTTCAGGCCTTCGCTCCGACGCCGCTATCTTACTAACTCTCCCACAAGGGGTCTACAAACCCCAAATGCGTGTCTGGGAGCTCTCGGACTTGTCCCTTAAGTTTGAACGACATACGGACTGTGACACAATCCAATTTGAAGTGGGTTTCTTCGGTGTTGCTGGGAAAAACGGGAAAAGGACTCCAACCCACCTAATCACCCTCATTACTCGCATGTTCAGCTGCTGTCGGACGACTGGACAAAATCCGTCCTCCTTCAATCGGACCGCACGCTGGAGTTCCACGGACAAGGAGGAATTCACTACCGAACTCGTATTCCCAAGGTTCGTCTGACGTGTCTCCTGCTGCACCACGACCGCCGAATCTCCTAAAACACACCTTCAGTTCGGCCGCGACCTCGCCTACCACCAACCCAGCTGCGACCTCTTCATTTCCTCTTCCTCGCCCTCCATCTACCGCCTCAACCTCAACCGCGGCACCTTCCTCCCTCCCTTCGAAACAGCCACTACAGGCATCAACGCCATCCAAGTCAACCCGCGCCACGGCCTCGTGGGTATGGGTGGCGAGGAACTCAAAGCCGAGTTTTGGGACCCCAGGGCACGACGACGCGTGGCATCGCTGGACATCACACCCCACGTCGCGCAATACATCCTCCCCACCCTTACCTCATTGGACCCCTCCAGCCCCGCCTACGTACCCCCAGCACCGCCCTCAATAACCGCCCTCTCCTTCGACCACGACGGCTTGCACATGGCCGTCGGAACGTCGTCGGGAACCGTCCACCTCTTCGACTTGCGCAACCCCTCACCCCGCCTCATCAAAGACCACGGCTACTCCGAACCCATCACCTCGTTATCGTGGCACGGGGGGTCCTCTTCGGTGGTCTCCTCGTGCCGGCGTGCCGTCAAGGTGTGGAACCGCGACTCGGGCAAACCACTCGCGACCATCGAGCCGGAGTACCGCGTGAACGATGCGGCGCTGTTCGACGACTCGTGTGGGATGATTCTGGCCGCAACTGAGTCCCAGTACGTCGAGACGTTTTATGTCCCCGAGTTGGGACCCGCTCCGCGGTGGGCGTCGTTCTTGGAGAACTTGACGGAGGAGATGGAGGAGGTGCATCATGGTGGTGTTGGGTATGACGATTATAAGTTTGTTACGAGGAAAGAGTTGGCAGAGTGAGTTGTTTGTTTGTTGTTGTGTTCCTACCGGGTCCAGGTGAACCTAACCTACCGAACCTATGTTTTTCGAACCCCATGAAGTCTGGGCCTGGACCACCTCATCGGCACACCCGTCCTGCGGGCCTACATGCACGGCTTCTTCGTGGACCTCCGCCTCTACCAACGCGCCAAGTCCATCGCGAACCCATTCGCCTTTGACGAGTACCGCCGCAAACAGGTCGAGGAGCGTCTGGCCAAGGAAAAGACCACGCGCATCTCCCGGCCCGACTTGAAGGGACTCCCCAAAGTAAACAGGAAGCTCGCGGAGCGTATGTTGAGGGAGGAGAAGAAGGCCGCGAGGAAGGCGGCCGGGAAGCTTGCAGAAGGGGAAGAAGGGGAGGCACCAGCCGCCGAGCAAAGGGATGCAGCTGGAGACTTCCCCGCCGCCGCGCCCTCGGCTACTGCGCTTTCGGACGCGCGGTTCAAGGCCCTGTTTGAGGACGAGGAGTTCCAGGTGGACGAGGAGTCGGCCGAGTATATCTTGCACCACCCTGAAGCTCGCGAGGCGAAGCGGGTGGCGAAGAGGGGTGTGGAGAGCGATGAGGAGGATGGAGGTAGTGACGAGGAAAGCGACGTGGAGAGTGAAAGTGAGGAAGAGGGTAGCGACGAGGAGGACGAGGAAGAGGATGAGAGCGCAAGCGAGGAGGACTCGAGGCGAAGGCCTATTGCAAAACCAGGTGCGTCATCACGGTTCAGCACCCTTCGCTGTACCCAACTGACCCGTGTCCCATTCACCACAATCAGCATCCACCCGCCGCCCACCTCGTCTCGTCCCCGTACGTCCCGGCTCCTCCACATCCTCCGTCTCTTTCGCCGAGCGTGCGCGCACCGAGGGTCGACCACGCGAGGACCGCGCCGGCTGGAGCGGGTCGCGGTCTGGGGAGAGGGAGATGCGGTTCATGCCACGTGGCAAGAGGGGCCGTTTTGAAAGGGACGAGGATGAGGGTGAAGATGGCGGGGAGGAGCGCAGGCAAAAGAGGGGTGTGAGAGCGCTGAAACTCAGTGGGGGGGGAGGTGGAGCGTGGAGGGGTGGAAGAGGAGGTGGACGGGGAGGCGGGGGCGGAAGAGGGGGTGGACGAGGTGGTGGACGAGGCGGTGGAAGGGGAGGAGGGAGGGGAGGGAGGGGAGGAGGAAGGGGAAGGGGAAGGGGACGGTGATCTCGGTGGTGGGAAGACATGATTATTTTGTACATAGGAGCACTCTCATAGATGGTACTGCACGTATGCAATTAATAGAGACGACGAAAGGGGTCTCAAACTGACGCTGGATACGTGGGCGTCATTCAGCACTACTTGAAAATGTATTTTTGGCTGTCGATCAACTCGAGTGCGTCTCCAAAGCCCAAACAAGAAAAATATGACAAGACCACTATTACTCTTATTGCAAAAGGTCAGCTCAAGGGGAGAAAATTGGGTTCAAAGATGGGAATGATGGGGGAATAGCAATGGCTGCTATCAAGGCGAATGCTTGTTTTGATCCATCTGCTGGTGGGTTGCAACTCCTCTGTGAAAGCAGGTAGCATGAGGGTAATAGCGTCGGCAATAATGATTGATCTTGGAATGCACAGTCTCTCCTGGCCAGTTTACGTATAGAAGGTTCTCACCTGAACAGACATACCGATGTGTGGAGCCACGTCACATCCTTAGTACTCGACGAGCAGCAAGAGTACTCACAACTTGATTGATGTATTTCCTACATATGGGGCACTTCTCCCGTTTATAGTGGAGGTTCGTGGCACAGAACGTGCACAGGGCGATGTGGCCACTAGAAAGAAACCCATTCGTTCAGCTCTCGAGGACAGAAGAGGTTAGCATTTGAGATCACCCCACCATGGCACGAGTACGGCTTGCTTGGGACGGTCGAAGCAAACGACCTAAACCGAAGCGTCCATTGAATGCAGATCAGAATGCTCCACTGACAGGAAGCTACTCACGCAATGCTCGCTGCCTCTCGCAGAGCCTGCCCCTTCTCCACATCCACCTCCACTTCCACTTGCTACTGGCATCTCCTGCACCATCCCTGCACCGTCCATCACATTGGCCTCCTCAGCAGCTCTCGCCAGCGCCGCCTCGAGGAGTAGCTGGACGTCGAGCACCGCGTGGTTCCCCGGTGAGAGCGACTCAGCGACGGCGATGACCCGCGAGGGCGGCCAGTCCATGATCATGCAGACTTCGCCGACGGGGCCGGATAGGACCGAGGCGAGGGGTGTGGGGGAGTTAATGGGCATGCGGTCGGGAAAAGGGGTGGGTGCCGGCGGGCCAGGGTGATGGACGCCGTTGGACCAGGATGAGAAGCCCGAGGGCGGGGGTGGTGGGATCTGAAGCTGGCTGGAGGACGTGGGCATAAAGCGGGCCTGGCGAATTGGGGGTGGCGGGGGTGGAGGTGGGATGTTGGACCTGGGCAAGTCGTCGGCTGCCGTGCGCATCCAAGCTTCCAGCACGGCAGCTAGAGAAGATTGGTTTGACGGACGAGTGAGAGGTGGCGGGGGTGGAGGTGGTGGAAGTACCAAGTTCCGAGGAACGGGCTGCGGTGGTGGGGGAGGAATGACGCTCCGCCCCCGAGATGTGGGCTGCGGTGGAGGAGGGGGAATGACGGCACTCCCAAGGGTAGTAGAGAGAGGTGGTGCTGGTGAAAGTGGGGGTTGCACCCACGACACGATGATGGATGACCTTCGAAATGGTAATGGCGGCGGGGGAGGTGGAGAAGGTATGACGCCACTAGGTCGAATGGCGTGGGTTGGAGGAGAGATAACACCTGACCGAACTGGTGGAGGAGGGGGAGGGGGCGCCCGTGGGATGTTGTTCATATCTTGTTGTATATACGAAGGTGGCTGTGTGGCGCTTGCCAGAGGTGTTGACGTTGCCTCAGGTACAGGACTCAGTGGAGCAGACTGCTGCTCCGAGATGAATGGAACGTTCTCTTCGCTTACTGGAGGGGAAGGGAGAGACTCCCCCAGAGAGCCCCCGCTCCTGCGATCGGGAAAGCGTGTCGGGAGTGCCGGTGGGACGACGCGTGCGGGCGGTGGAGGTGGGGGAACGCGAGGCAGTGAGCGATACTGCGGGTGAGACGATAAAGATCCCGACGACAAGCGCCGGTGTGTTGGTGGAGCGGGTCTCGCCACGGGGAGAATTGGGGGCTGACGCAACGGTGGCGACATGACCCGGCGGACGGGAGGCGGCCCGGAGCGACGCGTGGAGAAGGATCGCGA
Source organism: Gonapodya prolifera JEL478 (assembly GCA_001574975.1). Classification (NCBI taxonomy): domain Eukaryota; kingdom Fungi; phylum Monoblepharomycota; class Monoblepharidomycetes; order Monoblepharidales; family Gonapodyaceae; genus Gonapodya; species Gonapodya prolifera. The sequence goes on from KQ965793.1 coordinate 239,856, forward strand.
GAGACCTGCAGGGAAGTAGCGTGCGTGAGTGTTTGGCAGCCAGAGAGTGCGGTCACCATATATGGAATTATATGCGCGGCCGCGGTGAATTCGCAACTCGCCTTGCGACGGCGGCAGAGTCGCTGCATTCGCGTTTTCGGGCTCGTCCATGCGCGTCTTGGTAGAGTGAAACGGTAAACGAAAGGAAGATCCCTTGTCGAAAACAGAAGATACCCCTTGCCGTGGCCGGGTGATAGTTCAGGACCAACCTGAGTTCTCCTGAGCAGAAGGTTTTCTTATTTTTATTAGATTCAGTGGAGTGTTTGCAGAGTAGAATTCGTAATGTTTTTGCATGTTGTTTTCGGGTACAACTTATTCTTCCACTTCGGGAATTAACTGCAGCAGTCATTTCTCGTTCGTCGATCATGCTCGGCAGCCGTCTGTAAATCTCTCGGACTGCTTGTGATATGACCTTTCTTTGGTCAGTCATTCACCCCACATAGCCAAGAAGTATTTTAACATTCACAATTCCCGAATGATATTCTTCCTTGGACCAGCCATCAACGATCAAGACAAAAACGATAGGGTTATAACCGACGCAGCATAAGTCACTGGGAGATATTCCGATACAACCCTATGCCACCCCACAGACGGCCACCGCACGTGCCCCACCTGTTTTTGTCAAAAGAACAACAGAACTCGAAACCATAATTTCACCTAGTGTCTGCACACATACAATGTTACACGTACTGCAATGTATTTAGAAATAATTTCACTTTGAATGACGTCGATGTCCCCAAATAAAGAGTAATTCATAGGATCACACGTAATTTGTATTGCCCGCCGGCAAAGTTGCGCGCAAGAACCCATTCCAGCTCCATACCGCAATTCATCACGTCAATCCTGACACTTCGTCATCTGTCCATCTGACCAAACGCACAACCCTATCCACGTCCGCTCTCTATAAGAAATCACCATCTTGCGATCGCAGTAACCATTGTCAAGGTTTACAGCCCACGGGTCCCCTCCCTTCGCCAACAAAATGGGGAGCATCTTCATCGCGCTTCTTTGTGTATTTGACGCAAGTATAAGCGCCATCCTGCTCCTACAATTGACTGATACTCCACGAGACAGAAGTATATTCAGAAATGCGACTGTACCGACTTGCTGAACCGCCATTAGGAAAAGGTCTTTCTTTCAAGCTTGAAATGCCGTGGTCCGCAGCTGCACGAACTGCTTGAACAGCCTGCGGCCCCAAATCTGATGTGAAAACGCTGCGTGCAAGATCGTGCTGATGATGCAGCGACACTATTTCTGCTCGACCATGTCGTGCAGCAGTGACAAGGAGGTGATCCTGTACTACGCGATTCCATGGTACAATTTCGAGAAGAAACTTCACCATCTCAAATTTGCCACTCGCCACCGCAGCGGAAAGCGCTTGCCTGTCCTGGGTATGAGTGTAATCCCCACCACTAAGGAGCAAATTCACAAATTTCATTGAGCCCCTCTTGGCTGCTGCCACAAAGAGATGATTTTTCTGACGATGGAATACAGAGCGGGTGGATGGATGTGTTGTTTAAACTTTCAGAACTGTACTGTCATCTTCCGACAAAGGCAGGCGGAGGAAAGGCAGATCCTTAAACTCTCTCAATTCAGGGCTCGCATCCAAAAAAGGCGTCCAAAACGTCCATTCCCACATTTCTGCATGCCCATTGGAGAGCTCTGTGTCCTTGTTGGTTGGTCGTCGCCCCTTTATAGAGCAAGAGTCGCACAATCTCGATGTGATCCCCTTCTGTGGCACTAATGAGAGGGTACTAGTCACTGTTAATGTGCGCACCCGATTCGATCAAAAGCTCCACAATCTCTTTGTGAGATTTTTCAGCCACAGTTGCAAGGGCTGCATCACCAGCACGACTACACGCTGGCGCTCCAGCTTCGAGTAGGAACCTGACAACGGTAACGTTGCCATAGTTTGCTGCCAGGCGAAGCAGCATTCCATCCCCAATGCCGGGTCCGCGGCGTTGCTGATGAGCAACTTCACCAATTGCTTTCCTTGAACGAATTGCCACCTCGAGATGGAATACAGGTGCAAATGGCCAGCGGCGTGCATTTTTCCCGTTTACATTCCATGGCACGTGGAGAGGACCTGTTGGAGCACTACCAGATCACCATGGTGTATTTCCGCCAGCAGGGCATGTTGCGTGGTGGAATAGTGGCGTAGCGCCCGTGCTACAATACCATGTGGATCCGCAAAGATCGAATACAACGACTTGTTGAGAGAACTGTAGGGAAGGGCGAGTCTGTGTGGGCAGAAGGTCCAGATTCGCGACGGGGATCCTGACGCCACGACATCCATCGTTAGTGCTAAACGGGGTGGGAGAGTTGGGAACAGATTCCACGGAAGAAATGCCGGCTAAATCTGAAGAGTCTGATCTTCGTCTCAGACATTGCATTATATACTCCGATACAAGTTAGACTGCATCCAAAAGCCCGACATTGGGCCTAAGAATATGAATTGGGTGGTTTACTTCATCGCCCATCCACTTACGGCCCAGGCTTCCCTCCGTCCACCACGTGCTCCCCATCCGTGACGAAGCTCTCCTCATCCGAGGCCAAAAAACACCGCAAATGAGGCCACTTCAGAAGGATCGGCGGCCCGATTCGGTATGCTATGCTGCTCAAAGTGTTTATAGGCCTCCGGCGCCATTTCCCGGAAGTTCTTTAATAGAGTCTCGTCAAATCTATACAAGTGTAGAAAGACATGACAAACTTACTTGGAACTGCACTGGAGTCGATCCGAAATTAATCCCATTTTGAACTTTCAAAGAGGACTGTAGAAAACGCACCACGGAACTCAACAATTTCGCTTGCTTCTCGCAACTCACAGATAGTATTGCACCGCACTCTGTATCCGCTCACAAGTCGGCAAACCCCTTTGAGATGCCCCGGACGGCCTACTTGAACGTGCTGTACGAGAGCATGCCTCCCACAGTCCCCATTCCAATCATGGAAGAGATGGTGATGATCGAGGACCATTCCTACCATACCCCCCCAAAAGCGTGTGTGAGTGGGTTTAAATGACGTTGGGAGGGCATCAGCATCTTACAGTAGCTGTGTTCTTCATATGGAGTGAACACCTGAGTGCGAATGAGATCAAGTACGATGAAGGAAGCGGAAGATTTAAGAGGACCCTTGCGGTGAGGACATAATGCGTTGACGCACCATACTTGAATGTCTAGTTTCATTCACGATCAGGATCACGACTTTGCCCAAAAGTATATCACTATACCTTTTGCCCCCCCTAACTCCCTTCTGTCATATTCAAATTTGTACCTTTGTCCTTCAGAGTAATGTTATGCGCGCCGCCCTTTGCCACTTTGGGCGAAAGGTCGCCTCCGGCGTTGTTAACCTGATGATGATCATGACGTTGTGACGTGAGTTCGAGGCTCCAGAAGTTGAATGTCAGGTGATGCGTGCAGAAAGCGTACCAGAATATCAAGAACGCCCCTGATTCGGGAGAACCAAATGATGCGAGCAAGAGCGCAGGAGCTTCTCAACGATTCCTTTTCATCTTCCTTGTGGGGAGAGACGAACAGCGGCAGCCAAATAGCTTTACAGCTAGCTTTTCGATGATGGAAACGACCTCTTTGATCGGGAGGCCGGATGATGGGCACGACGATCAGTTCGATTCAACCACGCCGACACCAAACTGTTGGCGGCAACTCGCGACGCCAGACATGTTCTCACCTTTTCCGTCCTGTTCCCGTTTTGGAAAATCGCTAATGGCGACTTGTGCCCTTTCCCTGGCGAAGGCGAGCGATATCGCCCGCCGGATCCGCTCCGAGGCGGACCCGTTTACGAGGGTGACTCGTTGGAGGCCCTGGATGTGGAATCAAGGTGGTAGATGTGAGATTGTGTGTGTGTGGTGTGATGAAGCCGGATGGGAGTTGGCAATGAACGGTGGATATGTTGACTTCCTATCGACATGGTGTAAAAGCCCAGAGAGCGGCGGGCCTTTTAAAGGCGTGGATAGATCGCTGGGAGACGGATCATCAGTGGGAGACGTGTTTGGCTTATGCAAGGTTGGCGGCGCAAAGATTAGGCTTTTCGCGGATCCAACCTCAGTGTCACGTGGTCCAGACCGCTGGATCGAATCATTAGCAGAGTAAGAGCTCGCGCGAGTCTTATTGGAGTCTATCGCCGCCAAAATCCTTTTTATCTGACGACATGGCTGTCTTCGCAACAACATCGATCGGAGTGGATTGATCCCACCTTCGCCGAACTTGCTCCGAACCTGGCCTGCCCGATTTTTCGTATGTACCGAAAATGGGGATAAACTACAAAATATCCAACAGAAAGTTCAAGAACAAGAAGTTCGTGTGGGAGTCGGAGATGAAAGATGAACGATGGAGCCGATTGGCTTACACGGAGACAGCCGCCAGTCGGGCAAGGAGTGCCGCCAAGATTAATTTAGAGATTGAGGAGGTGAATAGTCGAGTTCAGCATGTTTTCGATCCACATCATCTTTCTAAACGGGGGTGATCTGTCGATGAATAGCCCCGCCCAAAATCCTCAATGCACACTTTCGATCCCCACCTACGAGCCGTAGACCACCTTACATCCGAGTCTGTAGACGGTCTCCTCTTTCGCTCGATTGCGGAGGCAGTCCAACGCAATTTGGCGGACGACGACGATGGGACGCTCGGGGATGCCATGGCAATGGCTAGTGGAAAACTACGAGGGGAGTTGGAAGAAGAGGATGTTGCGAGGATCAGGGAGGACGAGGAGCGGGAAATGGATGATTCAATTTGCTTGACTGCGGTGAGGGAGGAGTTGCAGAAGGTGAAGAAGAGGGAAGAGGAGCTCATTCGAAGAGCGTGGGACATGCAAGTGGTGCTTATTTGCGTTTCATTGCTGTTGACGGGTTTAGCTGTTTTAATCAAGTTGATCTTCCTCCCCGCAGGAATACGCGCGTGGCCCTGTGCCTTATTGGTATGAGCTTGCAGGACGCGACTTCAATTACGAGCTGGTCAAGTCCCGCCTTGTTCTTCAGCCGGGCTTTTCGGCATTACAGGCAATGTGCTTCCAGAGGAAAGACCAGCTGCTGCGACTGGAGGATTTGAGGCGGAAGGTGGAAGGGGGGCAGAGGGCCGTGTCGTCGTTTGATATTGCGGTGCCATAGATGGATTCCTCGAAAGACGAGCCGGCAATTGCATGTTGATGGTCCCTGACTGTAAGGATAACAGGCAATGCCGGGCACTATCAAGAACAGTTCCGCTCCCTCACGTGTTTTTCTCCATGTGTTGCTTCACTAAACAGACGCGATATATTGCTAAATGTTATTTTTTCACGTATTAACGCTACGATGTCCTAGACACGAGTGTACGACTCCCAACAGACGTGAGGCACTCGCAAAGGCTAAACAGAAAAAATCGCTATTTAAAAGCGTGAAAGATTGTCTCCCGTCCCTGGCTGTATTCGTGTCGTGAATCCTTGATGGGGACTCGGCATGTGCATTGACTTTCGGCCGCACCCGTGCAAGCCTCCAATCCGGCCAATTGATACCCCTCACCTTTACATTCATGGCGGTATTCGGGCGCGAGGACGAAGAAGTGAGAATCGACTTGGATGGTTTCACCTTCTGCTGCGTCTGACGCTCAGCCGTTTCCCTTTGTCCTCGCTCGGTGACCAACGCCACTCGCTCCTCTGTCCCAATCTTGCGTCTCCAATTTCTCCTTTTCCGACTATTCCTGGCGGAGCGCAGATATGCACGCTCTTCGTCGTGGGCTTTCCGGAGGACATACAGGAGAGAGAGTTCCAGAACATGGTCGGTGGTGTTTGTGCTCAGTCCTAAAAAAAGTCCTCTCCTCTCACCGACCCGCTCTCGCACGCCGCGCTCACTTGCGCACATGATCTCGCGGGAATCTCTCCGGACGCTCGTGTAGTTCATTTTCAGCCCTGGATTCGAGGCAGCGGCCCTGAAGAAACCGGAGGAGGAAGATCCGGTCATGAGGCGACAGATTGTGAGTTCTTCCTTTCGCCTCAATCTCTCGCTTTTTGCTCGTACTAACCAAAATTGCATTTGTCGACCATGTTTTCGCGTTTCGGCGGCCAGATTGGGTTCGTCAAGTTCCGCACAAAACAGGACGCTTTGGAGGCGAGAGATATACTAACGGGTCGAAAGGTTAGTTCGTTCTCTACCGAATGATGATATCCGCATTATGTATGATACATTTTGCCCTTTTATCCCGCCCTTTTCAAACTCCCAGGTGGACGCACATCGCGGCTCCACTCTCAAGGCGGACCTTGCTCGAAAGAACCTCCATACCAGACGAGGACTCACCATCGATTACGCACCGAGCAGCAACTACTCCTACGCTACACACGTTCAGCACTACGCAAAGCGATACAACAGTCCCCTTCACGTCAACCCCGCCCAAATGCGATTCCAATACCCAGCGGGCCATGTTCCCTTCCAGCCACACGCTGACCGCTCGGGAGCAACACCAAGGCAGTACGCACTCCAAAATCAGCCGGGATCGATGAGCCCTCTGTCACAACAATCGTATTTGTCCGAACAAGATCTCTCATACCCAGGAACTTTCATCGGCAAACCTCCTTCGCGACCCCCGTTCTCTCCGCAACTTCCTGTGGCCGCTGAACCTCCTGATATGCACCGACGGGGACGGTCCTTCCCCGACCTATCCCCCATTCTCACTCGGTCAGCGAGCTCCGGGCCGGCTCCAAATCGAGACCCGGGAGGGCTCGCAGCTCTTGCTGCATCCCACCTGCCAAGCCCATCTCCTGACATGGGATCACTTTCCGCTGATGCAGTGGACCAGTTTGGTTCATACGAGGTCCATCAGCTTAGGTCTTACAGAGGTTACGGCTCAAGCCTTGGCTCACAACTGGGCCACCGCTCGTTCCCTCGTTCGGTTTCTGAACGTGATATCTCTACCATTGACACATCCCAGTACGCTCCGTTGACTCCCCTCGCCTCCCTCGGCAGCTCGGGCTCGGGTGGGGATCGTGGGGCACCATACAACGCCCATTTCGGGGGCTCATATCGCGGTTACGGGTCGAGTTCAGACTCTGTGAGTGGATACGCCGACTTCCTTCTGGAGCGTGACGCGACGAGAGTGAGCTCTCACAACGGAAGGACACTGAGTGGGTCAAGTTCTGCCGACCTGGACAGTTTGGCGAGCGCAGAACTCCTCAGTAGCTCTGTGGAGAAACTCTTACTGGAGAGTGGTAAGCTCAACGAAGGCGCCAGGGTTGGAAATTGAGAATGCAGTCGTTTCGGCACTGTATTCTCTGGAGTCCGGTCGCCACACCACGGAGAACACTAGCAGCCCACATGATGCCCCTTATACCCGCAAGCAGCTGGACAAGACTACTGCCGGGACATTTTTCAGTAACTTCAACTCCCTTTTAAAGCAACCATGCACGACTGCATGCAGACGATGACAGGATACCACCCCCTTTTCCATTTTTTCCACCAACCACGTTAACACTACATCAGCGGATTACCTTCTTGCTTTTTTTCTCTTTTGCTTTCCATGACACTCACATGACCCATCACCCACACAATCCTCCGCGGGGTCGAAGCTCACGTGAAGGTGGTTCTCAAAAATCTCCAGACATACCAGCGGAAGAACGATTTCTGGTCTTGTTCCATCTCGTCAGTCTGCTCTCTGGACACTAACGTTAGCTGAACCACATTGGTCCTTACTTTTATGTAAATTTCAAGTGTACTGAAAGAAATTTGGAAGTTCTGTATCCTGGGATGAAATTATATTTTAGCTTCAAAAGTCGGTTGTTCCTACAATACAGCATATTGAATTCTGTGAAGCCCACAGAACTGGAAGTGATTGATTCACCAACCGGATCAATGTACGTCACAAATCCGCGTTCGTTCCTCTGGTGATTGACCTCACCGTTTCTTTCGGTGAACCTGGCTGGCATCGTTCGACCACCAACTGATTTCAACCCGCGCCGTCTCTTCAGGCTAGCAGCAATTCACGACCCGATTCTCCGCGTCGATGTGGAAACTTTTGTGGGATCCAATCCGGCATCAGCTCCATTGATTGGGCGAATCATTGCCCACTTTGTCGGCGTCCCACCTTCGGAAATCTTGATCGGGAATGGGAAGCGGACCGTAGCGGACGTGGAAGAGGATTTGAAGACCGAAGGATTTTCGAACGGTGGCCTGGTACGAAGCGGGTCGTCTCAGAAGAAACCCCGCATGGAAAGTCCCCCGTTCCAACCCTTGTTCACTGCCCGGGAGGTTTCTTTCCAGAGTCCCATCCGCAAGAAGCTTGACCTTGTCATTGGACAAGACGGCCTCAGACTTCTCGGAAAGGGAGGGACGTCAGAGCTTGATCTTGCCCTCAACAATCGTGAAAGGAAGGTTCTCTGCGTTCCAACTCCCGACAAAGCGAAGGAAGGACATTTTACGGTCGCAATTTTTTTCGCGACCGAGTCGGGAGAAACATCAAGCCCAATAGGGTCGGCTTCACAGGTGGAGCCGCTTGTGTTCACGCTGGACGATAAACCCTTGAATGTGGTCGACTCATCCAGTTCGGTTACCTCCACGAGTCTAAAGAAGGCAGACTTTCTTCGCTCACTCTCCCAAAATTTGCATTGCTCTGTTGTTGAGCCTGACATTGGCTCTTTCCAATCGTCCCGAAAAACGACTGCTTCAGGTGTGAAGCATCGAGGACCGAAGTATTTTGCATCCGTATACCTCGGAGCAAAAGAATCTTTCCTTTTCCCTCTTGCTGAAGGTGTCTTTGTGGGAATGCGGAAGCCTTTCTTGTTCGTGCCTGTGCAGAATGTGAGTAACATTTTCTGTACTTGATATCCTATTTTCGGTGCTAAGCATTCCTTCCAGATTAAGAGCATGAAGTTGTCATCAATTGTGGGTGGCTAGTAATAACTGTTGGGGCGACTCCGAACTATCACAGCACTTCTGCCTTTAGACATCTCGAACCTTCAACTTGGACCTGACGGTTAGCACTGAAGTAATCACAGCACCTGGTTTTCTCCCCAAACCTTCGGCAAGCGGAAGTGCAACACTTGAGTTCTCTATGATCGATCACGAGGAATATGAAGGTTGGACTTCTTTCTCGCTTGCTCCTGGCCGTGTGTCTTTCTACCGATATCCTTAATTTGCGCTTAGGTATTATGTCATACATTCGAGAACAAAAATCAGGATGGGATACTCTATCTACGGGCGTTATTACCGAGCGAGTCGACGGGGAAGCACACACCACCGATTCAAACTTGGACGAAGGGGCAGAGGTGGCGGACCTGAGCAGTGATGAAGATGATGAGGATTACATGTCCACGGAATCCAGCGAGGAGAAAGCTGTGCGCGGATCCAGAAGAATGACGCGATCGCGAGCAAAGGGTGTTGCTTTGCAAGAACTACCGGAAGATGGGAAAAGCGACGAAGATTTGGACTCAGATTCAAGTGAAGATGAAAGTAGTGGGACCGGTAGTGAGAGTGACGTTGAAAACGGTGAAGAGAGTGACGCTGGAAGTGACGAGGCGATGTCCGCAGCAGAAGAAGACGTTGATGAACTGGCGGATGGTTGATCACGGTCCATGATTGACTCTTTTGTGCTGCATGATATAATACCGACAATTGCATACACATGCTTCTAATAAGTGACAATCAAACACCCAATCTAAATACCTGGCATCCTCCACCTGTAAACGGCACCCTCGGCGCTCACTGTAAGCACGGTTTTCTGATCTGGGCTGATGCGAACTTTCAATATATCGGCGGAATGCCCGATTCCGACCCCTATGACTGTACCCTCCTCATATCCGTAAATCTTCACAAGCTTGTCGGAGCCACCGACGACGAAGAGCCGCCCATCAGAAGAAATATCCAAACCGTTGATAGCATCTGACTGGGACGCTTCGATTTCACGAATAAGTGAGCCATCAAATGCTTCCCAGTAAGCAACCTTTGAATTAGCGATTGCCCATTGAACAATAGCCATGCGTTGAAGCCATAAAAGGGACAAACCTTCCTATCCGTGCCACTGGTAAGAAGTTGTGATTCATCAGGAAAGTATACAACAGCTTTGAAGAAGCTTGGAGCAAAGAGAACTTGGTTTCGCACAAAGCGAGTGAGATCCCACACAATACATGATCCGTCTTGGCTTGAACTGACACACTCGAGGTTGTTGCGTCGTATTTTGATGCACGTCACTGTTCCCTTATGCTCTTTCATGGACTGCTCCAGAGATTGGACCTGTCTCGTCACTTTCCACACACGAACTTGACCATCATTCCCACCCGAGACGATTCGATAGTCTCCGAGGCTGTTGAATGCGTCCGTCACAGCAAGGGTTGTTACTCCGCCCTTATGCGCCTCGTTGATCTCAAACTGCAATCGCCCAGTTTGCGGACCAAAAGCGCGAATCTTCCCATCAGTCCATCCAGATACAAGACTGCTTCCGTCTTTCTTGAAAACGATGCACTTGCACTCGAGATTCGGGACTGCGATGCGAAGAAGCTCTTGTGATGTGCTGGCATTCCAAAGACGAATTTGGTCCGATGCTGTGGCAAAAACTTCCGAAGACTCCCTGTTCCAGCACTTGCATTAATCGCCTGAGACAACCAAAGTAGTAAAATAGAAGACTCACTCGGGGAAGCAAACGTCATTCACGGCATTATAGTGACAGGTGCGTTTAAGCTTTGCCGCAAAATCGTTTGCATTCAGCTGGTAGATATTCGACAGTGAAGTACCAGCGTACAGGTGATCGTTGTCGACAAAGGTGAGTGACGTTACTGCTCCTTCCACCTTCGTTGTTCTAAGAGCACATGAAGGTGATTGGAGCTCATCAGTGAAAATCCTCAAAGTTTGGACTCACTTGAGAATGTCGAATTTTCCCAATCGAAGAGCCGCAATTGTGCCATCTCCACAGCCAACCAAGATTGTCTCACCAGACGGGCGAAGCGCGATCGATGTTATGCCCAAGCTAAAGAGGTCCTAAACGGTTGCGAAAGGAAATTAGGACGAGAAAGCTTCGGTTGGATTTCATTTCAACACGACAAGAGTTTCTTTCAACAGGAACCTTTTCTTTTGGCGGGCCAGACTGCTTGAAAAGCTTGGTCTTGAGTGAAAGCTGCAGCAAGTCCCCAGTTGTCGTCCCGCAATACATTGATTCGTCAGACGAATCGATGGTAATCGACTTCACAATACGTTTCAGTTGTCCAAGTTGGCAGTCTGTTGGATGCATTTTGCGCTTCTGCGTATCCAGTTCCCATACCCTGAGAGTACCATGGCCACCTGATACGAACGTTGTGTCGGAGTTATTGAGGTATGCTAGCGCTGTTGTAACTCCCGATGTTTCTTTGGAGGCGACTGCGCCGCAAACGGCGACACCTCTTTCGACATCCCACGCGATGAGAGTGGCGTCGTCCTCTCCTCCAAGCGATACGAGATACTTCTCGTGGGGAGAGAAGGCGATCTTTTGAACTTTGACCTTGTGGAGGCTTAAGCGGTTGAGAAGCTTCCGGGTTGCAAAGTCCCATATAATGATATCAGCCTATCAATGCATTACTTGAGTTACTGTGAGAGCAATCGGCTTCAGAGAGAAAGTCGAACCTGGAATCCCATGTGTGTCACCTGTCCACTCGCGATGAGTCTCCCACTTCTGGACACAGCAACACAGCTGATTTGGTTCGTGTGCCCCTGCAACATCGAAAGATGAGCTCTGAACCAGACTTCGCGCTTGTATTCAACAATATGGTGATTACCGACCTGTAGAAACTCTTGCGAGTTCGGCTTATTGTCCTTCTCCAGAACCACATTCGCTCCCACGGAATATATGAGGTGAACGCCATCAGGATGCTATCACAGATTCCGCGATGAGATCGGGGTATCTGTGTCGCGGGGATTTCCGATTTGCGTGGTCTCACTTTGATGAATCCACCGGGAACAGTCCCTCCAAACGCAACAGTTGTTTCAAGCTTCAGTGATACCGGAGGATTCGATGTTGTTGCGGAAGCCGCCATCTCGCAAAAGGAACGTGAGGAACAATCAGTTGGACCGTGTTTAATCGGGAGGGAACTTTCAGTTTGCCAGCATCGCTTGTGAAGTATCCACCCCCCGATATTACACCGCAGATGAAACTTGTCCGATTAGCGCTCACAATTCTCTTGGCTCTAACACTTTCGATTGCTGCGCAAGCTTTCTTCGAGCAGGTTTAGTACGATACCTCAATTGACACTTCTATCCACGATCCTTACGTTCCGTTACCCCCGGTCCAACGTTAAAGTTTTTCCAGGAAGGTCAACGCGGTGAAGATCACCGGGAGGAATCAAGTGGAACCGACAGAGCAGCGAATGGGGGTGGGTGAAAGGTTTCGATTCATCCACTTCGAATGCCTTCTGAGAACCTCTGAACAAAATTTCAGACTGCCCGGGTTATCTCTGTAAAGACACTAAGATCTGCGTGGACTTTCCTAAGGTGGGTGGTTCGAATGCATAAGATGTTGAAACCGCTAGTATGCTAACACTTCAACATGTGATAGGACTGCCCCGTAAGTTCATGAACATACACGTCAGCCGAAAAGTGACAGCCGCAACCATAATAACCGGTTTATCGATTTCCAGTGCAAGAACGCGTTGTACCGAAAGTGCATGATTGGTGTGGACCATTTTGTTTGTGTGAGAGGCGGTGGTGAATGTCCTCTAGCGTGACAATTTTCGAGAATGGGTAGTGGTTTTGTCAGATTTTGCCATAAAATTTGTGCGCAAAGTTTTTCCGCACTGGTTCGTCCCTCCAACTCGAGCCATCATGCAGCGCCTTCCCCTTGGAGCAGTCCGCACCCTCGCGCCATTCTTGCGCGCAGGAGCGCGAACGGTGGTTGCCCGTCGTGGTTACAGGACAGACACTCCCGGATTCCTGCCTTCTCTGAAACGACCCTTCGACACCCAAACCACAGTCGGTGAAATCTACGATGCTCTTTTCGTAAAATGGCCCTACAAAGGACTTTGGTGGCTTGTTCCGTTCGGCTGGTTCATGTCGTACACCTTCCAGGCGACGTGAGTTCTTCGATTGGTCTTAGATGTTCCGGCGGGACAAGGAGAAATGAATCTGTGGACACCGCACCGTAGCTTGTGTGGGAAGACGTCTCATGAGTGATGCTCTCATCTGGAGATGGTAATGGGTATCTCTCAGTGCCTAACTGACCCTTTCTTCCAATTCTTTCAGACCTATTTCAGAGGCGGAAAAGGAGGCGCTGAGGGCTAGAGATGCGAAGTTGAAGTCCTTGGAGTTCCACCAAGAGTAATGGTATGTTTGCAATATTGAAGAATCCATGAATGGCGCACCCTGACGCTGCTATTCTTGCCTCTGGTTTTTTCCTCTTAATGTTAATCATCTAGCAAATCGATTTCGCGGTTGTCGTTCGCTGTTCATTATGTGTTGAATGTATCAGAAATGAAATTCGCGAGTGTTCGGACTTGACTGTCTTGATATTCACAAGGGCAATTTTAGAGTGTCAGAAGAATCGTCCCAATGTATGATAGGTGCAATTTGCAGGGTGTACAGACAGGTCTTCAACAGTGGTGTGTTGCACTGCCAGCATGTCGATGTCCCCAACTACCCGCCATCGGCGCTTGGGCGGCATTGCAGCTCTGATCTTCATCATTTTAGGGGCTCGTGATGGATTTTCTACGCCGATTGACCAAGCACTCCCTTCTCACAATCGATCCTTGTTGCATGGAACATACTTGCCGAATCTTGTGAGTTGACGGGGTATACGGCAGTACAATGCACCAATCGATAACAAGACTACCTCTTGGTACCTGAAGTACTTCGGAACGAAGTCTCGCGTCGCGAATGGTGTTCGGACTGGTCTGATGTGGTTTGGAGTTGGGGAGGGGAACTATAACGGACTGCACAGTGGGTTCATGGTCTTTCCACCGAGTTCTATTGGTACTCGGTGACGTTAGTTGATTCTGGGGCAGATATTCGCCATACTTCGGAGCAAGATGACAAGAGAGGATCTTATGGTTGGGAATTGCATGATGGACGAACGTTTGGATCGCAATGGATGGACGACCATGAAAACAATGCCAAGCTTCGAACGGATTTTGTGAAGTTTCATGAGTCTGGCCAGAGTGGGACGATTCCTTATGTCGACCATTGACAACCTCCATAACACGATTCCACAACAGCTGGGGACTGGGGCGTTCGCATTACCGGCAGCAAGATTAGACCTTCTGGTATGTTGTTCAATTCTTGCGTCTGAGTTCGACTGCTGGCTGATGGTGGGCATCAATAGAAGAAGCAAAAGTTTCTGTAATATACTACGTCGCGTTGGAAGGGGAAGGGACTTTGCGACTTCAAAGCAAGGACTTTCAGCAAGTACGTCACTTTCGATCGCTGGCGCTGGTGTGATCTTAAGAGAAGCTCCATAAGGATCCCGAGATTCCAGCTGTATTTGAAGGCGTTACGCCCACTCTGGGCTCATTCACTCTTTCGATCTTCGATAGTGCGTGCGAATTTCGAATGAATAGGTCTCCCTCGTACGTTAAACTCGGCCATTCAGGCATCGACAACCAACCCCCGTACGAAGCGGAATCCGATCAAGACGAATCCGCGCATCTTCCGGATATCAATCAAGCCCATTTTCTAGGGAAGAGAATTGATCCTGCCGCCGCCTGGGAAGCTCGAAGCGAGTGATGTGTGGCACATACCCCGAAAATTGATGATCGCGGCTCACCAACTGGCGTTCTTGCAATTTGAAGGTTTCGCACAACAAGAGCTTTCAGATAATGCACAATCCATCCTGTCAGGAATGACACTTACGTCGGAGTCCCAACCGCCGCAACCAGGATTTCTCCTTTCCCTTCCGGACACTGAAGAAGAGGGATCCAACATTTACTTTTTCCAGATCACCGTCAAGGCTCCATTTGAGGTGAAAATTTTTTCCCATTCCAATCTCTTTGCTTCAAGAAATTGATTGGTGTTTTTGAAAGCTGAATGCAGTCTTTCTAAATGGACCCGCGGCAGTTGAAAGATCAGCAACAACTGGTAATCGCCTTTTGTCCACTATATTCATCGTATCAAAATACTTACAAAGTCGCTTATAGCAACCTCTCGCCGAAAACTTGTTCCCAGTCTCATGGACAAACGAAAGCTCGCTTTTAATCAGAAGTTCAGAACCGTGTTCCAGTTACCTCCAGATATCCGGCAAAGTCACCTCAAGTTTGCTCAATATTCTCTCTCGAATCTTCTTGGCGGTATTGGCTACTTCCATGGTGACAGTATCAACATAAGGGAAGGATTCGGAGTCGATCCACCTCAAGAAGCACTTGTTCGCGCCGAAACCCGCGAACTCTTCACTGCCGTTCCCTGTCGACCGTTCTTCCCTCGAGGCTTTCTTTGGGACGAAGGGTTCCATCTTCTCGTCATCCAGGCATGGGACACCAGTTTAAGGTCTGCACTACCTTTTATCACGTCTCGCTTGTTCACACGCTTCACGCTGCATTTGTTTGCGTTGCGTAGTTTGGATATCCTGCAACATTGGGTGTCACTCTTTGACGAAAATGGCTGGGTTGGCCGGGAGCAAATCTTGGGCGCAGAGGCACGAAGTAGAGTGAGTGAAGCTCGTCTAAATCTCACCGCAATTTGTTCCATAAATTGATTCACATGGACTACAGGTCCCCGAGCGTTTTATTCCTCAGCATCCAATGATTGCAAACCCACCAACCTTGGTTCTGCCGTTGTTGTCACTTTTGGATCGAGTCCAATCACAAGAACAAGAATTCGACACTCAACAAGGAACGCCAGGTGTGAAATCCCCGATCGTTCTCTTTGCTTCA
>KQ965793.1:270216-280883 GCA_001574975.1 Gonapodya prolifera JEL478
CTTTCTTCGGCTTCCCTTCACGCTCGATGCTTCCGCTGCTCGCATCTGACTCGGGCGCAGTCCTCACCCGCGCAGTGCCCTCTGCACTCGCGTCCATGCGCTGCGCTCACGCCGTCTCGTCCCGTGCGCGAGTCGACCGCGGGTCGCACAGAAAGTCGCACATCACGCGCGAGTTTGCTGCGAGGGCGGGACAGGGAGGACAGGGAGGACAGGGAGGACAGGGAGGACAGAGAGGACAGAGAGGACAGGGAGGACAGGCCCAGACAACGCTCACGCAGGAGGCCAAGGTGCTCACCCATGACTCGATTTCGCCCGCGATTAGAAACGCAGAGTATGCAGTCAGGGGTGAACTCGCCATTAGGGCAGAGCATCTTAGAGGCGTACGTGCCCCGCTCTGCCGTGTTGGGCTGGTTGAGAATCACCTGTTTTTNNCCCCCTCTCCAGCAACTCGACTCATCCCCATCCTCGCTCCCATTCTCTCAAATCACAAACGTCAACATCGGCAATCCACAGCAGCTCAAGCAGAAGCCCATATCGTTCATCAGACAGGTCCTTGCCCTTGCAACCTACCCCGCGCTTATGGACGACCCGGCCTGCGCTTCTCTTTTCCCGCCCGATGTCGTCAACAGGGCAAAGACCCTGCTCAAGGCTGCTGGGGGAAGTGTTGGTGCTTACAGTCATTCCAAAGGTGAGTCGCGACTTGCGAGCGCAGCGAGTGCGGTCCGAGACACCGAGCGCAGCGAGACGTCTACCGGAGGCGAATGATCTGCCGCGAAGCGGCTATTAGCGCGCGGAGCGCATATTTCCGCCGGAGGCGAGTGGTGAACGAGAGAGAAGAAAAGTGACGTGTCACAGTGAACGATGGTCCGTTTTGTCATGGGGGGTGGCAGTGGTGACGTGTCGCGTCAAACATTCTGGCCATTCGGACATGGTGGATGACGTGACCGGGACTGTCGACCTGTTCACCATGGGCTCTCGTCCATTTCTGTTTTACTTACACGACACGATGCCACTCCTTCCACCTACCTCCAGGCGTCCCGCTCATTCGCGAAAGCGTCGCCAAGTTCATCGAGCGAAGAGACGGGTTCCCCGCGGACCCGGAGAATATCTTCATCACTGCTGGGTGGGTAGAGTTGTGAATTTAGGAAGCGAAGCGTGGGGGTGATGAAACTGTGGGCGTGGAGTCCGTGAAAGGAGCAGTACAGATGGATGTGGGAATCCTGTTCTTCTCTTTCACTCCGAGTGAAGTGTCCTCGCTGTTCCGGTGTCGCATCGAGTTCGGGCGGAGGATCCAGTCTGCCTTCTTCTCCACGTGCTTCTTGCTTCTTGCGTGTTGGGGTACTCCGCCTTTGTGAAGTCCCCCACATCTCATCTTCCTTTACCCCGCCCACGCCTGCCTTCCCCTCCCCCTCCATGCAGCGCCTCCCCCGGCGTCCAAACCGTCCTGCAAACCATTATCTCCCACCCCTCCGTCGGAATCCTGATCCCGATCCCACAATACCCGCTGTACACCGCCTCGATCGCCCTGTTCAACGGAACCCCCGTTCCTTACTACCTCTCGGAAGAAAATGGGTGGTCGCTGGACACGCAGGAGATGGAAAAGGCCATCGTCGAGGCCAGAGCGAAAGGGGTGGATGTGAGGGCGGTGTGTGTGATTAATCCGGGGAATCCGACGGGGAGTGTGTTGAGTGTGGAGAATATTAGGGAGGTGGGTTGGGCTGATGGAAGGGGGTTCTGGGGTATGGGACGTATCGATTCAGTCTGTTCTGGTTCTCAACCTGCTTTACCGACCGCCCACCGCCCACCACCGACCACCCACTGCCCGCCTCACGCACCAGATCATCCGCATCGCCGCGCGCCACCGCCTCGTGATCCTCGCCGACGAAGTGTACCAGGAAAACGTGTACATCCGGGACCGCCGCCCGTTCCATTCGTTCAAAAAGGTGCTCAAGAGTTTGGACGAGGAAGGCGCCAATGTCGAGCTGTTTTCGTTCCATAGTGTGTCCAAGGGTGTTGTCGGGGAGTGTGGACTGAGGGGGGCGTATTTTGAGGCTGTTGGTGAGTTTTGTGGCAGGGAATCTGCGAGGTTTGAAGAGCTTTGGGAGGAGAAGACTGAAGAAGTATGGTGGTACTTGGAAGATTTTGGCGAAATTCCTTGGTTCGAGGAGAAAGAGAGATTGATCCCTTTGCATGGATCATGCTGCTACGTGTGGCACAAAAGCCTATCAAAGAAACACCTAACACCCCGCCCCCCACCCCACCCGACCAGGTATCGACCCCGCCGTGATCGACCAGATCTACAAAGTCGCCTCCATCAACCTGTGCCCCAACGTGCTCGGCCAGATCGCGGTCGAGTGCATGGTCAACCCGCCCAAGCGGGGGGACGCGTCGTATGTGGTGTATAAGAAGGAGACTGAAGGGATTTATGGTGCGTGGTGGTGGGGCTGCGGGGGATCGCGGGGGGTTGTTGGTTCACTCTTTGGTCTTTGGTCGCCCACTCACCCGCCTTGCCCACCACCCCAAACCGCACTCCCACACAACCCAGATTCCCTCCGCCGCCGCGCGTTCAAGCTCGCCGACGCCTTTAACACGCTCACCAATGTGTCGTGCCAGTCGCCGGACGGCGCGCTGTACTTGTTCCCTCAAATCCGTCTGCCCAAGAAGGCCCTCGAGGAGGCCAAGCGTCGCGGGAAAGTGCCCGACGCGTTTTATGCCCTGGAAATGCTGGATGCGACCGGTGTGGTGAGTTGGCCTTTCAGGGGGTTAGGGTTGGGGTGGGTTTGTGCTGACCCGTGGTTTCGACAGTGTGTCGTCCCCGGCTCCGGGTTCGGGCAGAAGGAAGGCACGTTCCACTTCCGCTCGACCTTCTTACCGCCCGAAGAGACCTTTGACGAGTTCATTGAGCGGCTGCGCGACTTCCACGAGAGGTTTATGGTAGAGTACAGCTAGACGAATGTGTAGACCAGACTGGACTGGGGTGTAGACTGAGACTAGGGTCTTTGTATAATATGAAAAAGCGTTTTCTGTTTGAAATAGGGCTTGAAAAGTTTGAGAGGTCATTTGAATGTAAGCACGCCCGGGAAACAACACATGATTCGGTTCTCAGACTGCGCAGGACCGCTCGCATCGTTCGAATCGCGGCCCCCAGAGCCTCCACGGACTCAAGAATCGGCAACAGGGACGGACGTCGTGAGGACTGCTGGTGAGTGTTCCAACTTTGGCGGACCAAGTCTTCTTCCATTCTCGACACCACTTCTCGCAGATGTCTCGTCGCAATGGGACCAGCCAATTTCGCAGGGGGTTCGTCTCGCCCCGCTCTTTCCGAATGAAACCGCGCGCTGCCTGATTGACGAAAACGAAAAACATGGCAGACGCAAACCGCATCCACGGAAACCATCAATCAATCGCCACCCGGGTCCACGACGGGGTTCCAGCCGTACAACTACGCCAACCTCGTGGCCTTTCTTCACAGGATCGAGAAGCCGTTGTCGGCCCAGCTTCTCAAAAATTTGAGGACGGCAGAGTGTTTTGCGGGTGCGAGAACCCTCCCTTTGGGAATCGTTGCGGCGGAGCTGGGTCTGAGTGGGCTGCTGTTGTCGTAGGGAATTCGCCTCTGGAAGCGGCAACCGAGCGCCAGCGGGGACTGAGACAGGTCACGTCCTTTCAAGCAGCCGGACCGTGTTTGTCGCTCGCGTGGAACTGCAACAAGACCCTCGTCGCGGCCGCGTGAGCTGCGCTTGGACCGCCCTTTTTGTATCGAAACTGTGGGTCACGGTTTGTTGTGTGACAGGTGTGCTGCATCGCAAGGTGGAACACTCGACATATTCAGCGTCTCCCGCCTTGACAAGCCGGAGTTGCGTAGACGGATATACACAGATGTCAGTTGATGAAAATGAGCGTGATGGTACACTTGCTGAGTAATGAAACTCCCCGCCTGCCCACTCTTCTTTTGTCTGCTCCAAGTATGTGGTCACATCAGTGAGCTGGCATCCACACAGCCCGTCTGTCGTCGCGGGAGGGACGTCAAAGGGAACTATCACGGTGTGGAACCTTAACAATGAACTGGCAGATCGTGGGGTGGAGTTTGTAGCACAATGGGGCCATGATCAGGTTCCTTCAAAGAACAATTGCGAGCCAGTTGTGCAAGTACGAACATGGACATTTGCTAAGATAATTTGGCACTCATTCTAATTTATTCTAGGTGAGCTGGGCCCATAACAACCAGACAAACACTGTTGAGGTACATTTGGCAGTCTGAAGAATGTAGACCTCCAAATGAGACTGTGCTTTTGCAGTTTCTGAGCTTGAACAAGAGAGGGTTCTTATCATGTTGGCACTGGGATGGTGAAGATCTCAAGCAAAGCAGTTGGTGGGTACATGACACATGTCTTGAAAGTTGATGAAAGGAACCCTTGGGAAGTGACGGCAACAATTACCAGTATTGGATTTCCCCTTCTGTCAGTTCCCAAGAATTTGAGGCATAGGCCTATGGAAAGCAGTATTCATAGTCCAAATCACAACGATGTGAATCTAATTGGTTTGTGGTTTTGTTTTTCCTGGTTTTCATAAACTCAGAACAAACAAACACATGGATCTTGTGCTCCTGCAAAGGGACATCATTTATTTGTCTCAAGACTGGCAACATCATTGTGGGAACAAAGACAGGGTATGTCATGAGAGTAGAGCAACAATTTTTGAACCCTTCGTCAAGGAAGTCCATTGCCAAGGGTGAGTTGAATTCTGGAAGTGCCACATCTCATGTGTGATTTTCTATTATCTGGCATGGCTTTCTCAAGAGCTACAAAGCAGTGTCAATTTCTCCTACATGCCCCATTTGGGTGCTGTTCTTTCAATAGCAGAAGGTTCCTTACCTTTAACCTTTATAACTTGTGCCAAAGATTTCAAAGTGCACTTCTACCAGGAGTATCAAGTATGAGCCTCAACAAAAGCTTCCAACTATTTACGGCTGTGACCTTCTGATGCCTCCTTAGGAGAAACCTCAAAGAGTTTTGACTGTGCAATCACTCCCAATTGGGATTTTAAACATCATGGCAAATGACACCTTGGTAATCACAGAGGATGGCTCTTTGGTTCAAACTAGTACTGTGAGTGACTGGATTAAGAATTTAACTTGGCATGGAACTTTCAGAGCTGAAACTTTGATTGTTATATAATAAATTTAGGGAGAAAAGATATTTGAAAAGCCAATTGTGGAATGTGAGATTTTGACAGCATCATCATCAATGTACTCAACCAGCATTGTGGGAAGCAGTAAAGGATCCCTTTGTATAGTTTCAAAGAGATGAATATTGAATATATAAACACAATTGATGCTTCATCCAGGAGCGTGTTTATAGTTAACTATGGTTTACAATCAGCAAGTTTTGGGTAAACACAAAAATTTCCACAGATGCAGCACAGCGCACCAATAAAGTCAAGTAGGAGTAAAACTCAATCCTGTTGGCAAAGCCAAATGTACTCAAATTTTGCTGACTCAACTCAAAAGCTGCTTCAAAATGGCCCAACCAGACAAGCTCTTCCCTAACTCCTACTCAACTTTTTTTTCCTCATTTTTGCCCTCTGTACTTGACTCAACTGGACAGACTTGATGGACTTAAACTGGCCAATAGTTTTAGCATCACTTACACAGCACAGGCAACATTGAATTAGCCTATAAGATGGATTAGAAAGCTGAATTATATTGTAGTGTTCCACATTGCCTTTATTACTCCACAGTTCACTACCTTCTTTCCATGATCATCATTGTGGGGAATCCATAGCAGGTTGGAGGCTGGAACAGTGGCCATCCCACTACTTGAGTTGGGTCTGTTCATTGAATTTGCACTCTTGAGAAGGATTACAAGAGTCTGGATGGGTGGGCCAAATCAGAGATGCCTGTTCCAGAGAAAGAAGCTAAGTCAAAGGAATGTGAAGGAAGACTGCAACTTAAACCAGGAGCAAAATCAAAGATTCCAAAGCCAACTGGTTTGGGTCCAACTGTTTCAACCAGATTACACCCTCATCAGGCCAAAGAGTTGAGAATACCACCTGAGCCACCTAGTCCTTTAATTTTAGGTGCACCACCACCATCTCCAGCATCACCCAAAGAGAAAGTAGAGTCTCCAGACCCAATAACAGATGCCAGGTTTAATCCAGAGACACCAGAGAAACAGAGAGGGCCTGGTGACAGGGGGAGTGAGGATGATTTAGGGTCACCAGACCGCTTCGTGATGCTTGTGACTATGGAGACCAAGGAGAAGATATCAGTTCCCCAAAGTTATCAAGAGGCAATTACACATGAATATGCAGAGAAATGGCAAATGGCCATGGAGGAGGAAGTTGCTCAATTGAAAAGCCAGGAGACTTATGATATTGTTGACAGACCAAAAGACCAATCAGTATTAACTGGAAAATGGGTATTTGACTTGAAGTAATTAACTGGGAATGAGGTCAGATTTAAAGCTAGATGGTGTGCCAGGGGATTTGCCCAGGAATATGGAATTGATTACTTTAACTCCTTTGCACCTGTAATGAATCCAAAGTCTTTGCTACACAACCTAGGTGAGCTGCACAAGCCTGTAATCTGCAGGAACGTGTATATATGATCAGATGTACATAGCAAGACGTAATATNCATAGAACTCACCTGCAGGAACGTGATGCCAAACTTAGGGCACGTCCTGCAGGTGTGCACATCTAAACCCGCGGCCACAGTAGTGGCACAGCAGCTAATACCCAACACTCATACTACACTATATACTCCACGTTAGTGGATGTCAGTGTGACAGTCTTGGCATATTATTTTGCCAATAGCATCAGCAAATGGTATTGTGACAAGAACATATGATATTTCAATTTACTTATGGAAAATTGGAGGGGACAGTTTATCTTGAGCTTCCCCCTGGATTTAAGCAAGGGGATAAAGTCACAAAATTAAAAAGGTCTCTTTATGAATTGAAGCAGTCAGCTTACACTTATCTCAATGAGTTGAAGAAGGCACTATTAGAAATGGGATTTGAGCAATTGAAAACTGACAGTGTGATTTTATCAAGAGAGATAAAAATGGAAACATTGAAATTATTATTGGAGGTCATGCGGATGATTTATTGGCAGCTGCTAAGAGCTCTCAAAATTCTGGATGATTTTCAGAAAGAATTAGCAGAGAGATTTAAGCTTAAGGATAACATGCTGGCAGTATTCCTTGGAGTTGAGCCAGACAAAATCCTGAGACTTCACAATTACATAAATCACAGGAGAAAAATTCAGGATTTATTAGAAGACAATGGAATGTTGAATTCTAGGATAGTGAGCACTCCTTTGCAGCCAAATATTGAATTATCAAGGGCAGACTGCCCAAAGACAGAGGAAGAGAAAATTGGAATTGATCATAAACAATATAGAAGTGCAGTTGGAAGTTTGTTACATATTATGGTGATGACAAGGCCTGATATTTGCACTGCTGTGAAAATGTTGACTGAGGCTCTGGATAATCCAAGTCATTAACACATGTATGCTTTAAAATGGCTTTTGAGGTATTTGGCTGGAACTCTAAATGTTGGAATCACATACCTTGGATGCAATGAGTTAAGCAGGCAGCCTGAATTTGTAGGGTCAATTTGATTGTGTTTGGTTGTCACTAGAGTTACAGCAGAAAAAATACAACTAAAGTGGCACAGTGCATTATCCTTTGGCTAGCCTCCAAACGTCAAAGTCCCCACACCACTATGTACAGAACCACAACCAGAACAGATAGAGACATGCTACAACTTGCTAATCTGTAGCACTCTTCAAGTTGTGTCCACTAATGATCTCTGCAATACTCCAAGTTAAACACTTGATCCACAATTCAATAGACAATATGACTTAACACTCCCCCTGAAGGCTGACACTTAAGTTTCAGTCTTCCTACTCATAGCATTCCCATTGATTCCCTATGCCTCTCAAATGGCTGCTTTGCAACTGGCTTGGTCATTATATCTGCAATGTTCTTTTGTGTTGGGCAATAGAGTAGGGAAAGAGTTCCTTGCTCAATCTCCCCCCTAATAAAGTGATACTTGATATCAAAGTGCTTTGACAACTTATGGTGAACAGGGTTCCTTGCAAGACTCTGGGCACTCTGATTATCTCCAAAAAGGGTTGGAACACCTTGGTCAATTCTTCCATACACCTTAACAGCTCCCCCTGCTTCCATGCCAAGTTCATTCAAGAATTGCTTAATCCATAAAAGCTCCCTCATGGCATGATCCTGTGCCACATACTCTGCATGTGTTGTAGATGTAGCAACAAGATCCTGCTTTCCACTAAACCAGCTTATAGCACCTCCTCCCAACATGAAAATATATCCACTCCTTGACTTTCTATCATAACATCCCTTGCAAAATCAGCATCATAATATCCATGAAGCTCAACATTTGTTCTGAATCTACATGGGTCATTGCAACTAAGATATGTTATCCCAAGGTCTTGTGTACCAGCAAGGTATCTTAACAGCCAGTGTAAAGCCTGAATATGCTTTTGGCTTAGATTATCCAAAGCCTCTGAAAGCATCTTCACAGCAGGACAGATATCAGGTCTAGTCATGATCATGATATGCATCAAAATTCCCACTGTTTCAGAGTAGAATCTGTGGTTGATACCCTCTCTTTCTCCATCACTCTTTGGGCAATCAGCTTGAGAAAGCTCAACATTTGGCTGCAGTGGTGTGCTCACAGGTTGTGAATCAAGCATTTGAGTTTTCTCCAACAGTTCAAAAATCTTTCTCTTTTGACAGATTGAAATAGTGCCAGTCTTTTCATCTTTGTTGAGATGAGTCATAGGTGACTCATGATGTGACTCATAAGATGACTCATAGGGTGACTCATGGGTGAGTTATAGATAACTCACACATATGACTCATAGTATGACTCATAGGTATTAGTCACAACTCAGCACATGCATATAAATAGGCCAGACTTGTAGCATTCTTGTGAAACATCAATCATCCATTTGGGCATAAAGTGAACCCAAACCAGCCAATCCTTAACAGGTTATGAGCCCATCCTGCTGAAGGAATCTGGACTTGGATCTGGTTTTATTGTACATTGGTGCAGTTGTGTGATAAGTTGAAAGTGGAATGGGAAGTGACATCATGTCTGACAAACTCAAACTGTCACCCAGCCAGCTGGGGACAGCCACACATGTGGCCACAGCAGTGGGCGAGTGTGGCGCAGCAATGGGCGAGTGTGACCACAGTAGACCACAGTAGGCCATAGTAGTGATATATAAGCACACCTGCAGGACAGACTGCATGTTTGGCGTTGTGGTTCTGCAGGTGAGACTATCTGAGACCCTCACATGTATCACATACTCATAAATCATTGCAGTCCTGCAGCACACAGGTCTCATGGAGCACCCCTAGGTTGGGTAGCACAAACCCTCTGAATTCAAAAGGAGTGTGGAAGTCTTGAAGGAGCAGAAGAAGTACTGGGTGTGGGCAAAGAGGGCTATGTTCTATCTCAGAACTGTGCCTGATGCCCTGGAAATTTTGGAAGGAAGGAAGGGATGTCCTGCTGACACCTCAGAGGACAGGGAGGCAAGGGAGAGGTGGATACAATTGGATACAGAGCTGATGGCTGCTCTGGCAGGGGGAGTGAGTGATGATGTTTTGAAGAAGGTGGAGAAGACAGGAACAGCAGCAGCAATGTGGACACTCATTAAGGAGAAGATGAACAGGCACACACTTGGTAATTGCTTGGCTTACATCAATACACTCCAAGCACTCAGGATCATCACCAGTGCACTGTCACACTGACATCCACTAATGTGGAGTATATAGTGTAGTATGAGTGTTGGGTATTAGCTGCTGTGCCACTACTGTGGCCGCGGGTTTAGATNNGCACACCTGCAGGACGTGCCCTAAGTTTGGCATCACGTTCCTGCAGGTGAGTTCTATGCACATTACGTCTTGCTATATACATCTGATCATATATACACGTTCCTGCAGATTATAGGCTTGTGCAGCTCACCTAGGTTGTGTAGCACGCAGAGCTACAAGGGGACATCACACCAATCTCTGCATATGCTGCCAGACCTTTCATCAACCCTCCACATTGCTACCAGTGTGGTTCTACTGGTCACTTGAAGCGTTGGTGTCCCCTACTGATGGACACATGGCAAAGAGGACAGATGGGGTATGGGAGGGGAAGGATTAGTGAAAACAGAGGAAGGTGCAGTGGAAATCGTGGAAGGCAAAGCTTTGGACCCCAACCTGGTGCTTTAAGAGTTGGAAGTCATAGAACTAGCACCCAGACCCACCAGATTGATGTTAGCACTGAAAACATCAATACAGACAGCAATCAACAGTATCTCTCTATTCAAGTGCCACATTGTGAGAAGTCCAGGACTTCCTGGCCATCAGACACATCAGCTTCAGTTTCACCAAATGGGAGCATGTGTCTGGTAAAGGGTCATGGCCTTTGCCCTCAAAAGGGGCTGCAGGGTTGCTCTGACCTGCAAGGCCAAAGTGGAGATAAGTTGACGCAACCATCTGAGATTGTGCAATCTCTTACGTCAGCTGAATGCATTCTTTCCAATGCTGAACAGGAACTAGCTTCAATCATGGCTCTTGACAGTGCACACAGAGTACTCATTGATTCTGCTGCAAGCCACTGCATCACTCCACTACGTGAA
>KQ965794.1:0-101310 GCA_001574975.1 Gonapodya prolifera JEL478
AACCGAGCCGGGTCCGATTCCGAGCCGGGTCAGGGAGACGAGTCCGAGTCCGAGCCAGGTCAGGCCAGACGAGTACGAGTCCGAGCCGGGTCCAATATGTCCGAGTCCGAGTCCGAGCCGAGCCAAGAATCGGACTGCTGGTGGTCCGAGCCGAGCCTACTCCAGACTCGGCTCGGCTCGGCGAGTCGGAACACTAAGCACCAGTGCTACCATTGATGAACCCAAAACTGCAACACCTGACACACCAGAAGCAAAGTTTACCATCAAAGTTCAACCAAGATCGGGTCCTGCAACAAGCAACTTCTGCACTGCCACCAATCAATACCAGATTTTGTTGATGCCATCAATCTATATATCAGGAATGGGCCAAGGGTAAACAAACTTAACATGAAACTGTTGAAAAGGATGTTAATGGAATCAATTGAAAATGGCATGTATCTTGAGATTACTGATATGTTGGTTGTTGATGTCTTTTGATCATGTGAGTAAATGTGCTTGCCACATCTACTTTACCAGGCTCTACACTTAATTCTCCTTGTTGTAATGACCACTGTGCACAAAGTAAGTTTACAGTTGCATGTTAGCCACCACAACTCTGTGTTCTGATTGACAGATGTCAATCTGTTCCTTGATGTCAAGGCAGCTGTTGAAGGAGGTGAAGAGGAATCCAAAGGTATGCATCCAAACTGTTGATGGTGACCAAGGTGCAAGGGTGGGGATGATGACAAGAGTGACAGCAAGGATAATGAGGACAAGAGCAAATACAACAGGAAGTTCATTAGTTTACTTAGATGTGGCTGTTCTTATTTGACTTTGTTTACTTGTATGAAAATGCTCTAAAGCCTAAATCCCTGCTGCACCCTGCCAGACCTCCCACCCCTGTGGCCAGGCAAGCCCCCTGTTGGCGCGCAGACAAGACCAACCCAGGCTTCTACACCCTCTCAATTCTATGCTCACTGCATGGTCTCTTATTACTGTCTTTATTTGACTAGAACCTAACCCAAAGTGTCCACGCCATACACCAACACACAAGGTGAACTGGTGTGGTCATGGATCTACAAGTGGGAGGGGGGGAGGTAATGCAAGTGGGATCTCACATGGGAGCAGTGGGGGAAGGGGGAGTTCAAGTGGGGTGGAGCCCAGAAGGGGTTGGAGTGCTGGGTCTTCATAAGATTAAGGGACATAACATGGCATTGTTCTTTGAAGAAATTAATATACTTTTGAAACAAAATTTTCCTCTTCAATATTATGGATCTAGGGGTGGGTGTGGTAATTTACTGGGTGGGGGGTGTAAAAAACGCAACACTGGTGCTCTTGTGGTTCAACCTATATCACAGAGTGTCATGTCCAACATTTCTCAAATGGCAGCAAAAATATTAAGCCAACTGGCAAATGCTGGAATCAACCTTGTTGGAAATTTGGATAAGAAAAGCATTAATGATTTTCTGAACAAGGCTCATGTGCTACACAACCTAGGTGAGCTGCACAAGCCTGTAATCTGCAGGAATGAGTATGTTTCATTATATATACATAACAAGTTATAATGTGCATGGAACGTGATGCCAAACTTAGGGCACAACCTGCAGCTGTGCACATCTAAACCCGCGGCCACAGTAGTGGCACAGCAGCTAATACCCAATGCTCATACTACTCTATATATTCCACATTAGTGGATGTCAGTGTGACATCATGGATCTGCTGAACAGACAGATGTTATTCTGAGAAAGAACAAACATGTTTCCAGAAGCTCAAATCCCAGGAAGGTACATTTCAAGCTGTTTATTGAAAAGTAAACCAGACTGTTCTGACAATAATTGAAACTTTTTGCAGACACATCCACCTTTTACACATCAACATGCTGGTTATACAACTGAAACAACAACTGCTTCCAATGCAGCTAACACTCCATTTCCTGGTACATCTGTTCAAACTTCAAAATCACTGTTGTCAAATTCAAAACCTCTGATTCCAAAGAAACTACTATGCAATGTGTTAAAGCAACTTGTTAATCAAACAGTCTTGCTTTTTGGATCTTATGCTTTGCATGCTGTACTGCTCAATATCAAGCAATGCACTTTAATGACAAGAAAGTTTGTGCTCAAGTCCTTGCCATGTTACTTTCCAGGGATCAACATGAAACAAGTCTTGGAACACTCTTGCCTACATGCAGAAACTCATAGTGCAATGTCCAATGTGACGGCAGCAGCAATATCAACAGTAAATAGTGCTTTTAGCAGAGTCAAACGTTCACCCATATTCCCTTCCTCCAATGAGGTTGAGAAGGATGCTTTTCTATGTGAAGACATGGAGACAGTGATTCAGGAGCTTAAAGCTCATGAGACTACTACAAGAAGATCAGAACAACATCTATGTCACCAACTGTTACTCAACCCGAACTCAAACCCAAACCCGCTCAACCCAATCATATTTTTACCAACCCGAAACCCAAACCCGATCCAGGTTCGGGTTTCAGGTTTTGGTTTGGGTTGGTCAGGTTCAGGTCGGGTCTAGACCATAACCTGGGACCTTCCCAGAGATCAGGCATGTTCCAAAACACTCTGAACGTACTTTACAATAACTCAAATGTATTTTGTAACAATAAACTATCTATCTACTAAAGTCTCCTGTGACAGTCTGAAACAAAACTGGTGGCTGTCTGAACTCCACCAGTCCAAGAGCAACATGATTGCCTGCACTGTGTCCCCATCCAAGCGGTTCCTCTGCGCCTTCATCACCTCTCTAGCCACAGAAAAGAGCTGCTCTGACAGGACAGACATGGCTGGAATCCCCAGGTAATTGCACACCATGGGTGTCAACCCAGGGAACTGCACAGCATTTGCCTGCCACCATCCAAGCGGATCCTCTTCCAGGTCCTCCTGCTCAAGGGCCCAGTATCTAGGTTGAGGGGATGGTAAAATTTGCAGGATTAGAGCACTTCAAAGCAACCAGAACTCACTTGTCCAACTCATTCCTCTCCACTGTTTACGCATGCCTTCTTGAATATTGAGGAGGTGAATGCAGTGCTGGGGGTGGCCCTCTTGAGCAGCATATTCCTGCTGGACTGGGTGTCCATTCAGGTGTCCCCTACTGACTTGTACTGGATGTTGAAGATCAAGGACATCCTATTGAAACAGTGTAGATCAAATAAATTCGAGTTAATCAACTGTAGCAAATTGCTCACTTCATTTTTAACTGATACACAAGGCAATCCGGCCACTTCTTGTCTGTGAAGTACTGCAGTCCAAACCACAGGTCCAGGGCCATTGTCATGCAGCAAATCCAATTTGTCTTGTTGTAGTATTCCTTGATCTTGGTGGGGGCATTCTGGCACCTCCATTGCATGAGTTCCTATTGAAGTGGGGACAGAAGGATTGGTCAATAAAAACAATGTGAGACCAACAGCAACTCACTGCAAAGTCTGCATCCAGAATGTCATCCAGGGTGGCATATCAATCCTTTTGGTCCTTAAAGTGGTCCAGTAGGGCATTGAAGAGGGGGACAACTTGCAAAAGGGTTGGGTAGGTAGTAACACACATCATAGTACCAACCTCCTCCAATGGCTTCACAATAGCCACAGGCTGTAGAAGGAGGAGACAGTTAGTAATCCTGGGAAGTTTGCAGGGGATTCAGAGTTTTGGACTCACCTCTCTTGACTGCATCCAACTCAATTCCGGAATTGGTCCTCCAAAAATGTCATCCTCCTGAGTCTGACCACAAGGTGAACCTCCTCAATGGCAGGTGATGCAACCCTGAACAACTCTGCAACAAACCAAATCAACAAGGGTGAGACGCATAGGCACCTGCACCTCCACAAAACACCTACCTTTGCCCACAAGATTCCCAATATGTCCAAAGCACCTGAAGTACAAGTCCATCCCGTCAAAAAGGGACTTGTCCATATCCTTCAATTGTCCTGCCAGAATCCTGATCTTGGACGTGTTTGCACTGGCATTGTTGCATACAATGGTGATAGTCTGTTTGAACAAGGTGACAGGGTGTAATTAGGATTCATTCAAATGAAATAGAAAATTGCGTTTTCAGTCACCTTCAAGAGGATGCCCTGCTTCTCCAGGACGCTCCACATCACATTGTCTAGGTTCTTGCCAGTGTGCTGGATGTCTGTGATGTCCACAAAGTCCAAGACAATGTGACAGAGCCATTGGAATTCCGTGTCAACCCAGTGGGCCATCATCCCCCAAAACAATTTGTTGCACTTGTCCACAGTCCAGCTGTCAACTGGGACTGCAGTCTAGAGGGAGCAGATAACCAACTGCAACTAATATGGCTGCAAAAGAACGTCACTCACCACAGAGTCCATGTCCTTCAACATTCTGTTCACAATCCAATCCATGTCCACAATCTCCTGCATGATTTGGTGCTTGATGGTGTTGTTGCTGCATTTTGAAGGTCCAGCCAAGCATGGCAAAGGATTGTCCACATTCCTTTGCCCTGAAGGAGAAGGAAGAATGATGTGAATGAAAGAGAAAACGTGTGCGGCTTCAAATCTGACCCACCTCTACTGAACAAAGTGAGTGGTCATCCACCACCACAAAGTGGACCAACAAGCACTTCAGCAGCTCATTGGTAATAATCCACTTTGTGTGTACCTAGATGAAAACAACACCCACAAGGACTGCTCACCATGCCTTTCGCTGTTGCCCTCCTCTGTTTGTTCCTGTTGTCCTCTGCCAGCTGTTCCAAGGTGAGGCTGTTTGGGTGCTTGTTCCAGAGATGCCTCATTGCGTTTGTTGGCAACTTGTCCAGGGGAATTTGGGCTGTCCAGCTGCAATCCCCAAGGTTGCAGTGCCAGAATGGCTTGAATGGTGGCTTGTCTCCCATCTGTGGGGAGATTTGATGGGAAACAATTTGGAATCATAGATTAGTAAGCATGTCTGGACATGCCCAGATAGCATTGCAGACGCATCCCTCACCAATTCACAAATGACATAATCCCAGATCCATGACTGATCCTTCTTGCCCCTTGCAGCCGCACTCCTTTCTGTAGATCCACTGTTATTTTCTGTGTTTGATTTGTCTTGGGAGAACATTACAAAAGTTCACCCAACAAAAAAGCAAAAATTTTGAACCCAAAACCCAAACCCAAAATTTGGGTTTGGGTATGGGTTCAATTTAAGATTTTTACAGACCCAAAACCTGGAGTCAGGTTTTGGGATCTTGGGTTCACTGTGCGTAACACTACCTCAAGGCCTGCTGGGAGGAACTCATTCCAGCTCTGTTCACCATCCAAACACATCTTGATCAGTACATTGACATCAAGGGTGTGTGCAAGTTCTTTGCACTACTTCCAATGGCTGACATGCAAGTCCAAATGCCCAACTTCTCCTCACATGGCTTCCACAAAGTGATTGCCCTGGCCAAAACCATGAAGAACCACCATTCTCCAGACTGGACATCCTCATCCCCATAATGGCATCTGGCAAAATATCCAAGCAACTCCAATCCCCACTGCCACCACCATTGATGTGCAGTTGTCCATGCAAATGTGGACCAATTTCTTTGACTTTTGGCAGTTTGAGACCCATGAACAAGTTTGCTCTTAGGTAAGCAATGCTCTTTGCTTTTGTGTGTGCATTCTCACCTTTGCAGTATCCACAACAACAGGTACAGTCTCTGCATTTACATGCAGACACCAGTTGCTAGTGGTGAACCCCTGACCCTGCAGAACTACGTCCAACATACCCCCTCATCTACGTGACCTATGGGGTTGTTGTGTGGGCTTGTGTGATCCTGGGTGCAACAAGGTCATGGTCCACGCATCGGTTGAGGTACCTTTCCACTCAAGCAACCTTTGCCCTTTCCTCCAACCTTGTGATGAGTTGTGGCTGCCAATGATTTTCAGCAAGTTCAGACTTGGGAGTATCACAACAAGGCCAAGTTCAACAGTGCTTGTGAGTCTCTACTTCTTGCTTTGTTGAACATGATGAGGAACAAAAATGTCTCATTCTTCCAGGACCTTGAGGCAGAAATGGATGGACAAGGACCAGACTATCCAAAGGATCAACATGGGATGCCAACATTCAAGACCGCTAACCCACTGCACCAAAACTGGTACCTTGCATACTTCCTCCAACATCTGGGCACAATGGTTGGAATTTTACCAGAAACACAGTTGGAAAAAGTAAGTTGTCCCTGTTTCATGCCAGCCTAACCTGACTCATCTCCTTCACGGGCTACAGTTCAAGCTGAAAGCTGGCCCTCATGGTGTGTTGCTTCACTTGTGGCAAGAAACTGGCAAAGTGCGTCATTGTCTGGGGTGCCACCATCTTCAACTAGTCAATTGCGGACATCCTCCAAGCCCCAACAAGCTTATTCAGAGAATGTTTGTCTTGGCAGGTGGGACAGCGCTCCTGATCAATGAGTTCAGGACCAGTTGGGTGTGCTTGCAGTGCCATGAGTATTTCCTGAATGAGCAAGGGACCAAACAGAAGCTGTGGGGCATGAGGTGAGTTTTGATCACATCCTTTATTGATCTTCTTTCAAGTAACTTAAAAATTTTCTTTGTTGTCTAGATCATGCACGACTCATGAGTGCAAGTGGATCTGGAACTGAGACATCAACGCAGCAAGAAATATCCTCTACCTTTTCCTTTACGCAAATGCCCATTTCTTCCAAAATCGTGACTGATCCCTTTGCCCTGGCCACTTCAGTTGGAAGAACCCTTGACCATTTTCAACGTCTTGTGAGTTCTATTGCCTTCCACTCAAGTCACTTTCCACTCTAACTCAAATCTTTCCAGTCTTCTCTACTTTCTCTTGAAATCTTAATATGTGTTACATGCCCAGGGCGCGTGCAAACCTGGTTAACGAGGCTAATATCCCCTGAGGGACAATGACGCTTGGGAGTGCGTGGTCCGTTTGGTGGGGTGGAACCTTGCAGTGCGCAACAACGTTACGAGCCCGTCAGATGTTGTCTCAGATGAATTGGTGTTTAGTGACCGTGCACTCTGCGGTCGTCCACGTTTCTCCTACTACTACATGTATTTCTGGTATCACAACACCCTCCGTATCATGGACCACCATGCCATGATACCACTGACACACTCGGTTGGTCGGCGGAAAGAGAAAATCTGAATCTGTGTGACGGACGAATTTCAGCGATACAAGTGTCAACCTACACACTTGACCACGCTACGTTTGGCTATGCACTCCCCTCGTAAAAAGATCGAGCGCTACACAGTTCTGTATGCCGAACTTTCGCGGCAAAATAAATTAAGCGACTGCAAAGCACGGAATTCTCCGGGCCAATGGGCAAAAGTCATCAAAACTTGAACACGATGATCCCCCCAGGCTTCGTGCTCGTGCCCTCCTTGTCTCTTCAGCAACCATCAGGATCAGCCTCGCTCGCCATGTTCCCACCGGCGCCAATTGTTACACAGCCACCGGCTCATCATCACTCGGACTCGACTGCTGTGGATGCAGCTCAGCAGTTCATGATGCTTCCTGTCCCGGTGCCCAGCGCTCAGAGCCCGCTTCCAACGTCTGTATTCCAACAGCAGCTTGCCGCCCTGGCTGGAACTCTTGCGCTTTGTTACGGAATGACATCACTTCAGCCGACGTTTCCACCAGGATTTGCGAGTCCTATGCAGCCGACATGTCCCAACGTTCAGTCTACGTCAAGCAGTCAGCCTGCAGCTGGGTTGAGGGAAGCTCGCAAGGTTCGCCCTGCACGCAACTCTCCGACTGAAAATACCCCGTATCAACAAAGGCACCTTTCACCGGACTCCAGACTTCCACCACAAGAAGCCCCGCTCTTACGAGAGCGCGTCACGGGGCGGGCTCCCCTTTTACGAGAACATCCAATGGGTGAGGCTCCCCTCTTGCAAGAACTCGCCATGGAGGAGGTTCCCCTTTCACGAGAACAGGTTTCGGTTCGACCCACACTCCCACCTCGGCCTGGTGTCGAGCACTATCCCAAGGCCACCCCAAGCAAGATACCTGTTGGTGGATTCAGGTTTCGTCCATATCATCCACCTGGCAGCTCAAGCCCTGGTATTCGCTCAACGGACAGCGGACGCAGCTGCTTTGCTCGTCGCCGCCAAACTCTTCCCTGATGGACGAGAACAACTCTGTCAGATCAAGAGCTGCGTTTCGACAGGCAAATTCCCAAAGATACCAGCGAAAAACTAACGTGGGGGCAGAGCAGCGATCAACGAGACGATACAGCTTTTTGCTTGGGGACACGATACAGGCAGAGTTCAGCGGACAACCAAGTAGATTTGAGTTGGAGCCAGGCGAAGTCACACAAGAAGCGGGTACAAGCGAGACCAATGCAGTGGGAGGAGGTTCTTGCTCTGGCGAGGACGTTGATCTATTTTGGAAGGTTCGCGAAGAACCTCCACCTGAGACCCATGGTGGGTTGACTTTGTTAATATCTTAATTCTTCAACGTTTTGTTCTAGCAAAAAGCCCTTAGGTTTGAAATCGGGCGGTAATATGGCCACGGAGTACAGCCATGATCTACGTCCTCCAGTGCAGCAACAGACTCACAGACCAGGGCCCAAGAGAACCAAATGTACGTTTGATCTTAATCTTTGCGACATTCACCACTGCCTGATCTCTTGAAATGGCCACATTCTAGCAAGTCGAGGTCCTCCACCACGACATCCCCTTCACGCTCTTGCAACAGTCCTTTCATCTGCCAACCCAAGTGGTCTCTGGGCAACCACGTCCGCCATTCAACCTCTAGTCACTGACCACAAAACGCACGTGGAGCGCCTCTCAGCCTTCGCAGCCGGGCGCGGACTTAAGCTTCGCTACGAGATCTCGGACAGCGAAATGGTAAGCTTGGGAGTCCGGGCTCGGGCGGTGATGAACGACACTGCCCTGCCCTGGAGCAAGTACTTTTCCGACAAAGAGCAAGCCAAGGAAGAAGCTGCCAAGGACGGACTCGCAAGTGTGGTATCTTCGGAATTGAAAATGCAACAGGTTGTTTTGGGTTGCCTTAGTCCTTACGCATCGTTTCACCTCAATGAACCGTTGCATTCTGCACAGACCATGATCGTAATCAACAAAAAAGTCCAGGCTGGTGATACGTGCCGCCACTGGTCCTCACTAGTCTCTTTTATCGTCACAACCGAACAGCAGGCACAAGAAGCGAGCAAAGCTGTGCAGGAGATCAAGGCGGGAGTACTCAACAGATTACAAATGGAAGAAAAAAGAATCAAAATTAGTGATGTTATTGAAGGTGGAAGGTGAGTGGTCCTCCATGATTAGTTGCTGGTGGAAGATGAATACGAGATTCTGTTGACAGCTTCAGACGGAAGACCTCCATTCACAGCGAGTCTGTTGACTTGACCATCTACATATTGCCCCCGCCCGGTCGCAACCCTGGCAGTCTCCGCCCCAAAGCGGCGTTTTCCAACATGCTTCTCGGCTACTTCGAGCACTGGGCAAGACTGCCGAGCTCAAGTGCTTTCAAGGTCTCTGACGTTGCAACATGTCCCGGCGTTGTATCCGCGTTGGTGAACGGGCAAAGCTTTTCTCTCACTCTGTGCGCAGATGTGGAGTCCAATCAACTGGAGGAGTTTCTTCGAGAGGGATATCAAACTGATCCGTCCGCTCTCGAAGGAGAAAATCATGTAAAACCAGATGCAGTTCAAAGGTCCCTGGAATGGCGATCATTCTACGTTCGCGAAGAAGTGCTTTACTGGATGGATGAGTCCCAATGGCCAACGGAGTGTTGAGACTTCGCGCGGATGGTGCAGCTATGGGGTACGTGCGTGATTTTTCCAAAAGGGAAGAACGTCGTGGGGTGGGAGACATTCCTCGAAATGTTCGCTTTTTGGGTGTGGGATGAGGTGAGCCACCGAATGTTGAAAAGGCTCGCATTGGCTGAGACCCAAGCCTCCTTTCAGGCCACCTTCCGCGGAGAGTCTCGCTCTGTTCCAAAACTTTTCTCCGTGGCTATTTCTCTCCTTTGCGGGGCGACAGTCCTCAGTCTTACGTTCAAGTCGGCAAAATATGACGAAGAGTTTGACGTTCCCACAGCCATAAAAACAGCTCGACCACTATTGCTGAATCCCGTGAATCCATTCGATAATTTCATGGCGTATAGCAATTCTGCTGCTTGGATAGAAGTCGAAAAGGCGGCAAGGTGACATCAATAGCCCTCGAGAAACTGTTCAACGAACCGGACATGGTAAATTAATTGCGAAAGCTTTCTTCCCGGGAGTTAAAACTTTACGGTCCATGTTTACAGACTTTGGTGAACTTGAACAGCATTTTCAAACCAGTTGCCAGCGAGAAAGCTTCTTTCCACGTCAAGTACAAGGCGTGTGCGTTGATACATATGTTGGGACACAACGACACGACAAGTGCTAACCGTTTTTTATTACGCAGTTTCACTCAAAATTGAAAGCAAGCCCCCAAACCCTCACATGTCAATACCAGACGATTCACCAAATCGCTACGCAATATCGCAACTATCTCAAATTGGCATTCCGACGTGCATCTTGAGCAGAACTCGCATAATTACAGCTACAAACCTTCCAGCGATTGCTGGAGAGATTGATCGATCCGCCGTAGAACACAAGTTGAAAGTGTGAGTATCCGATTGCTTGTTCCCACAACTGCACCTGCCAATCAGATTCTATACGCCATTGATAGATACTTCGAGAATGATTTGCGCACCATTTTTGAAGCCGCGTTTTCGGAAGCACAACGTGTTGACGGTGCATATGTTCCAGGGAGAGCACCAACATTCTCCATCGAGGCACCCGTTACCGAAGAGTGGGCAGTATCCATTCGATGCTGGATTGAGGACATGTCAGTTTTGGGTGGCTCTTTTGCTTAAGTCATTTCTACATTGCAAACATTGGCATAAAAACAACATCAATGAATCAAATACAGCAATCATCTGTCCTTTAGTGTCTTGATGGGTTCTCCGGTCGAGGTCTCATTAGAGTGATGATTCATCGAGGCCAAGTATCGCGGCAACGGAACCACCGAACCGGACTCTCGATCATTGGCCATGGTGCAAACAATAGCTAGCCACGTGAGGAGACCGGTCAAACCACGCACAAGGTTAAGGAGGGCCCATTGGGATAGGTCAGAGACAACTTCAGCTGAAAAGTTCGAAGGGGTCATGTACCTGCGGTAAGAGCGTTACTTTAAAGCAACCCCAGATAAGACGTGAGACGACACACACCAAGCCCCTTTCCCGTAGGCACCACCATAATCAGTATCAGCGGAAATGTGCATACGGTCATCGACACGTTGCATAATGGTGTGGGAAACGAGACAAGTCAGCGCACCTTCGAAACAATTTGAGAACGTTATGGTACAGCGATACACGCAAGCGTGAACTTACCGACCAACAAAATGGTGTGAAGAACATTCTTCCTCATGCCCTTTCTTTGTGAATTATTTGAAACTCTTACACCATCTCCATGTGTATCACGCAGAATAAACGATTGTCTTGTGACGTTTTCTGATCTTCTCACCCGATGTTCCATCCCCCCCGCATACGTCGCTGAGCACCCGTTAACAACGTCCAGCGCATGCACGACTGAGCCAATGACAGAACATGAAAACAGATTTGATACCCAGAAAGCTTGTGGGGAATAAGTCGCGAGGAAAGCAGAGTTTAAGGCACCCGAAGACCCAGTAGGTAGAAGAAGTAAGGTGCAGAGCGAGACTCCCGCTAGCAAGCCCGAAAAAAAAAGTAGAATGTATGATGTACTTGATTGATAGTGCTTCAAAAAACGGAAGTGAGCATATCTCAAAAAAAGGGAGATAGTGAACGAGCTTCAGGAACGTACCTGGACCAGTGATCCAAGTTCAGACTCCCAAATTTCAATTGGCGAGTGAACCGAGTTCTCGACTGTCCTCGTATCGTTTCGATTACTTGTGGCACGGAATCGGGATCCGTCTCACCGTTTAAGAAAATGGCTCAACATACTGCCAGAGGTCTGCTGACGAATCCAGCTCACCTTCTATGTACACGATCGCGTCACCGTCCACACTAGTATCACTATCGACACGCCCTAATCGGGAGACACCAGAAATGGGAGCATCCGCCGGAAGTTGTGTTGTTCCTTGGTTCAAAATATTGGGGGCGTCCCAAAGAGCGCCACGGTCGTCTTCAACATCAAATACATCCACGATTATAGGGTCGCCTATCCGTGGATTTAGCGTGAGTAGTGATGGCTACGAACAATGCTACGTAAGTTGTTCACCTCCATTGGGTGACCTTACTTCCAGCGGCTTGTTGCTCAAAGGTCCTAGTTTCCAAAAGGATAGCTCATCTCCCAGTCAACCCACGAGGTAAGAACTTCTAGGACATACTTTTATGCCTTGCAGATGTATCGGAAATTGTATTCGTTTCTGTCAATCTGTGGTCCATCGCTGAAGGAAGGGGTTCGTCTGGAACTTTGGGAGATGGAAGCGGTACCTGATTCGCAGCGAGAGCCGAGTCTTCAGAGTGATCCTCCTTGCGTCGTCTGTGGTTTTTCCTCGATTTCTTTATTGGACTGTTTGGTTTTCCGGGTTGTGAGTCCCTCCCGCTTGAAGAACCTTGATCTTCAGCGTTTCTGGCATATTCCGGTCCAGCTGCCGTACCGTTGTGAGAGGGTTCATTCAATTCATGTTCGGCTGCGTTCACATCAATGCTCCACAAGTCCTTTAAAGACCCGACGTTGCTTTCCTTGCTTCTCTTTCGCCTCTGTTTCCTAGGCGAGTCACTTTCTTCATTTGATACTTTTTCCCGTGCAGGATCAATAGTTTCTGCGCGTCTTTCAGGGAGAGAGACGATGTTTTGAGAACTGTGTGGAGGTTCTGCTGAAGGGTTCGGTGGATTTCCGAGTGGGCCCATCTCATCAACTAGCGCTTGAAAGCCTTGAGGAGGCGAGACGTCCTGAAGAACGCTTCTGGAGGTTTGAGCCGACCCCATCTCTTCCACTACCGCTGTCTTTTGGCGGCGTCGCCGTTCACGTGCCGATGAGCGTTTGGAGGAAGTGAGCGAGAGTTGAGATCCAATCTCCTGGCTCGGCGCGGGTTCCTCATCGTTTGATGGTGGAACGTCCATGTCGCGAAAGTGAGGGATCGTGCATGACCACAGTAAACCGCACAAACTGTCACGATATTTGTATCGTTCCGCTGCTCACCTTGACCTCCACGATCACCACACAGATTCACTGTCTCCTGCACCAATCAGACGTGATGCGAGCATCGTCTCCTACTTCACCATCTCCACAGAGGGCGCAAACGTTGAGCCCAACCACGCTTGGTGGACCATCAGCGGACGCGGAGGAGGTGAGCCCGATCTCGCGATTAATGCAGCTATGAGCTTCCAGTGATTCGATTACACCTCAAATGCTTTCGACATCCAGGTTTATTTAGGTGAGGGGTCAACTCGCCGCAAGCGGGACTTCACTAAAATGAAATCTTTGATCGCAGAACGGGTCATTGGGTCCACTGTCTCAGGAAACCACCAACTGGCTGCGCACCCTCGGGCTCCCGTTTTTGCTTACACCGCAGGGCGAGCAATCGTTCTCTACAACTACCGGAAGCAGCGACAGTCCGTCCTAGTTGAGCCCCAAAATCCCAACGATATTGAGTGCTGCGCTTTCAACCAAGATGGAACACTGGTGGCAGTCGGAGAGAAAGGCGAAACCGTTCGTGTCAGACTCGTGTTATTCCTGTTCGTCATCTTGTGCTTATTCTCGTGTTCTTTGACCCATCTCTCGATCAAGCCAAGAATCCTTGTATGGGATCTCAGCTCTCGGATGTTGGCTGCTGCTCCTTTGGAGGGTGGCCACAAAGACGGCGTATTGTGTCTCGCCTTTTCGTCTGATGGAGACACCTTGGCGTCAGTCGGAGTGCAGGTGTGTGCGAAATTGTCATGTTCTCCAAATAAAAATGCCAACTTTTTGATGCCCAGTCAGATGCCACTATTGCTGTTTGGAGGTGGCGCACTGGAGAGCGCATTGCATGTGAGTGCTCTATTCAAGAAAATGATCATATTGGAATGAACATTTCCACCCGGATAGCCGCACGCGCTCCGATCCCTACAAGCTCCCTTTTCTTTCTCCCCAAGTCTCTCGCCTGTGTTACGGCGTCCCACCATGCTATAAAGCATTGGCAAATTCAACCCTCAGCAGTGGCTCCCAACCGCTTTATTCTCGACTCTCGTCCGGCCAACATGGGTGCTTTCAGGGAAAAGTCTTTTGTGGATGCATCGGGAGGTTTTGGTGAAGAGGGATCGGAGGCAGTGTATGGAGTTACCCAAAACGGAACATTGGTCATGTTTGGTGAAGACGGTGCAGTCGAAAAGTGGGTTGAGCTGAAGGTGGGTCACATATTTGATGAATACTTCATTCTGAACTGATTGCACTTATTGTCACGTACCGGACCTACCTGCTCTGACAGGTCAAGTCCGCATATTCTGTGTGCGCGACCTCACGCTTTGTAGTTTGTGGTTGCTCTGATGGCATAGTCCGTGCATTCGAGCCAGGGACACTCCAGTACATAGCAACGCTTCCGAAGCTCGCGTTTGATGGAACAGAGCACGCAGGGAGGTGAGCCAAGCGCAGTGCCGCAACATTCTCCACGCATTTTGCCACCGTCGTCTCTTCAAGTGCAACAGATGTTGTCACTTACCCAAACGCTATAGCGGTCCGATCTGCTTCTGGTCATGACACAGGTGTGATTTGCGTTGCCTATTCAGATGGCTCAATGTCGGTGTGGGACTTCTCCTCGGACGAGAAGAAAGTGGAGAAGGTTGCGGCATTTGCGTGGCGCAGAGATCTCGGTGCTATTGAGGTTCGCGTTAAGTATTCGACATCGTGCGCGTACACTTCGTTTCAACGAATAACCCTCCTAGAATACGTCAAGCACAGCATTCACCCCACCCCTCCTTCCAACACTTCCATCTCCGGCTCCCACGATATCCTTTGTCACCCACCATCAGACATCTCCTCAACAGATCCGCTTCTGGCAACTTTTGCGGAATTCAGGCTCCCCGATTTCCACAGGACCAGTCACACCGACCACTCCAACCACTCCAAGTTCAGGGCTAAGAAGGCCTGCCAAAGAACTGTCCAAGGTAATAGGGATCACGGAGCAATGGACTCAAATGCGATTTAGTAGCGACGGATTATGGGCTGTTGGGATCGATGCGTCGAAATCCGCACAGTGAGAGCCATTCGATTGTGCGCTGTTTGCTTCCGAATTTTCATTTGATGCAAAAGGTTAATCATGCCTGGGAATGCGTCGAGCAAGCCCGTAATGCTGTGTCCATCACATGCTGACACAAAATGTATCGCTTTACAGTCCTTGCCAAGAGGGCGTGTCTTAGTAGCCGTCGGAACAAGGGAGGGCACATTGGAAGTCTTCCGCGCACAGTCAGACCGCTGCATTCATATTCAGAGCGTTGCGGAACATCAAGGTGCAATCACAACAGTGAATTTCGCTGAGGGTGGGAGAAAGCTCGTGACAGCAAGTCAGAATGGCACATTGACTATAAGAACGAGAGAAAAAGAGGACGAGGTACGTTTGGGGTCGTGTTAAGGGACTACCGCAAAGTAAGACACTGCTTTCCCTTTCAGGAGTTCTTACCCGTGCATACAATTCGGATAGAGACCACCATTCACGGCATTTCTCTCGATCCTTCCAATCGCCACGTCGTCGTTTTATCAGATTCGCGAACTGTCACGATTTATTCCATGGCTTCCGGGAAATGCTTGCGAGTGTACACTGAAGATGAAGCTGGGGGTGGTGATGGCGAAACTCCCACGGTGTGGTATGAGAGAGCTGATGTTCATCCAAGTGGTCTCATAATGGGGGTAACCGGAACTGATGGGATTGTTCGACTTGTGAGTGAACAACGCTTGGCTATTCACTCAGAAAGGTGGCTGATCGTTCGACTTCTAGCTGGAATTCTGGAGTGGAGATTGTATTGGAACATTAAAAGCGCCAAGCGCACCTCTTGCAGGATTCTTTTTCACAACTTGCGAAAAAAGGGCTTTGTTGGCTTCTAACGACGGAACCGTAGCGGTGTTTAGATTGCCACGATCTTTTGTTCGCGAAGCACGGAGAAAGCTCAACAATGCTGGTGTTGCCAGTACTGTCAAAGGTCTAGAGCCCCCTCGCCAACTTCAATTTTCTGATGATGATTTACCATCTTGGGCACGTGCAGTACTTGGCGGAGACCGAAATGACAATGCATCGGATCGCGAACAAACCTTTCGACCCCCAGTGGTCAAAGGAAAGTGGGCTGAGAGGCTAGGTGAAAACGACAGAGTCGTCTTGTACTCAGAAGACGATGGTGGACGCGTCGCCCGACTCGATGACTGGGCGCGGAGGCGATTCACCTTACCGCCCGGCACACCGGGTGGGCGCGGTGGTGCTGGAGAGGAAAGCGATAGTGACGAAGAAGAAAAGAGAAGCGACGGCTCTTCCACCGTTCGGTTCGAAATAGGGGACAATGACACAATTTCAACTCCCTT
The DNA here is from genome assembly GCA_001574975.1 of Gonapodya prolifera JEL478. Taxonomy (NCBI): domain Eukaryota; kingdom Fungi; phylum Monoblepharomycota; class Monoblepharidomycetes; order Monoblepharidales; family Gonapodyaceae; genus Gonapodya; species Gonapodya prolifera. The sequence goes on from KQ965794.1 coordinate 16,465, forward strand.
CATGTTGCATTCTCAAGGGGAACAACGTATTGGCGTTCTCGGAGCCGGGAGCGGGAACAACAATCCAGTTGATGACCGTTGGACCTCACCAAAAGATTCTGAGAGATCGCAGTCAAATACAACACTTGGAAAAGCAACGGCATCCACAGTTATTGGACACGCTGGTGCTTTATCGAACCTGAAGTCACCTGCTTCGCGACAACCCAACGAACCACCAATGAATACGACTCGAAAACTGTCTGACCCTTTGTCTGAGACTACCGTCCCCAATGATTTACAACAACCCGTTCGAAGCAAATCTGCAGTCGGATCGCATGAAGATTTTGCGACACGCAAAGAATCTGTCAGCCGAACCTCCTCCAGCGAAGTCGACCGCATTCGACAGAGGCTTCAGAGCTTAGGCATATCTTGGCGACCTTCCGGAGAAGCTGGACATTCCGATAATATGCAAAGTTTATCTGAGAAGAGAGTCTTGGCCACAGATTCCAACAATTCTTTACGAAAGTTGTCGGAGGGAAGACTCAATCGCTCTACACAGGTGCCGATTGTCAATCGACAAACAACGTCTGACGACGTCAACGGTGAGTACATAACGATTATGTAAATTTATTGATACTCACATATGCTCTCGATAGCTGGGACAATTCGAACAGAATTTCAGAAAACGTTGGCAACCTTGGAGCGGCTTAAGCAGCTGCAACAGAGACTAACTTTGGAAGCTTCGCCTGATCACAGCGACGCTATCGAAGAGCTGCAAAATGGGTTTGCATCGGTAACGGATTTAGTCAATGGAACTCAAAAGAGTGCGCGACGCGCCACACCATTAACGTTGGACAATCCGAGGGTTCGCGAATTTGTAAATACTATGTTGAAACTTGCAAGCGAACTGTGACTAAATATTGATTTTGAAAGAATGTGAACAAGCTTTGGGTGGTTGGTTTGAGGGCTCTGACGGTACAAACACCCCCGCCTGGACCAAAAAATGGGAGATTCCAGCTCGAGCACAACTTCTTCAGAGGAAACAACTGGAACCTTACTTATCTGCGGCGGAACTGACTGGCCCGTTCTTGGCCGGACTCAAAGCTCAAAGCTCGTTGCGCTGGGGTCCAGAGACTTACCTCAGTTTCATATCATTGGAGCACTCAAGGACAAAAAGGTTCGGCTCGTCACTACAGGACCCATCTCATGCCACAATCTTGTCGTAACTGGTGAGTTCTGAGGCAATGTGGATGTCCATCGGTGCGATTGTCACCACATTGGCGCTTCTCCTCGTGTCTGCCCTTTCGACGATTACCCAGTTTTAACGTCTCTTACCTCTATGCCGACAGAGGATGAAAGCGTTTACGTCTTTGGGAGGAATGATTGCGGACAATTGGGACTTGGAGACCTCGACGCTCGACTTGGACCAACCCGGCTCACTTTACCAGATGGAGTTACCGTCGCAAAAGCAGCAACTGGGCGGAACCATACCGTCATCATCTCAAATTTGGGGAAGGTTTACGCGATGGGCGACAATCGCTATGGACAATGTGGACACCCCAGTTTGAAAAACCTCTCCATTCCGACTCATGTTTCTGCGCTAAACGTAACAGTAGTAGATGTGGCATGTGGCGGGGACTTCACAGTCTGTTTGTCGGATAAAGGAAAACTGTTCTCTTTCGGTCACCCGGAGTATGGCCAGCTTGGAAATGGCACCGACGGGAAGACCCTTCAAGCAAACAGAGTCTATTACGATCCATACCCTGTCCCTAGTAAGTTTTTTACCGCGAGTTTGAGGGCACTTGGGGTTCGGAGGACTTGAAATGTGGCACCGCTTCCTCGAAATGCAGAAGTAATTTCGGCCTTGGAAGACGTGCAAATTAAGTCGTTATCTTGCGGTACCAATCACACGCTTGCTCTCGATGCCAACGGTCATATATGGTCCTGGGGAGCTGGTGGATATGGACGACTGGGTCATGGGGACCAGAAGGACCAATCAAGACCAAAGATGATCGTTGCGCCGCGTCCGTGGTCTCAAATGCGTGCTGGTGCGACCTTCTGCATGGCAAATGACCAGTATGGGAACTACCACATGTGGGGCAAGTTCAAGGGTGAGGTTATTTGCCCTCATCCCGTTGGTTGGTTTGCCAACGTCTCTTAATCCTACGATCCAGTATCTGGTGAAGGAAGCTCGGGATCACCGTGAGTGAAACGTTTTGTGGGCCTTTTGGGCATATTGATGTGTAATGTTAGGTGGACGCACCCAAAAATGCTCGGAGACCTCGCAGGATTCAAAGTCCGCTGTTTTTCTGGTCAGTACAATGTTACTTTCCCACTCTATGCGCTTACAATTTGCAACTGTAGGTGGTGGGAGTCAAATCGCTGTTATTGCAGATGATACAACAGTAACATGGGGACAGGCTTGCCATAATTACGAGGTACGCTTCAACTTCGTTTTCGTCATCATAACCATGCTAAATAGACTTTGATTGTTGCAGCATGGTGCCGGGGAAGGTACGAGACTCTCGCCAAAGACAATCTGACTGATCTCATGCAAAACCCCCAAACTCTTTTCAGGGAGACCCAAGTCGCAGTCCAAGCCAGACCGCCTTGGATATCTTGAAGGCGTAAAAGCTATTCGGGTGGATTGCGGTGCAATGCACACTCTTCTGCTTGTTGCCCCAGGTGAAAAGGTCTTGAGTTTACCTGAATGGGACACAGGCTCCTCTGAACCGGAGCCAAAGACAACCGCAAAGGGCAGAAAGAGGAAGGCGGATGAATCTACTGGGGTGACTGCTGGAAATGATGACGTAAAGCCGAGAGGGAGAGGTATAAAAGCCACCAAGCGCAAATAATTACAATTGTTGTCTTACCTTTGCATAATAATTTTACTGATTGCAACCTCTCCCCCTCCATCCCACAACTATGGCAGGCGACGACGATGTTTCTCCCCCAGGTGTGCTTCGGAAGCGTGGGATGTACTTTGACGAATGTGCCCTGATTGCCGATGTTTCCCTTTGTCGGTGGACCTTCTCCCACTCCATCCACATCACACTCTTGCTGTTCACCCTTCTGTTGCATTAATCCTTCATTCATGACTTATGGCATGGCACATTTGTCTTATTTAACTATGGTCCTCGAATGGTTCCATTTGACCCCCCGTTCTCGTCCAATCTTCTCGATGAACGGCTTCCTTTCAACGATGTTCGACCACACTTACCTAATATGCCAGCAATGCAAGTAACACGAGAGCAGCTCCGGGAGGCGCGAGTACCACTTGCAAAGCGAGACTATTGTGCCCACCTCTACATTCCACTAGAGAAGTGTCGTGAGCGGACTCTTCGAATGCCTTGGAAATGCTCACATGAACAGCATGTCTATGACTACTGCGAGTACATGGAGTGAGTCCAGTTAGTGATGAAGGTTATGTATGGCATTCACTGATGCTTTTGCAACACTACGCATGAATTCTTCGAACTCTTGTTTCATGCCTCTCACGGACAATTCCTACTAATGCACCCAAATGGTGCTTCACGATGAAGATATGAGAGGAGGATGAAAATCGCACAAAAGAAGAAGGCCGAGGCTGCTTCAGCTTAGAGAATGTTGGCGGCTCTGTTTTACCGATATTGTATGCTGGAATCTGAGTTGTGAGGGTTAATTTCTGTCGAGGTTAGGGTTGACGAGGTTAGGGTTGGGGTAAAAAGCGAAGACCTTGAATCCACGATGGCACATGACTCCGATGGCGACTCGGACAGGCCTCACAAGCATCGTGACTACAGAAAAGAACCACCGATACCATTCTCGGGCGGCCGTCCAGCCGGCAGCCTGTTCGTGGACGACAACGGAGCTCCCCTCATATTCCATCTTTACCGTGCTATTTACTCTAAAGAGAGACCGAAAACTTACTGGAAGACTCTTATTGAGGTGCGCTTGTATTGTAGTCACCTTCCAGATACGCAATGTTCATGTTGTTGCAACTAATTCCTCGTTGTTCTCATTCAGAGGTATGGCGGCGAGGTGACGGACGACCCTGGAGACCCAAAAGTTTTCGCCAAAATCGCTCCCGCGGAGTTTTCATCATATGCGACTAACTTAGTATCGGTACATTTCATCGAGGATTCAATCGCCACAATGCAAGTCGGCAATTTAGATGACTTTCGCATACCACCGCGCGGTGCAACGCAGACAACTCAAAGCACAACAAGCGTTGTCATGGCGCCAGCTAAAAAGAAAGCCACAGGGCCGATCACGTGGGTTGGGTTTACTGCGAATGGCCACTTTATCCCTCTGACTTTCTCCAATGTACTCAAGTAAACGCAATTCTTTCACCGCCGAGGATGATAAAATACTGGTGGACTATGTTCGGGCAGCTGCAGCAGGTGGACAGACAAATTGGTCCGGAAATGAACTCTATAAGGCGCTTGAACATAAGGTACTAATAACCTTTGCAGTAGCGTCTTTCTCTTACACTCTGCCCAAACCAGTACCCGAGCCATCCGTGGCAGTCGTGGCGCAACCGCTTTATTAATCACTTCGCGAGCGCTTTACGGGAAGAGCTCCTGGCCACAGCAGACGCTGCAATACGCAGAAATTCATCTACAGCAAGCGGAAGCAAAGCGGTTATAAAGCGTCCTCAACCCAAGTCACCCCAGAGGCCAGAGCATAGAGCAGAAACGGAGCGCACGAATCGCCCCCGTAAATCTTCATCTGAACCTGCCGATGCACCCGCGGCAGTCAAGGCCGATCCTCCCACCCAAATCTCGAATCAACCTGCTGAAGGTGGAAGAAGGCAAGGAAAGAAGGGCGCGGAGGTCTACCGCTCAACTTCGGTGGAGTCATTGGGGACTGATATCAGTGACGCTTCCGCCGTAATACCATCAGATAAGGAGAGCTTATTTGGATCTGACGAGGAGGATGATTCTGAGTTGGTCGATGAAGGTGACTTAGAAGATGCCGACTCGCCTGTGAAACGCAAACGGAAAAGGAAGCAACCTGGGGCGTTCAAGCATCCTCGAAGGATCAATCGGTAAGCTTCATTATCTGCACTTACTCTTCTGCATTTGTGCTAAGTATCTTTGTCGGTGTTGTGGCAGACCTCGAACCGAGTTCACGGAAGCAGACGTCCTTTTCATTCTCCAAGAACTTGCCAGGCACGAGGGTAACATTGGCGGAATCAAACTGTACCAGTCAATGGCCGAGAAAGTAAGCTCATTTGGAAGAACTTTTCATTCATTGGTACAACCTCATTTTCATGTTCGCATTTGAATAACGAAGAATACACGCCACACAGCAGAATCATACCAGAACCACGTGAAGAGGGTTATAGCGCCGCATTGGGATGAATATGATTGGGACGCCGTGAAAAGCGGTACCTTCAAACTGGAAGATGGTCCCCCACATCCGTCTTCCTCGCGAGCACGCCGACTTGGTCCAGTGACTCCTCCACGGAGACCTCTACCCCCACAGCTTCAAAATCGAGACGGCCAAATTCCCATTGAACATGCATTTGACAAACAACAAGAACCGCAGCAATCTCCCACCCGGAAAAGACGACACCGTACATCTGACGACGAGGAGGATGACTCCCGTAACAAAATTAAGCGCTCCAAGCATTCGGACAAAGACCCCCCGCTTGAAGGCAATGTATCACACTACGCCAAAGAAGACCGAAGGACAAGGTGAGAATGTCAATCCTCGCATTTCGTTGTGATCTTGACCAAATTTTGCTCCTTGAGGATTTTCGTGTTGAAGCCACCTCGGGATGAAGCAAGCCTCGCTGCACAGCTTGCTGGAATGGCTCAAGGTGTCCTAAATTCGCATGGGGCGTCCACTCAGAAAAGTATAAGCCAGAGATCGCCAGAATCACACTCGAGTGGTACTGTCGCACCGCCAGTGGCAAGTGGATCATTGCAACGTAGGCCAAAACTGGGGACCGGAAAAGCGCCGGCCCCGCACATGGCAACTTCTGAGCCACCTCTTGGCAACGGATTCACTTCAAACCAAGGTGTATTGGAGCTTCCGGACGAGCCCTCTGCAGAACAACTGGCACTAGAAGCGCGACTGCTCGCAAAGGGAAAAGCCCGAGCAGCGAGGAAAACCGCCCAAAGCGTGGCGGGTAGATCGATAAGCATTAGCGGAACGGATGGTCAGGACATGTTCCCGGATCCAACGGTCTCACAACCCAAGGGGCAACAAACGATGGTACCGAGACGATCTGCACTCAAGGGCTCACGGGTAGCACCACGCGATGTTGAGAGCGAAAAACTCGATCCAGATGTTGCCCAGTGGGAGGAGAAATTCAACGAGCTTGTCGCAACGTACGAGCTTGCGCCCGTCCGTGAGGCTATTTATATGACGATGGCGAATCTGGATGTCGCTAGAGCCCTTCTTGAGGTGGGGTCAAATAATCTTGAGGATCTTCCAAACGAGATTCGTCGCCTTGTTTGGACGGAACAAGATGATGCGACGTTGAGGGGATCAAATACAGAAGCGATCAATGCTCTCACGGAAGAACGAGGGCCAATTAAAATAAAGAAGCGTATTCAGTGGATTTTTTCCCAAGAGAAGTGATGATTTCCGTTCCGTTTTGTAAATACAAACGAGTCACATAGGCAACCAACAAGTTAGTTGCATACAGTAACGCACTGTGGTCACATTTTGGAAGTCGTCTCACAATTGATTCGAGCCATCGTCGGTGAAACAGTCCACATCTTCGCATCGAAGTCGTGCAACACACTTTCATCGTGGATTTGACGACCACTGTTGAGTCGAAACTCAATTCGTAAAGTCCTCTCCCAATGGCTCCCACGGGGAAACAGCTCACCCCGGAGCAAATTTCGAGGATGGGTGAGCGATCACACCACTTGTAATGAAATTTTCTTGCTAATCAAGTCTGCGGGGGCGAAAACGCGATCGGGTGGATGTGACCACACGAAAGAGGAGAACAAGCGAAAGGCGCAGGTGAGCGTTGGATACACCGTCCGGTACTTGATGACCTTTAAGTAGTGGAGACACAATTTAATCTTCCCTTGGGGATCGCGCAACCGTTTTGGCTCCGTCAAACTCCCCAAATGATCGTTAGGAAAAGCTGAAAGCAGCGCAGAAGCCAGCGTCCAGCCCCCTTGTCCAGAAATCCATCACATCTTTCTTTACTCCTGGCTCGCGCTCGTCCACACCGCTGGCGTCGTCGTCCACCATCGGGTCACAGTCTCCTATAACTCCGTTAAACACAAGCCCCTTGGTCCCATCCAGCGGCAACTTCCGGCAGCGAGCCTTGGACTCCCTCGATGTTGATAGTGACGATGATGTTGTCATGTCTTTGGTGGATGAGGGTGTGCCTGTTGCCGCGCCTTCCGCCTCTGGACATAGCGGGACGATGTCTCCTATGGAAGAAGATGAAGAACCCGGGACGAGATCAAAGGTGAGTTGTACAAATCGCCTTGGTAAGGAGTTGGCACTCAATGTACATTTTGGCACATCCGCCTCAAGAAACGCTCAAAGGTCGCCGAGGAAGACGAAGAAGAGACCACAAGTCGAGAGAATAGCAAGAGTATTGGTATGCATGCTTTTCGTCTTCTTGTCCGGGATTTCAATCGACATTCACACACTTTGCAGGCAAACGTCGGCGCCTCGTTCGTCAGAGTGAAGTTAAATCTGGTGATACTGAGGGTGACAATGTCGAACAAGTGGAAAACGACGACACAGACGAGAATGTGCCAGACAAGGGAAGTGACTATGAGGGCGGAGGTATGAAAGCGTGACGGTTCATCATCTCCCACAACAATGCTGACTACCTCGGTTTCAGATGGTTCTGATTCTGAGTCAATTGAGGACTTTATTGTTTCGGATGATGACGAAGAAGCACTTTACTCGTCACAGAAGCGCAGCAAGAGTACCTCGTCGAAAAGAGGGAAAAGTTCCAGTGCTTCAAATCGAGGAGCGAGTAAGATTGTTGCTGTTGACAGCATCACAACCAACGTCCGCAAAGGCTCAGGATCGAGTGTCGATGAGTTTAGAATTGGATCACCGAGCACTTCAAGAGCTGGTGCGACCGATGTCCAAAAGCGCGGCGATGGGGATCGGGTGCAGGTGCGGCTGAAAACACGGCACTTTTCACCACGATTCTCACGAACCGTTTCATCTCCATTAAGCGCTTTGTGTCTCCAGTGACAAAGACAAAGCAGTCTGGGATTGAGAATCCAATTGCCGTGGAGAAATCGTCCTCGAATTATGACTTCTTGTCAGAGGACCGAATATGCGACGCCGACGGAAGGCGACCAAGTGATCCGGACTACGATCCGAGAACTGTTTTTGTTCCGCCAGTGAGCGTTTCTCAGCTTCTCTGCGGGAATTACAGTCAAAACTCAAGTATTTCTCCAGCATCTCTTTTCTTCAAAGAACGGATTCACGGAGTTTGAGAAACAATACTGGGAGATTAAGTCCAAATTCTTTGACACCGTCACCTTCTTCAAGAAGGGAAAATTCTATGGTGAGATTTCCCTCTCATTTTCCGCCTTCCAGTGCTCACTCTTCTCTCCGTGGGCATGTAGAGCTGTATGACAAAGACGCCGAGTGAGTTTGCCGAGCTCGGAATACCAGAATATTGACTCCCCCTAAACATATTACCTTCATTGCAGTATTGCACATCAACAGTTCGATTTGAGACTTGCTAAAACTGATAGAGCTCATATGAGGATGGCTGGTGTTCCGGAAGCGGTCGTTGACGATTGGATCGCTCAGTTTTTGGCGAAAGGATACAAAGTGGCGAAGGTGGACCAGGTTGAAACCATGGTTGGAAAGCGAATTGCAAGCAAGAACGGGCAGGGTCCCAAATCAAAAGCGGACTCTATCATCAAGCGAGAATTGACTCAAGTTCTCACGTCCGGCAGTGAGTTGAAAATACCACATAATTTCCTGAATGTGAAAGCACTATCGTTCTCTTTCGAAAATAAAAAGCGTTAACGGATCCAACACTTTTGACATCTGACATGGCAACATACTGCATGTCGATCAAAGAATTTGTGCAAGACGATGAGAACTGCCCAAGTGGGTTCGGTCGTCACTATTTTGATTTTAGTGCGAGACTAACTCCCCATGATATCAAGCCTTCGGTGTTGTTTTCGTGGATTGCGCAACTGCACAGTTCAATCTGGCACACTTTTCTGACGATGTGACCCGATCTACTCTCGAAACTCTTCTGACTCAAGTACAGCCCAAGGAAATCATATTTGAAAAGGGGTGCGTGTCGTCCCGTACAAGTAGACTAGTCAAAAACTCTTGTCCTGGGGCTGGTTGGATCGGGCTCACCAGTGAAGCAGAATTTTGGGACTCAGACAGGGCTTTGTTGGAAATAGAGACCGGGAACTACTTTCAAGTGAGAGCAGCAGATTTCGTCACTCCACTCGAATGCGAACACGACCTTTGTGAGTGCGGCAACTTTTGTCGGTGACAATTTCTACAGCGCATTCTCGTCAATCCGCAGCCTGGCCTCCGGCCCTCTCTGCCTCAAAGGACAAAATAGAACTACTCTCCGCTTTTGGTGGCTTGCTTCACCACTTGCGAACATTGAAGCTTGATCGGGAACTCATTTCCCAGGGGAAATTCTCGTTGTATGACCCCATGCGTCGCGCTGGCACCCTTCTTCTCGACGGACAAACGCTCAAGAATCTTGAAATTTTACAGAACAAGGACGATGCCAGCAGCCGAGGAACCCTTTTGGAAAGAATACAAAACTGCTCCACGCCGTTTGGAAAGCGACTGCTCAGGCGGTGGCTGTGCCATCCATTGCGTAACATAGCTGACATTGAGGCAAGGTTGGATTGCGTGGATGATCTCTCCAAGGTCCCTGGTTTAGTCGAAACCATTGATGCGAAACTCCGAAAATTACCGGACATGGAGAGGTTGCTGTCACGAGTCCACAGTGGCTCTTGTAGACCAAAAGAGTTTGTCAGTTTACTGAAGGGAATGCAGCTCACATTGGTGTGTTTCAATACTCTTTTAAGGTCTTGCTAAGAACCTGGCTCATTGCGTTAAATTTCAGAATGTGTTCGACGATGTTCAGCCACACTTAGAACTGCTTTCAGCGAGCCGCCTTATTGCACTTTGCAAAGAGTCCATCCCAGTTGACCTTGCAGAGCTGTTAGACTCTTGCGCCAAGTCGTTTGACGTTGCAAAAGCCGAGGCAGAGAACATCATAAAGCCGTCCACAGAAGCTGACGAGGTTTATGCAGGGTGTGAAAGCGAGGTCGGTAAAGCCGAAAAGAAGTTGAGAGACTACCTTCGTGAGGTGCGAAGTGATGTAAAGTGAGTAATGCTGTTCTGTTTTTTTACTTGTATCCTCAATGCATGACACAACCTGTCTCAACAGATGCAATACCATAAACTTTCGTGATATGGGGAAAGACAGATACCTGTTCGAACTTCCCCGAAAGTTTTCCTCAATACCACACAGTTGGGAACTCCGGAGCCAGACAAAAGTAGGTGGAGCGCTTGGCAAATAATGGTGACCCATTTCATTTCAACGTCGTGGATGCAGGACGTCCACAGATATTACACGGCTGGTTTGAGAAGACTCGTGGAAGAGCTCGAAGAAGCGGAGGAGATGTTGAAAGAGGTACGTGGTCGATCCATTTTCGAGAGCAACAGCAGTTGATGCACTGGCATTTCAGGCGGAGAAAGGAGCAAAAGCCCGCCTTTACATAAAGTTTGATGAGAGTAATTCTAAATGGTGGGTCAGTTTCGCATTTTTTTGAATAGGCGAAGTTTATCGTTGTGCTTCAGGTCTAAAGCGGTCAATGCAGTCGCGGAACTCGATTGTTTATTCTCCCTCTTTAAAACGAAGTCAGTTTTTGGAGAGCCTGTGTGTCGTCCCAGTTTTGTAGATTCGATGGAGAGTGTTGTCGAGTTCGAGGATCTACGACACCCTTGCCTAACTGTAGCGTAAGTCTACTTCGCCCACTTTTTGTCAAGTTGAGCTTCTCAAAATCGGCAACAAAGTCCAGGGGAATCCCTCATCCCCAATGATACTGTACTTGGGGGTGATAACGCTCGAATGATTCTGCTTACAGGTCCAAACATGGGAGGCAAATCGACTCTTCTGCGACAAGTGTGTGTGGGGGTGATACTAGCTCAAATGGTGAGCTGTGTCTCCGAAGCACTGTTATCGATTGGTTGTCGACTTGCTCCATAGGGGTGTTATGTCCCGGCAAAATCATGTCGACTCAAGCCCGTTGACCGGATATTCACGAGAATTGGTTTGTACTATTCAAAATACCGTGTTTCCCCGTTTTAGTTTATAACGATGCATCAGGCGCAAACGACAATATCCTCGCCGGCCACTCAACCTTTTTCGTCGAGCTTTCTGAAACCTCCAAAATTTTGAAGGAAGCGACTCAAGATTCTCTTGTGATTCTCGATGAGTGCGTCCCCACCTTCCGACGTTGTTTTGTACCGGAGCGAAAGCTGTCTTCTTTCAGGCTTGGAAGGGGCACTTCAACCCACGATGGTTATGCTGTAGCTTATTCTGTGCTTCATCATCTTGTTGCAAGCATTGGATGTTTGGGACTTTTCACAACCCACCATGCGTGAGACTCTATTGCTACTGTTGCCCGCTATCCAACCCAACCTCTCGTATTGGTATTGTTACAAAGGATGCTCACCGAGGAGTACAAAGATAACCCTCTCGTCTCTCGATGCTTCATGAGCTTTCAAAACGATGACGAAAAGTAAGAAATGAGCGGGACAACTCTTGTCGTGATGTGGCCTTGATATGAACTATTGCAGACGCGAGGTAACGTTTCTTTATAAACTGGCCCAAGGAGTTTCTCGAAAGAGCTATGGAATGAATGTTGCTGCGATGGCAGGCGTTCCGAGAGAGGTCAGTTGCACCTCATCTCAACCCTTCTGCTCCATCTCACCAGCAATTGTTTCTTTACAGGTCGTGGACAAGGCCGAAGCGATCGCTCAGGAGTTTGAAACTCAACAGGGCCTCCAGCGAGCACGTGCTCGCGCTGTGGATACGAATCTCCCGGTTGCGGTTCAAGCAGACTTTGCATTCCTGCTTGAGAACATCAATTCTCACGGACCACTTTCGACAGATGGGCTACTGAAAGAACTTGTCCTACGGTGGAAGGGGTTGAAGCACGCTGTATAATATTCCATTTAGGTCGTTCTCTCCTCCTTTTTCCTTTATGTACACACATGCAAGACTTTCATTCCCCCTATATACAAAAGATTGGAGCGGTCTATTCGTCTGCAATCCACTTTCCTTCCTCTTTCAACTTCTTCTGCCAGTCTTCCAACCACTATCAAGGAATAGGTCAAACCTCACCACAATGTGCTGCGAAAAAGAAGCACCCACCACAAAAAAATTGCATTTCTTGCCCGCTTCCAAGACATGCTCCGGTCTCCTCTTAGATCCCTCTGCTGTGCCTGCGGCGGCGCAGAACTGAAACGGCGGAGTTGATTGTCGGCGAGCCTCCATACCTGTTCACAACACAAGACGAACCCAAAAGTAGCGACCGTAGGTCTTCCCTGTTCGTTTTGTGACACAGCGCAAATCGCACGGGTTCTCACACCAGCAACGAGGTGTATGCTTGAGAGAGTATGACGGTCGGTCTGCAAATTAACATTATGAGACCACGTAAGAGTAATAGGGTGGGGGGAGACACACAGTAGCGAAATGTCAGATTATATCGCGACGTTCCAGCAATAGGGTGCGACACAAGTGGCGGCAAAGAAGAGTTTAATGGTGGTACGTCATGCCGATAAAGTTCCTTAATTCAAGTGCGAAGGTCAGGTCAAGTGAAAGATTTATCGCCGTGGCTTGACAAACCTACCTGCGTGCCAGCTCCCATCATAAGGAAGTCACCATGTTTTAGCACCACGACATATGTTTTCGCACTCTCACCGGTCTCAGTGGACATCACTTTCCGCAACCGAAACGCACGTGCAGCGCCCAGGGTTATCGATGCAACGGTGGGCAACGGTCCGATATGGTTGAGCCGGTCTCCGTGCCACGCAACAGACTCTTTCGCATTCGCGTAATGATTTGCGACCGCAGCCCTGCCATCAATGGTGGTCACGTCTGGTGTTTTCCAAAATTGGAAGATAACGGCACATCATTATCGAGACTCACGTTGCTTTCCAGCTCCCTTTGGGCTCCAGTGGATGCCGATCTTTGGTGCTTATGAACTCGTTGACATGGGCTTCCACCAATCGTCTGGCCACGTCCATCTCGGCAGGGTAAGGGATGACACGTCGAACGGTGCGACCCTGATAGACGTAGGCTGGAGACGACGGGGTATCGTCTGGGCGTTCACTCGTCTCATTGGCGGATGGAACATCGTCGGCAGAGACACCGTGTTCTTCCGACCCCCCTCTCTGAGATGCAGCCCCGGCGTCCTCTACCAACTCATCTGAAGCATCATCCCCATCATTTTTGTCTTTGGGCTCGACATAGAATCCTCCACGACGGTTCGCAGTGACGAGTTTTTGACCGACAACATAGGTACCGTAATCCCACTCCTGTGCGTCGGCCATAACACGTCGCAGGAGAGCATCGGCCATGTCGGACGGAAGAAAAGAGCGTATGAGCGTACAGGTAGGCAAGTTCGTTGAGACATCTTCGGGGGAGTCCAGAACAAGGTTGGGGTGGAGAGTTCGTTGCTTTTTCAGAGGACGTCCAGATTCAGGAGCTCTGACCGAAGATGGTAGACCCGATGGCCATCGAAGCAGGGACAGAGCCGATCGCAGAGGCGCTGAGTCAGAGGGGCTGCGACCTCTTTGACGTTTCAGTTCATCCCCTGCTTCCAAAGGCGACGCGTGTTGACCGGGTGCTGGAACAGCGCCATCGTCTGGCCTGGAGTTCCCAGCCGCAACATTTGTACTTTCAGACATGGAGGGCTGCGTGACGGTCTGGTTAGAGGAGGTCAATCCACTTTTGATCCAGCGGTCGATCCCGTTCGCCGGGGAGCGTGGTGTTTTTCCTCTACCCTTTGGCGCTTTCGAGCGATTAGGAACCTCTTTCATTAAGATGTAATTTGCAGCACCGTCCTTGACATCGAGAGTGACTCGATCAGAAAGATACGGAGATGCATGCAAACTGATGCGAGCCACTCACGACCGAACCATTGGCTGCCTTTAGTGCCCATAAACATGTGCGCGTATCGATGTCGTCGCGCCCTTCGAACATCTGGAGTAACCTTCCGACGGATTCGTCGTGGTCCGTCGTTGCCATACTGTGACATCAAATGCGAAGACAAAATGCTTGGGTCCGTCTGATCGGAACCGAAAAGAAGACTCCACTCTCCCTTACGCGCCACCTCTATCGCTGATGCCCATTGTTCTCATCACTGGAGTTTCACGCGGACTCGGGATTTCGGCGATGGAGTCTGCGCTCAATCTGGGATGCTCAGTCGTCGGCATCGCGCGGTCAAAGCCCGACGAGCGACTCTCCACCCTTTTAAAGAATCACCAGGCTACCGCTACATTCCTCCAAGGAGACGTTTGCGACCTCGCGCTGCAGGAAAGTGCTGTCAAAACTGCAATTGAAAAATTCGGTGGACTCGATTGTGAATAAGTGCAACCAACGAAGCAAATGCAACGCGCAAGAGTGGCATACAATGCCCTTGCTGTTCCTCAGGTGTCCTCCACAACGCTGCTGTTCTGGAACCTCTATCGCCCACCGACAGCGCGTCCGATGCGGAGTGGAAACGAGCTTTCGACATCAACTTCCACTCCGCGGTTTCTCTTACCCGGGTGGCCTTACCCCATCTGCGAGAGTCCGCAAAGAAGCACGGCGTACCATGTGGGGATTCGACCTGGAAATTCCTTTGGCGCTTGACTGACTTGACCATTCGGAACAGCAAAGCTCATTTTTGTGTCATCTGGTGCCTCAGAACACGCATACTACTCGTGGGGAGCGTACTGCACAAGCAAGGCCGCTCTGCACATGTTCGCCAAGGTTCTTGCCAAGGAGGAGCCGGGAATTATAAGTGCCAGCGTGAAGCCAGGCGGTAAGACCAGCTGTCGACATTTTGATAACCTCTCCTTTACTGAGTTGAGTTGCTACCCACGTCCAACAGTTTGCGACACCGCCATGCAGGGAGTTATTCGCGAGACCGGCGCGGGCGCCATGAGGCCAGAAGACCACGCGTCATTTATCGGACGGCATGAGCGAGGAGAGCTCAATGGTAAGTGGCGGGTTGTCCTCATTTTTAAGTGAGAGTTTGTGTTCGATTCTTCAACCACCTTTTATGAAGACCCCAACGTGGTTGGACATGTTCTGGCACGACTGGTGAGTGCTGAGTAGTTTTAAAAATATTGTGCAGGAGTTTCAGTTTACATGCGTGCAATCTACCGCTCCAGGCGATGGAGTGTCCCTCTGAATTTTCAGGAGAGATATTCAATTGGAATGACCCTAAACTGACGGGACTGCAGCCAGCTCCTCTCTCGTCAAAGAATATTAATTAGGCAGGTACAATTAAAGAGTCGCGGGATAATACATGCATCACTAAGTCATCGTATAGAGAACTATGAACAATCCACAAACTACCTCATCAGTCCACGTGGGCTCCTCCCTTCGTCCGCGTCATCCTCTGGTCTCTCTGAGAATTTACGCACGAGGTTTGTAACGTCACCGCCACGATACCCGTCGTGACTCCGCGACCGCTGTTGGCTCGATCCCTCGTCGTTGCGCACTTCTGTCGCGAAGGGTGCGGCCTGCGGGACTCGTAGCTGCGATCCGACAGGAGACACAGATCGAGATTTTCCAGTGTGCGTGGACGGGTGCGCCGGGTGTGAAGGAGGGTTACCGCGAACGGGGGAGAATCGAGCAGCAAGGTGTCCGGTGTTTCCACTGGGCGTGAGCGATTGTTGGGTGGGCTGGTGAGCGGATAAAGGTCGAGGTTCTGGTGTCGACTGCTCAAACCGCTTTGACAGAGCCCCGATGTCGGCGTGTGGTACGTCACGTTGAGGGCTGTTGCTTCTGGATGAAGCGCTCGAGGATACGGTGATGAACGAGTCTCGCAGCTCACGCCTTCGGGGCTTGGTCTCCAGCATATCGTTTGCAGAAGGCGTGTAGTGGCTCTCAAGGAGCGCGAGCATCGACGTGCCTTCAAAGTCATCTCTGCTTCGAACATCACGGAGTAGCGCAGCTGAAACTCTCACACCACGTTCAAGAAATGAAAAAACAATTTCCATATTGGGCTTTAAAATGAATGTTTGAGATACGGCTTCTTTTGTTCCCGGATTGCGCAAGGTACAGGCTGTTGCACGGGGGGAGAGTTCCAGCGGTCCAGAGTGCAGCGAAAGCACCAAAGCGTTTGGGAAGAAGTGACTTGCTCCCCAGCGAGAGTTGTTCCAAAACTCCAGCATAAAGTCTATCCCCCGACCACCATTGGTGAACTCCGCAACGGACCATGGTTCATGTGCAATAGACCATTGAATAGGTACCGACGGATCGGCACCTTCAGGAATTCATAAAGAAGTGATCTTCTCGATACATGGCCCGTGTCTCCAAGTCTT
Organism: Gonapodya prolifera JEL478; assembly: GCA_001574975.1. Classification (NCBI taxonomy): domain Eukaryota; kingdom Fungi; phylum Monoblepharomycota; class Monoblepharidomycetes; order Monoblepharidales; family Gonapodyaceae; genus Gonapodya; species Gonapodya prolifera. The sequence goes on from KQ965794.1 coordinate 32,971, forward strand.
AGCTCACCTGCTTCCAGCAACGCCTTCACCACGTTAATGTCCCCGCGACAGACGGCAAGCGCGAGCGCAGACTCCATCTCCCGTGTATCAGAGTACACCCTCCCTTCAATCCGGACCGACAGGGAGACGACCTTTCTGCAGTTGGGGTGTGCGCCGTCGCCCAGTGCTCCACGCACTCTCGCCAAGTCCCCCTCTTCACAAGCGCTGATCAGAATGTCGTCACACGTCGGTTCGGGAGACGGCTCCAGCGATTCGATGAACGAGACATCCGTGACCCGAATGTCAGTGAGGTCCATCGCCGAGTGGTGGGGCGGGAGTGGGGCGGGGAAATATATTGCTCATTCGCAAGTCTGAAGAGTGGATAGAATTTAGTGACATGGTATTTGTAGTGATTTAAATGCATTAAATCCTCTAATAGGAAGCGTAATTCCTGCTCAATTGCCGCTTATGTCGCTAGCTGAGTCCTTCCCCCTTCAAAAGCTTCCTCACTTCCTCCAGGTCACCTCCAACTATTTCCTTCATCGTTTTGCTCAAGTCTTTTTGATCCCACGCACCCAATGCGTTATCTCCTGAAGCAAGTTTCGCCTTGCCCTCCAGCAGGAGCCCAAATTGTTCGTCTGACCACAGTGGCGGTTGAACGAGAACCCCCAACAGCGACGGAAGGTTTGACGAAAGGTAGGGCTTCCAGAAAAAGCCTCCCTTTCCTTCTGGCCCGGTACCTGCCGCTGCCGGAGGTAGCACTGAGTGCATGCCACCCTTCTCCTCCATCGCTGCCCTGGCGAACGCGTGCAGCACCCCCTGCTGATCCTCGACCGCAGCGAACGAGGCCGCGCGGAGCACCTTCACAGACTCCGTATGCCGCATAGCAATACGGTGGAGTTTGGCGCCCGGGCTGTCCGACCACTCCAGCTGGTTCGCTCTCTCCTCGGGCGTCCGTTCATCCCTCCACCACCACCACCCGTTCTGGGATTCTCGCAGCCACTCCTTGACAAACTCCGAGTCCCACGCCATGCCCACGAGCAGGTTCCAGTCGAGCGCGAAGCGGTTACCTATCTCGTTGCCCGATCCTTCCATGTCCCGCTTCGTTGGAAGGAACCACGCCTCGTCGCCATCCCAAGACTGCGGGATAATGCCCCCGTGGTGGGAGAGGTGCGACAAATTGCGCATGAGGATGAAGGAGGGGTTGACGAGATAGCCCCCGTTGCGCCGCAGTATGTTCTGTGGCAGCAGGTCCCGCGTTGACGGAGGGCCTCTGTCCGGGCTCTCTGCGTCATCGGGAATCACGGAGTCGGTCATGTGCCGCTTGGCGAGTGTAAGCCATGGGCTTCGAAGAGCTGGGTGGGAGGCGGGGTGGTGCAGGAATATGAGGTCGGGTTTGGCGTGGTGCACAATGGACTTGATGGCGAAGTAGTTCCAAGCGGTGAATTTGTGTTGCGTCGGCTGGGAACTTCCCGTCGGCGTCGAAGGCGGGAATATGATGTGGAAAACGTTGGGAATTTTGGGCACCCCACGGCATTTCGAGGGGTAGTTGCGAGGCCAGACCTGAAGAACAGGACGTGGTTGTAAGGACATGAACACGAGACTGTCCCAGAAAAAGTAATCAAACTTCTGGGATTCAAAATGATTCCACGTGAATGTACACATGGTCTCCGTGGAAACGCCATCTTGATTTTTGAAAACGGTTCAACCCTCCAACCGGTTCACAGCCCAGCCTAACCAGTTCGCGGCTGCGATTGCAGGTCTCCTCTAACCTCAAGACTCTGTACGCGAGTATGCCGCGCAGAGAATCTCACATTTCCCCCCGGGACTGGGCAAGGCTCAACACTCGTCACTCTCTCCTCGATCCACGACTTGCACGACCCAAAGAACAGCCATGAATTTCCGATAAAGTACAGGAGCAGCCCAAAGTTCGCGATGAGGAGGAGCGATTGGACCGATCCCGACGAGAGGAAGCGCGGGAATCCACGGGAGAGAAACGGCGCCATGTTCGCACACGGACTGTGTAGCGATGGGCGCGAAAGCAAGACACGTGGGGGGCCCACGAGGGCGACAGATGGCCTGTGGGAAGTGTGGAGTGCGGCGGCAGACCGGTCCGAAGGTGGAATGGGGTGGTGGACTGTCGCAAGTCTTGGTGGCTGCGATCCCTTGGCTTTGGTCGCCACCTGTCACAGGCCTGTCTCTTGCCTCAAACAATGTCACAACAGAAGATAACTTGAGTGCATTTGTATTATCATTACATAGTTTAAGTCTAGGGTTCACCACTGGAATCTACACCAAGCTTTGCTCGATGATTTCCCCCATCCTCCGGAATCCATTTTCGAGCTCAGTCTCGTCTGCCATACTGTACGAAATTCTGATGTAGGGGCACCTGCCCTTCCTCGAGACGGGGAAGAAAGGACCGCCAGGGACCACAAACACCCCCACGGGGAGCATTTTGTCCACCACCAGGTTCGTGACGTCCACGACAGTCTCCCCGGTCTCGGCGTCCACGAACGTACTGCTCGCGGGACCCTTGACCACCTTCAACCACAGGAACATTCCCGCCATGGGATCCTTCCACTCGCACGTCGCCGACAGGTACTTTTGCGCCAGCCCGAGCACGACGTCACGCCTCTTTTTGTAAAACGCGCACACCTCCCTCGTATGTGCGAGGAACCCGTCGAAGCCCATGTTGCGCACGACGGCGTTGAGCGCGGCCTGTGCGAAGATGGAGCCGTGCCCGATCGTGCCCATGGTGAAGCAGTCGAACAGCGCGACGAGCTCCTTGGGGCCGGAGAGCCACGATACCCGCGCGCCGGCAGAGAGGAGCTTGGCGAAAGAGTCGAAGCGCAGTACGGGCGGGCACGGTGTGGGCGGCGCGGCGTGTGCGAGAGAGAAGTAGGATTGCACGAGCTCGGGGGTGAATTGAAGGAAGTAGTACCTGCAGGTGTGGGTAAGTGCAAAAGAGTTCACATTGTCATGAACGCTGTGGCAAAACGCTGGAGAAGATCCAAAACGAGACTCACGGGTCATCTTCCAAGATAAGGACCTCGTACTTTCCGCAAATCTCCAACACTTTTGCCTTGCGCTCTGCAATCGTCGAGATGCCCGTTGGGTTTCCCCCCGTGGGGACGGTATAGAACACGCGTGGCCTCTTGCCAGACTTGGCCTCGTCCCACCCGCTCAGGACGGCCTCCAAGGCCTCAGGTATCACGCCGTCGCCGTCCGTTGCAACGTCAACGGGCACAGCGCCAATAGTCCTCAGCGGAGTCAGTGCGCCTGTGAAGGTGGGCGCGTCGCACAGCACGCAGTCCCCCCTGTCGACAAACAGGTCAAACGCCAGGAACATGGTGCCGAGACTGCCCGCGGCGACACTGGTTTCGAAAGTGGTTTTGGGAACGCTTTGTGCGATGGAGGTGAATTCGTGGCACCATTCGCGGAGGGGGGGGTATCCGAACTAGAGTATGGACAAGCAGTGTGAGGCGAGGACGATGGGTTGTTCAAACAATGCACAATCAAAATACGTTCCGCGTGGAATATTCTCCTCGGGCGGACTCCTTGCTCAGTGCTTTCGCACTTTCCAATCTGCGAGTACTGTTCCGCTTCGCGTGGAATATTCGCCTCGGGCGGACGACTCCTCGGTCAGCGCTTCGCACTTTTTGCGCCGCGAGTACTGTTCCGCCCTAGCAGTGCTTAGGCCTCGGGTAGTATTCCACTTCGCGGGGCACTCGCCTCCGGCGGACGACTCCTCGGTCAGCGCTTCGCACTTTTCAATCCGCGAGTACCATTCGCCTCCACGCGGGCCACTCGCCTCCGGCAGACGGCTTCGGTCAGCGCTTCGCACTTACGCCCCGTTCTCGCTCCGCGGCGGATTCGCCTCCGGTAGTCAGCCTCGGTCAGCGCTACCGCGCTTAAGCCTCGGTGCTCGCTGCGCTCGCCAACCCGTCCCCCCCGCCCCCCCCTCCGCCCAACCCACCGGCATGCCATAATCATTCGCGACAGTGGTCGCCTCCTGCCCAATCGCCACAATCGCCCCATCGCGCATCTTCAACTCCACGTCAACAATGGGGAACGTTGTCGGGTTGGGTTTCCCCCCCGCGAGATGCTGCTGCTGGTCGCGGGGCAATTTCGCGGCCGAGGCGATCGCGCCCTTCATGATTGCGATGATGGGCTCGAAGCGCGCGCTGAGTGCGCGGAGGGACATGTATTTGCCGTATAAGGAGACGGTGGCGGGGAGGGAGTGGTCGGCGGCGAGCTGGGCGCGGAGGTCGGCGTCTGACACGGGGATGTTGGTGGATCCGTTGAGCATTTGCGGGGAGTGGAGAGTGAGTAGAGAGAGTGAGTGCGCGTGAGTGCGAGTGAGTGAGAGTCGGAGTTCGGCAAATCGGAGGCAAAAGAAAGGTCTTATGTCAGGGAGTCGGCCGCAGGAGGGAAATCCAAGCTTTGGCGGGTACCGAACCGGCTTGGCTGGCACGGTCACTCCCTAGCAACCATTGCACTCAGGAGGACGGTGTGCGGTGTTGGATTCCCAGGACGCAATCCTACGCTATCGTGGCATGCAGGGAGAAAAAGGACACAAGGGGCCTGTGTCGTGAGGTGGCCTTCAGTCCTCATCAACGGTGGCCATCAACGGTGGCAATTATGACCCGCTATCGGCACTGATCTTTTTCATGTAGGACGCCGAGCAGATGTACGTGATGTGATGGTTCAGAATTCGTGGAGGTGGTTGGAATTCTGCATAAGAAATGCGAACTTGGATTGATGTGTGCTGTGAGACTCAACCGTCTGCTCTGGCCCGTCCCCTCACCTGTTAGCAAAGGACTGCACTAAATGCAATAATTGTAGAGGCGGTCTGGCAAGTGGAATGACATGAATTGTGTGCATATTTGCGTGTTGCCATTCCCAAGTTTGTTCAGAATGCTACCAGGACAGGACCACTGAGGCAACACTCCACTGCTGCAGTGCGTAGAGAACCGACATTGCAATGCGAAGTTTAGTTGTGTGCAGAGATGAAGGAGTGATGGAAGCTGATGTGCTTTGGCCACCAGTGGCCACAGAGGGTTTTCTCATTTGCACACACTCATTCGCGAGCAGGATGCCAGCGACCAACAGCGCGAGCCGAGTGCGCGCAAAGACAAAGAAGAGTGTGTTCACGGTCACGGACATCGACGATGGGGTGCACTCGGTGGCTGCAGCGGTGAAGAGCAGTGTCGCAGTCGAGAAGGATGTCGACACTGCACACGAGACGACCGCCGTCCCGCACAAGCCCCCTGCAGAAAAGAGCACAGTGGCGCAGTCTCAAAAGACGGAGAAGAATCGCGCCGCGCATCCTGCACCTCAACAGACGGAGAGCGCGGTGACGAGCACTGTCGACATGGACTTGGATGCTGCAGTGGAGGGCGCCGATTCCCACAACTCGCCCGCCGAGAAGAGCCCGGTTGCGGCACAGACGCAAAAGAAGAAAAAGCAACGTGCCACCCATCCCGCACCTCACCAAAAAGCGCAGCCACATGCCCAACCCACGCCTCCTCCCTCTCTCTCTCAACAACAACCCACCCCTACCGACGCCCACCAACCCGCAAAACCACAAGTCCCACTCGACCGAATGCCCGGATCCGACTTCATCGTCCTTCCTGTGCACCTCCCCCAACCCACCGTCCCCGTCCTCGTCAAGAAACGCGACTCGACCGACCCCGCCGCCGCCGCGCCAATGGACCTCTCCAACGTCGTGCACTACATCTACTTCAAGCCGCACGCCGTCTCGGGCGTGCCCAACTCGGCGCGTGCGTACCTCCCGCACGACCGCACGCTGTTCCTCACCAACGTGCCGTTTGACGCGTCACAGTCGCATATTCAGAGACTGTTTCGAAGGTGCGGCAAAGTCGTGCGTGTCGTGTGGCCCGAGGATGTGCCGTGGTGGAATCTGGCGGAGGAGAAGGCAGAAAAGGAGATGGAAGAATCGGTGGATGCGGAGGAGGAGGATGAGGACGAGGATATGGACTCTGACAACCACGACGCCGACGCCGACGGCACATCAACCTCCACCTCCCGCAAACGCAAATCCCACACCTCATCCTCATCCTCTCCCTCTCCCTCCACCTCAAAACGCGCTCGCACATCCCCACCCTCATCCTCCCCCTTCGCCCATCTCGACCGCCTCCCCCTCCTCCCCTTCACGGACCCCCTCTCTGCTTACCCCCACTGGCGCGCACACCGCACGGGCGGATCCGCGCACGTCGTGTTTGACCATCCCGAAGCGGTCGAAAGGGCGGTGGCGATGGGGAAGCGGCGCAGGGTGTGGGCGGAGGAGGAGGAGGAGGAGGGGCAGGGTGGTGGTGCGGAGGGGGAGGGGGAGGAGGATGGGGACGACGGGGAGAAGGAGGACGGTGAGGAGGAGAGCATGCACCCGCATGAGGTCGGCGTGCTTGCGAGGGCCAAGAAGATGGCGGCCGTGGGCAAGAAACCGAGGGGCGTCGAACGTGAGCTATTGTGTTTGCTTCGCGAGCCATGTCATGCTGCAACTGCAACCATGCTCACCAAATCCATCTTTTCTCTTCTCTCCTCCCCTTCTCCCCATTTCCCCCCTTCCCCTTGGACCTCCCCCGCACACCCTCCGCACACCCTCCAGGATACCTCCTCCTACACCACCTGCGCCGGCCCCACCCGCGCGCACTGTTCCCCATCCTGGCGCGGACGCTCGCCCAACACGACCGCGCCGCCGCGCTTCTGCGGGACCGCGGGCGGCAGCCCAAGGTGGACGCGGACGGGTTCACGGTCGTGGGTCCCGGGGAGGGGTTCAAGAAGGGCGAGGTCGTCTCGCGCGCGCCGGGGAAGAAGGGCGGGCGAAGTGCAGGTGGAGGGGGAGAGGAGGGCAAGGAGAAGAAAAAGGCAAAGGGCGACGCGAGCTTGGTCGACTTTTATAGGTTCCAGTTCAAGGATAAGCGGATGGACGGTGAGTCTCGACGTCGTTTTCGGGGGCGGTGGTTCGTCCAAAAGGAGCGTTTCTGACGGGCCCGTTGTCAACCCCCTCCCCACCCACCCCGCCCGCAGCGCTCGCCGAGCTCAGGCGCAAGTTTGAGGAGGATAAGAAGAAGGTGGACGTCATGAAGGCCGGGCGCGTGTTTCGTCCGACGTGAGGGGGTTGGTGGTTGAGGGCGATGTGCGGTGTGCAGTGTGATATTGCGAATACATTTATTCGAATCGAAGGCGTACATTTTCTCGAGGGCTCGAAATGAACAACCTGTTGGGTTCGTCATCTTTGTGGGCGAAGTGAGGTGCCAAAACCGATTTCACCGAATCCCTCCTCGTCGCTTGTTTGACCACCGATTCCCGCCCAAATGGTACCGTTGCCCCGCGTTTTTCATCACATCACTCGACCTCACCATCCGCTACTGCACGATCGGCCCTCCTCCGTGCTAGGTCAAGCGCGTCGTCGTCATTGGTACGCACTTGTCGATTGGCCCCCTCAGCACCACCTTCTGACCCTCTACCCCCTTCCTCCACCCACGACCACTTCCATCTTCCTCTCGCAGGCGGCTGCGGCTTCGTAGGGACGCACATATGCCACCTGCTGCGTGACAGGGGATACCGCGCTGTAGCGTTCGACGTGCGACGGACCTTTGACGACCTCGGCGCCCCAGACGATTCGGGGTGGGAGGTTAAGCTTGGGAGCGTGCAGTTGGAGGAGGTGAGCCTTTGTGAGCGGGGTTGGTGTGGTGTAGGGCTGGCTAATGACGAGCGTCTTTGTGTGGAACACAACGGGTCGGTAGGACTTGGTGGCCGCCATGGACGGCGCGGATTTTGTGATTCATACTGTGGCGGGGCATCCGTTCGTGGAGGAATGGTGTGTTTGTGTGTGAGGGGGCCGCAGTTTGGACTGGTTTGGCCGACCTCCAAGATCACAATTGCAGGAAACACCACGAAGAAATGGCGATTGAGGGGACCAAGAAAGTTCTTTCGGCGTGTCGCAGGGCGGGAGTCAAGGTGTGTTTCGGTATTGGGTGGGGCGAGAGCCGGGCAAGGTGCTGACGGAAGTCTTCCCCCACGGAATGAAGCGGCTCGTTTTGTGCTCCTCCGCATCTATACCGTACGAGTACCGCGACATGCAGTTCGGGGACGAGACGTTGCCGCCGGGCACGGTCGAGGACGTGTACATGCGTGCCAAAAGCATGCAGGAGCAGGTGGGGACTCGAGACGATGGTTCATGTGGTGGGAGAGCCCCGATACTGACGGGTGTAATGTCTCTGTCGGGATGGGAATCGGGCAGATCGTCATCGACGCCAACTCGCCCGAGTTAATGACATGCTCAATTCGCCCGCACGGGATCTATGGGCCTGGGGACAGAGTCTTCCTCCCTACAGTACTTGAGGCGGCACACAGTGGGAAGCTTAAGGCTCTGATTGGGTAGGTTGGGAGGGCGACGGGGGATTGGTGTCGAAACATGCCACAAAAACACACATTTGCGTTTCAGGGACGGCTGCAATCTGGTGGACTACACTTTCGTCAAAAACATTGCCAACGGCTTGATTATGGCAGGGGAGGCGCTGGGACCTGGTTCGCCTGTTTGTGGGAGCGTGAGTCCAAGATGGTGTTGTTTTGCCTGGATGCATCACCACATTACCACATTGCTCAAATCATTTGCGTTTTCCAGCGCTACATTGTGACAGATGACTGCCCTACACATATATGGACTCTCCAGAGCATCGCTCTCGCCCGCCTCGGGTTTGCTGTTCCCAAACGCAACCTCCCCCTTTCCTTTGTGTACTCCCTCGCCGTCATCGCGAGTGTCGTGGTGCGGCTCATCAACACAGTGTTTCGGACCAAAATTCAAATCGGGACCTTCACCCCTCAGAAGATGGCGTTGGTCGGGACCTACAGGTATTATTCGGTGGATAAGGCCAAGAGGGACTTTGGGTACAAACCACTGGTGCCAATGAAGGTAGCAATAGACGAGACGATACAGTCGCTGTGGGATATGAGGAATGGAGGGGAGTACTGGGCAAAAAAGAAATAGAAGTTGTTACCTATAAGGAAACACTCTGAAGTGTTTCGTTTCAAGCGACGTCGCAATGATTGTCTTCAACGAATTTATTTTGCCGCCGTCTGTGACCCTTGCTCTTCCTAGCGCTCGTAACTTCGTCCATCCGACCGTTTTTTCCCCCTTGTAGTCGCTCGTCTTCCACTTTTTCTCCGCCGAATCACGAACATGCCTCGCTCTCCGTCCCCCTTCGATACCCGCCACCGAACGTCGTATTACCGACAGAGATCCCGCTCGCGGTCGCCTCGTCTCCGGTCGAGATCAAGATCTCCATACTACCGTCGACGCAGGACACGCTCCAGGTCATGGTCCCCTTCTCGGTCTCGTTCTCGAAGTCCACGACGGCGCGACGACCACGGATACGGCAGCAGCGACAGACGCCCACTCGCAAAGAGGGAGTATTGGGACCGCCGGAGGGATTCCCCTCCGTATAGAAGGGACTCCTCTCCTCGCAGAAGAGACTCTCCACGCAGACGTTCATACAGGTCATACGATAGCAGTCGGTCCCCTTCGCCGCGCTCTTCTAGGCGCAGAACGCCTCCGAGATACAGGCAAGATGATCCAGGCGGGAGGAGGAGCGATACCAGGACTTCGCCGGGAGTAGTGGAGCGCAAGATTCCAGTCATCCCTGATACGAATCAAGCGCCGGCGGCACCTCCACCGACAACCAATCAAAGAGAAAGTTACATTTCTGGCTCCGGGGCTAATGTCGGTACGAATGCGCCTTCTCACTTTCAAAATGTGACAGGTGGATCTGCATTGGCCCCATCCACGCAAGTAACCACGTCCATGGTTCGAGAGCCGGAGCGCTACGAATCGCCTGCAGCCCCAACACCGATGGAAATGCACATGGAAGTTCGGGACAACAGCAACAACGCAGGGCAACCCACCCCATCCCAAGTTTACCAAGAGCCTCCACGAGCACAGGTCTCCAGCGACTCCAGACGGCAAGCGATGGATGACGACGCGATGGAGTTGAGCGACGGTGAAGTGGATCCCTACCTTCCTCCGATATGGACACCTTCAGGCTCCAAAGACATTGTCGTGCGCAAGAGCAAGGATGTGTTCTTCCACATTTCGTTGCACCCCTCCGCGAATAACGCAGCGGGGACTCCAAGAACAATTGCGGAGGCCTCCCTAGCTCAAGGAAATAGTAATGTTCCGGCGAGGGAACAGAGCGCTCCTCCGAGTGTGATTCAGGTTGGGAACCATATCCCTGCTCTGTTCGGGCGACCTCGACAACCTACTTCAGGGGTTGACCGTCGGCGCATCATGGTGGCCCGGCCTGGTGAACAACGAGCACCGTTCACAGGGGCAGCCAGCGATTCTCTGTTCGGCCCAAACTTCGGGTTGGCCGACCCATACTCCTACTTCATCTTGCCCTCGAGCACATTACCACCGGCAACACAACCCCCGGAACTTGACTTGCCAATGGACATGTTATTGGATTCAAACGACAATGATCAAGCTCTACAGAGACCCGCCACCAGTGCGCCTCCATCAAACCCGTCGTTCACTCCATCTCAGAGTGTACCGAATCAAACGGCTTCGAAAAGCGCCCCACAGCAAAAACAACAACCCAAAGCAAAAAAAGGCCCTAAAACTCGCTCTCAGACAAACGCCGCAAACCGTCCCAACAACGTCGCGTCAGGGGTCAACAACGTTACATCGGGGGATCGGCCAAGCACCCCGTCTCAAAATCAAACCGATTCGGAACGTCAGCCTGAGAACAATCAACCTTCTGCTCCACCACCTCCAAAGGGCCGCATTGGGGCGGGCGGAATTCCAGCATTATGGAATTCAGCTATGCCTTTGGAAACGGTGCCCGAGCAGGTTTGGAAGGAGCTGTTCTCAGTATTTGACGTTGTGTATTCGGCAACCTTGAATCCAAAGCGATTCGAATCTGGGCCCTCAGTCGACAAGCTCTTGTTTAATGTTGAGGCAAACAATGTCAATCTCAACAGGCTAGGAAATCAAACTCTCGAGCTCCGTCTTTACATCTACAGTTGCGCCACCGGCAAACTGATGGAATGGAGAAATCTCGACAACAAGCCGAACGAGATGAAGGCGAATATGTTACGGAACAGGGCCATGTTTTACATTGGCTCTAACGCGGAACGTGTAGACCTCCTCCAGACACGTCCGAGGAAACCTTGGGCGGATGTTACCACGGAGGCGAGACGTGCCACATTGAAAGGGAAAACAAATCCTGTGCGAGTTGTCGTGGACATTAGGGCAGATGTTGACAAACTTACATACGGAGCAGTGGCACTTGCTTTCGCTCGGAAGAAGGGTGTTGATGATGTCGTGTTCGAGGTTTACCGGAAAGTCCTGCATGAAAAATGCAAGAAAATCTTACCCGGGAAAGCCACTTCAGTTGCGTTCCCAACGAATGTCTTACAACGTGAAATATTGGCCGGCATAGCCATGAAAGCATTGAGGGAGCAAAAGAACTGGACCCCAGACACCGAGTTTGACGAAGTTGCGGCTGGAACAGAAGTCTGGAATATGCTTGACCCCCTCTCTCTGACACGAATTGTCCATCCTTTCCGTATTCGAGGTTGCGCTCACAGCACTGCTTTTGACCTCAAGTTCTACATCGAGTTTTGTATGAACGCTGGCATTCGTTTGCCTTGTCCTATCTGCAATCGCAAAACCCCAAGGGATTTGAACGTGAGATACCACACATATTTCCATATGAAAAATTAGGGGGCTTCGGTTCAGAAACATGGCTCCTTTCTAATCGTTTCCCTTTTTTCAACAGGACTTGATCTGCCACATACCCCTGCTTCGATTTATGCACGAGTACCCGAACGCGAAATCATGTATCGTGCACCCTGACGGATCCTTCACGCCTTCTTCTGATGGGGACGACGTGTTGGACGTGGACAGCGACTCAGAATTGGATTCAAATTCACCTGCAGCCAAAGCGCCTCCTCAAAGTTCTGCTTATACCGTTACTACGGTAACCAGTGGTGGTGGAAGGGTTCATGGCGAAGCTGGACAAAATGGTGCACGTGGGCTGGGAGAAAGCGGTGGAACCACCCAAACTATTCGAACGGAGAATCAAGGGTCTTCTATGGTGGGAGGGAATGGACTTGTCGGAAATCTGCAAGCAAAGAATGGAGTGACGGCGAACACGGACGATGACGACGTTATTGTTCTCAGTGACGATGATTAGAAGATGTAAATTTTGTCGAGAAATGGTGTTTCGGTGTTCTTTCAATGAAAATAATACAACTCAAATTCGGGGTTGTGCCGGCCAAGTTGATTTTGGAGGAAGTCCCTGGTAGGTCCCCCGTACATTGCTCGGCAATGTCCAAGAGGTGAGTGCCTCTCCGCATTACCAGATGGTCCTCTCTTAAACTACTCTTTTCTCCCTATCCATCCCCGTCTTCGCTTGTTCTGTCCCCGCAAAACTCGACCACATCCGGCAACCTGTTGCTCTTCCCAAAACCATTCTCGCTCACCTTCCACGCAATTCTCCCACCTTACATTCTTCCTCCATCTCACGTATTCTTATTCTGGACTGCGTATTCTCCCCAACAGCGCCACCCAGACGCTCCCTCTTACTCCTGACAATTTGCGAAAGCTCCAGGACCAGTACGCCAGAATATCGCCCGTCCCCACAGAACAGAGAATAATTCGATGGCTCCAATCAATACCCGTTGGTGACGCGGTCAATGGAGCCCCGTCGGACCCGTCAAAATCTCACAACGACACAGGCCAAGATCATCAAGACCCTTCTGGCATCCGTGGTTCCAACACTTCTCTCGGGAACCAAGGTGGAGAAGATGGAAACCCTGCACTCGGTGGGGGAAGGAAGGATGCGGATGGACGGAAAACGACCAAGAGTGCAAATCCGGGTGGTGTTGGAGGAAAAATGGTTTCGCCCGCAACGGGATCCCGGCGGGTTTCTGAAGTGGACAAAGGCAAGGACCGAGGACGACTTTGCTGCTATTTGAAGGTGGAGGTGTCTGGGAACACCCAAATGCTGCCCATTCATGAGGTAGGAAGGTGTTCAAAGTAATGTCTCTAGAGCCATTAAACACCCTTCCCCCGTCCCACTGCATAGTTTGATGTTCCAAGGGAACTCGCCATGAGCTTCTGCAAGGCCAACAACATCCTTGGGTCTGTGGATTCCCTCACAGAGCACATTGTGACTGCCATCAATAACTACCGCAAATCTTGACTCCATTGCGCACGGCTTTCTCCAACATTCATTGGACGCTTCCGCACTGTCACAGCAGCGCCTGCTAAAACACTCAGGAGTAGTTATTGTTGTAGTGGGACATTCATACCCGCAATGTACAGAGATTGATGAATGGTTTTATCGGCTGATATGGTTCAAAAAATGCTACAGTTGTGCGGATTTGTCGAGTACAAACGGGTCCTCTATAAATCTATGGTATGCAGGTCGCTCTAGTGATCTCTGAGCGACCTCGATATCGGTCTACGGTCATAGCGGTCAGGTTTGGACTGAATAGATGAAAGTAGTAATCTCACTTTGATATCCGCGATGAGTGCATCTGTGCGATAAGAATGAAAACACATCAATGTCGTGAAACTCACGCGTTAGGCCAGTACTTACCTAAAGATGAGTATTCATATTCCGGTCGAATGAAGCCAAGTACTACTATTCGAAGCTCCTCTCCGTAAAAGTCCGATTCGAACACATTCATGATATGTACTTCCTGTTTCGGATACGAGCAATTGACTTAACTTGAAGAATGTTATATCGGAAACAGTCCTCGACACTCACTGCAGTCTTTTTCGTGTTTTTATATGTGGGGTTCCACCCATAACTGTCACGAAGATATTATGAACACACGACAACCTCGACAATTTAAGCAAAGCCAAAGCCAAACCTCATGACCATGGGCCAGACTGTTGCACTTCGTCCAACGCTAGCCCACCCATAGTGCACACCGATTTGTAGTCTAAAGAAATGGGACGATGTGAAGTTAATTGTCTCAACGGAAGCAATCGGATACTTGCACTGTCGCTTCGTTGTTAGAAACATCATCCCTACCCACAGAAATACAATAAGTCCCTTTCATCAAGAACCTCAAGAACAACCGGGGATTCCTTCTCACGGCAGGTTGGCTGTGGGAAAGCCCAAGTCCCTGCTTCCGCGCTTGAAGCCGTGGGTGACGGTTCCACGTAGTCTCACAGGATAAGGCGATTCAGGGGAAGGAGCACCAACAATGGATGGCCGTGTTGCGGGGGGTTTCATGGTTTCCGAAAATCTGGATCGTGTGTCCGAAGCCTTTGGCGGTGACCCGGCCGGACAAACCGGTCCAGTTGCACATGGCCGACTACACAGAAACGCTAACAAGATTGATCAACGACGAAAATCGAATTGTGCGTTCGATTACCCCTTCGATAACCCGAATCACCTTGCTGCGGTGAACCTTTGCAGCTCGAAACTAAACCAATCATTGATTTGCCTTCCGCAGGTCTCGTACCACCTTCTAAGCAAACTGCTCGATGTCGATTTCAATACTTCAAAGCAGTGAGCTCAGGGCAACCCACTCCCAACGTTTATTTTGTGAATCACCATGAATGTCCAAGGATGTTGGCTTCATTCGAATCTCAACCTCCTATAAAACGCGAGGATTTTCACGTGACGTTCTGCACTTCCGGAGTTCTGAAAAATGGACAAGGGATTGGTGTGTTTCTGGTTTCCGAAGATGGACTTGACGGTGGGAATTGTAATGATTGCAAATGCCATGTTTTGCCTTAACGATTCGTTGCTAGACGCTAAGGAGAAGTTTTCCGTATTTTCTAGCCACGTGTATTGCATTGCACCAGTGAAACCAAAGGTATTTATCGCAAGCACCTCTTCCACCAAAAACAAACACGTTTGCACGGAAATAGGATTTGGAGGTTCTTTGTGCCGGCGACATCACACCCGACCTTGTGCGCCAAGCAGGCAAGTGAGTTCTAGACCAACTATTCACGGCTACAGAGGTGTTGATGTGTGTTTCAAGGTTCTCTGGCATAACAAATGACAACATCACCTTTGAAGAGAAAAGACGCCCAGCTGTGGCTGCACCACCTGTAAGTGTTTTGCAGTCGTTGACTTCTTGGTGTGCCGGTCACAATCACACTTTTATTTCCGAAAACAGGCAGCTCCCACTTCCTTGCAACCTTCGCGCTCAGAGCCTGCACAGACTGGAGATCCGAAAGTACGATCACTCGTGTCCTTAGATGCTGAAGCGTGGTCATCTTTTTTTACCCTCATTCCGTCCCCAACAGTCCAATGGAATAAAATCCATGTTTGCAAAAGCTGAATCGGCTGCTCCAAAGCCACCACTGACCAAACTCGAACCTAAAAAGACTACAGCAGCTAAAGGAAAAGCATCCCAGCAAGCAAAGGCACAAGGCAAGGGAGGGGCAGCTGCAAAGAAACAGTCGGCCCCTGTTGCCGATGTGGACGAAGATTTCGTGGGTGGTGAAGAGTTTGTCAGCATTCGAGAGCTGACAAATGAAATTGCGCTCATCAGCAAGTGGGTCGTAAAACGAAGGGATTTGGAAAGCGGAAGATCGAAGACTCGGTTTCCGGTGGGTTGTGTGTCTAAGAGATGATCACGAAACACCCCTTGATTTTCCTTTCGCAGATGAATCTGACGAGTCAGGTGCAGACTTGCAACGACGCGAGCCTGTCATTGAAGAAGACGAGACCGAAATGGAGGGGGTCGAGATTGACGACAACGCTGAAGCAAACGCGCCGAATATACTTGACACCGCAGCCGATGCGCCAGAAGCACCAACGGATAACAGCTTGGAAAACATGTTATTCAATGGTACGAAGAGTGGAGTGTTTCTGAAGAGCCGTTTACTGATACTTGACGTTCCACAGCGGCTCCCGGAAACGCGCCTAAAGGTCGCCGAAGGTACAAAAAGATAGTACCAAGGACATATCGGGACGAAAAGGGGTATATTGGTGGGTTTTGTCACAGATGAAGAAATTTGACACCAATTGAAACAGAGCCGATCTTAGTTACCACCCAAGAAGAGGTCATTGTTTCCGAATCAGAGGACGAATCTCCACCACCGTCTCGCACGGTACCAACGGCCAGTATTCGACCCGCGACGGCCCCGAAAGCGGTCCCCAAGAAATCGGCACCACCGACAACTGAACCCGACTCTCCGCCACCTAAAAAGGGGGCAGGCCGTGGGAAAAGCAGTGGAGGGGGAACATCTACCGCGAAGAAGGACGAGAAAGGAAACAACAGTGGGCAGAAGAGCTTGCTCAGCTTCTTTGCGAAGAAGTGACAGTGTAATCGGGGATTGTATACATTAGCAAGTTGTATTCACATGATCAAGATGACTCAAAAAGGCGCTTTCGCATATCCGTGAGCAGAAACGAGATTTGGTCCGCTGTAGTGTTCTTTGATGACGCCGCTAGTTAGTTGAATGCTCAGTGCAATTTAAGGACAAGGACTTGCTTTTTTCTGCAATTCGTCTCGCACGGCAACATCCAGCAAGTCGTATCGCTCCATCGGTGGCAGATGTGTTACGATAGGACCTCCCTCTGACAACGGTATCTGATGATCGTGGTGAAGACAACATATCTGGACGCAAACAAGATCGAGCTTACATTTTTCTGGTATTCGTTGGCAAGCAGACCTGATAGTAGTTGCAAATCCGCCCGACGTTTATCCAGTAACATTCGAGCAGTCGATTCATCTGCTGTTCGCATTGCACGGAAGTCATCTCGCACACTGCTCAACAGGTGATCGCGAAACGATCGAGAGCGTCTTTCTTCCGCAGGCCATCTTCGGTAAAGACGTAGGAAGGCTCGATATGTGCTGAGGGTCTCCGACTGCATTTAGAAAAAGATACGATTCTCTATCGGTATGAGAGAGTAATAAGCACCCCACAAATCTAATACGTTGTATTCAAGAATTGCAACAAATCTCCTCTGTTTCTGTCCCGAATTTTATCATCTCTCGACTTCGACACCTGTTTTTATACAATGATGGTTGTGAGCACTTCCAATAAAAGGTCGATAATCGACAGACGCGCCCACCTTCATCTTCATTTTCTTTCCGGTGATTGAACTCCGCACATATTCGTATTCAGATTCGGAGCTGTTACTGTCAGCCGATGAAGTGCGCCGTTTTGACTTCTTCTTTTTACTTCTCTGTTGTCCGAAAATCGAGAGTTCGTGATGAATTCGTGAGAAATTTGTCATGAACAATATTTGAAACGGTCTCACATCCCGCCTTTTCCGGTCATCGTCCCTTTCACGTTTCGATCGTGCCTTCTTTGACTTTGAACGCTTTCGCTCTGAAAACGAACAGTCAGTACTTTACAGATACTGAAAGCGACACCGAACTACCTTTTCGACTACCACTGCTGTCCGTAGAGTTGTCCGAATCGCTCTCCGAGGAAATTTTGTCCCTTTCGGACGAGGACGACCGGCTTCGGGAACGGCGTCTCTTTCGCCTCTTTTTATCGTCGCGCCCTTCGCCGACCGCTAGTAGTCAATCGACAAAGCGCCTCAGACGGCGCATATTCAAGTGTCAACGGTATGTCACACCAATCCACGGTGCCATGCCCGTTTCGTGAAAAAAGAGTGGAACAGTGAGGCTGCGCCCTCGATCGACTGTGTCCCGAAGAAAAGAACACACCTTTATCGTCTCTGTATTTCTCCCCCGTCTCCGAGCTCTTTCGATGCTTTGGTGGGGGCGACCTCGACCGGGAA
This sequence comes from Gonapodya prolifera JEL478, assembly GCA_001574975.1. Lineage (NCBI taxonomy): Eukaryota > Fungi > Monoblepharomycota > Monoblepharidomycetes > Monoblepharidales > Gonapodyaceae > Gonapodya > Gonapodya prolifera. The sequence continues at coordinate 50,703 of KQ965794.1, forward strand.
CGAGAACGAGAGCTCAAATCCCGTTTCCCCCCATCTGAATCTCGCCCACGTCTGTCCAAAGACTGGTTACTCCTTGACTTCCGTCGCTCGTCTTCGACTGAAGAACCCATGAGCGTATCGACGATTGAGGGCACACGATTGACTGTGGTCACCTCTGTCCATAATCGCTGTCATTTATCCATTTCTCAATCAAATGAAGACAAGAATACTCCTAATTTGCATTGCAAGCTCTCTCGCCTTATTCACCGCCCTTGTTACTGCCGGAAAGGACTTCTACGGCATACTGGGTGTCTCGAGAGACGCTCAAAATCGACAGATTCGCAAGGCTTACAAGGAGCTCTCGCGAAAATGGTGCGTAGCAGTGCTCTGCGCAAGTTCCGAAGCCATCTTAACTGGCGGCATAAGGCATCCGGACAAGAATCCTGACAAGAAAGAGGAAGCACAAGCGAAGTTTGTGGAAATCTCCGAAGGTGGGACCGGATGCCGATTGGCAATGCGAATGGTTGCAATTATGACCTGATGGTAATTCATGAAGCGTATGAGGTGCTCTCGGATGAGGAAAAGCGAAGAATCTACGACCAATATGGGGAGGAAGGTCTGAAGCAGAATGGCGGCGGTGGCCAGACACACAATCCGTTTGATGTCTTTTCACAGTATGTATAGTCATCCTGGCTGCTAATTGTCATTAACTATAAGTGGTACCACGAAACAGATTCTTTGGAGGCAGCTTCGGGGGTTCGTACCGAGTTCCTTGTTTCAACCCCGTGGTTTCCAACCGAACTGTTGTTGGAAGGTCACCAGCAGCGACAAGAGAGGAAGGGTCCGGAGATTAGTCTGGAACTTGCTGTCACTCTGGAAGACCTATTCAGTGGCCGAGATGTTGATGTGAGCCAACACGTGACTGTTCGAGTTCTCTGTGCTCGGTTCGGAGACCCAAACCCCCATTAGGTGGAGCTGAACAAGCAAGTTCTATGCCCAAAATGCCGGGGAACGGGCGCGAAGAATCCGGACGATGTAACAACGTGCTCGTCATGTCACGGTCACGGCATCAAAATAGTTAGGCATCAATTGGGACCTGGAATGTTCCAACAGATGCAAACTACGTGAGTGAAGTCACTTTCGCTTCCATGATGGTGTGACACATCACCTCGTCACTAGCTGCGATGTTTGCGGTGGCAAAGGAAAGGTCGTTCGTACCAAATGTCCCCACTGCCAAGGGAAGAAAGTCAAACGACGATCGAATCAAATATCTGTCGCGATTGAGCGTGGGATGACGGATGGGCAGAAGATTGTCTTCGAGCGGGAAGGAGACCAATCACCTGATGTGACTCCCGGTGATGTTGTATTCACGCTCAAAACGGCGGAACACCCCGTGTTCACACGAGTCGGGGACAACTTGTATACCCACGAGACTATTACCTTGCAGGAGGCGTTGGTTGGGTTTCGAAAGGTCCTCAAGCATTTGGATGGTAGTGAGGTGATTCTCGACCGGAACGGAACTGTGACACAACCAGGTGGGTGAAGGAGAAGCTTTGCGATATATGATTTTCGCTCCTTACCTGTCGACCATCACCAACCCCAGGTTATGTGCAAGAGCTGCTCCAAGAGGGAATGCCCTTGCACACCTTTCCCAGCGAACGAGGGAAGTTATACGTCGAGTACAATGTGGTGCTTCCAACCAAACTGACGACAACTCAAGCTGATGGTGAGTAAAACCTTCACAGGCAGGCGTCATCATCGTCCCTGTCTGAATTCAACGGTTTTGCAAGCTATTTTGCAACATTTCTCTGGTCACCGGGAAGAATTATAGTCATTCTTGTTCGTAAAGTAGTAGGACTGTGTGACATAAGTATATCCTTGTTGAGCGCATATTTATTGTCGATACAACGCTACATGGTCCATTTCAGATAAAGGACTTCACCATCCCCGCGTCGCCATCTTCTGGCCCTCTGGTAGTGTATCGCAGTTGATACCGACCATTGGTTCACCTGCAAGCGACCAATGCTCAGTGGTGAATCGTAAGAAAGAAGCGACTAGGCTACACTCACCCAAATCCTCGCTCACTTCCGCCAGGATCTTGGGGTCCTTGTAGTGCGTGACAGCCTTGACAATTGCTCGGGCACGCTTTACGGGGTCGCCGGATTTGAAGATGCCAGATCCCACGAACACGCCGTCAACACCAAGTTGCATCATCTATTAGTTGGTAGTAGTAGTAGCCATTAACAGGTGACACGTGCGGGCAAAGGGCCACGAGGCGTCATCACTCACCAACGCAGCGTCCGCGGGGGTTGCAACACCTCCCGCGGCAAAGTTCACGACGGGCAATCGGCCGAGCCGCGCCGTTTCCTTGAGGAGGTGGAATGGCGCCCCAAGCTCTTTCGCAAAGGTGAACAGCTCATCCTCGTCCATTGCCTGGGCTCGTCGAATGTCCGAGTGGACCTGTCGAGCGTGGCGGACGGCCTCAACAACATTTCCTGTTCCAGCCTCACCCTTGGTGCGGATCATCTTTGAGAAACTGCCGTTAGAGACATGGGCCACCACCTTGGGAGCTGTTTTCTACTTACGGCGGCACCTTCGTTTACTCGTCTCAGTGCCTCTCCGAGGTTTCGGCAGCCGCACACGTACGGAACATCGAACTTGTGCTTGTTGATGTGGTTAACGTCGTCGGCGGGTGTCAAGACTTCAGATTCGTCAATGTAGTCGATGCCAATCGCTTCCAAGATCTGTAACGAAGGACATATTCAGAAGGCGGCTTAGATGAAGAAAGCATCGTGTGTTGTTTAACCTGAGCCTCGACAAAGTGTCCGATCCGGACTTTCGCCATGACAGGTATAGTCACGGCAGCTTTAATCTCCTTGATCATTTTGGGGTCCGACATCCGGGCGACACCGCCTACAGATAGATGCGTTGAAGTGGAAATGGTGTAAGGAGGGGGGTTGTTCCGCACCTTCTTTTCGGATATCGGCTGGGACCCGTTCCAACGCCATGACTGCGACAGCACCAGCTTCTTCAGCGATACGCGCTTGCTCAACGTTCACAACGTCCATGATGACGCCGCCCTGGCAGTAAGAGCAGAGAATCGTTAAGATATCCGTGCCACCATGGTACGTGTTCGGATCTTTAACTTACCTTGAGCATCTGGGCCAATCCGGCCTTGAGTCTGAACTTGTCATCGGTTGCACCGTTTGCAAGAGTGTGGGTGCCGTTGGCTTGACCGTTTGTGAGATTCGATGGTGCAGAGAACATTGTCACGAGGATCGACGATGAAGGGCTGTAAGGGAGGAGTGCGTGATGATGGAAGGGACAGGAGACTCGGTGAGACGTGCAGCGTAGGCAATCGAGCGACGGAGAGTGCGCACGGTTGGCTTGAAGAAAATCGATCTGACTCCGATGCCCTTTTCATTGGAAACCTTTTGTAACCTCACCTGTATTTAGCCGTTCTGCCGGAACCCTGGAACCTCCGCTTTCAAGCAAAGCCATCTTCGCCACGCTCTCCTGCTGCGGGCAGCGTGTATTTTACGAATCATAGCTGGGGATTTTGGAAATCTTCTCCGGTGCACGAGCCTGCGTTCAAATTTAGTTCAGTCTATCATTGGCTGATTCGACAGTTGATTTGGGAAGGCTACGACAGCAATCCACTGAAATATCTATTTTTCCAATTCGGTCTGTCCGTATGTCCGTGGAAGATGTCTTGGCGATATGTCCGCACATGGCAGACAGGAGAATTCACATTATCAGAGACTTGTCCATCACTAACAGCGTGGAAGAAACCGTCAATCGGTAAGCGATCGCCTTTAAGCTCGTGTCTTTTCTGTCATTTAGGATCATCCGTCTTCCCTGATACGTATTTATTGGTGAAAGAATTCTCGACGGAACTTTCGACAGCGAGTCAAACATGAACGAAGCACATGGAGTACGCAGCCCAAAGTCAGTGTTGGTGCTTTCTGGCAGTGGAGCTGAAGCGGGGCTTAGAAGGCGCTCGAACTCGCCACCCATGGACTTGGACGGCTCTTTGAACGACAGGGTTGATCCTCCCTTCACCCGTCATGGGACTTCTCGTCGGCCTAGCAACCCTTCACCTGACCCTCCACCTGTACGTTCCCCGTCGTGCAAACATGCTCCGCTCAAGCTTCTGGACCTATCTGACGACGAGGAACCCTCAAAGGAGAACAGTAAACCATTGCATGCCAATGGCGCTTCCCGGTATCGACCCAAAAACTCCATTCGAATACCGGGCAACATTTCTTCGGAATCGGAGGAAAGCTCGTCTGAGAGTGCGAGTGCAGCCCCTGGAGGCCAGTTCCGGAAAGGGGGTGGTGATAAGGACAGTTTTAGTGACGATGCTCTTCCTGTGCCTAAGAAGAAGAGGACCAAGCGCTCGCAGGAAGACATCGAAGCTGCTAAACGTGCAAAAGAAGAGGCAAGAAGAGGTCGGGTGAGTTTCCGGTGTCATGTTTCAAACGTTGGGACTTCCTCGACATCTCCGTCAACCTTGATTAGGAGATGGAGCGGGAAGAGAAGCGGCGGAAGAAAGAAGAAGAGAAGGAGCAAAAGAAGATGGAACGAGAGCTCAAACAGAGGAAAAAGCTTGAGGAGAAGGTGATTGGCACCAAGGTATATTTTATGTTGCGAGGATCTCAAAAGTTATTCTTCCCCAAGGCGGTGCAAGAAGAAGAGAAGCGTATTGAAAAGCAACAACGTGAAGCGAACCGCTTGAGGTCGAAGTCTGATGGAATGGCAGAAATGATTGTGGATGTCGACCTCACCATCGTCAACGATGCGACCTTTGGAGTCAGTTTACTCGCGGAATTGAAGAAGCTCGGCGTTTTGGCGGTGAATGCCGTGCAGCTGCCAGTTCCAAACACGGTGCGGTGGACGCGTCGGTCTACAGTCAAATATGACGTCGAGACGGAAAAGTTCAACCCCGTTCCAGAGTACGAGGAAGTTCAGAGCCAGATTATCGTCCTGCTTGATGCGTTCGAGTTTGCGGCTGCGGCATCTTCTGATCACGATCTGCAGAACCACATCAACCAAGTATGCAGAGCTTTTCCTGACCACCAAGTGACCTACGTGATTGTCGGCTTGCGAGACTACTACAAGAAACACAAGAGCCTCATTAATGTCGAGTACAGGAACAGGGTTTTGGGTCCGGATGAGACTGTTGTAGCTCCGAAGAAAGGCAAAAACAAAGGGCACGACATATCCAAGCTTCCTGACCAAGCAACAGTGGAGCGACAACTACTCTATATGCAAATGGTGCTTGGGTGTAAAGTGATCGAATGCCATGACGCGGAACTTTTGATCGAGTGGATGCATTCGTTCACCCAGGAAGTTGGGATCAAGCCTTATGCGTGGGTTCTTGTGTTCTTTCTTCCGCCGCAAGACGCACAACCCGAAACAAAAAGGAATTTTTTGGATCCCCCAGAGCCTGGAAAGAGAATCTTTTCGACTTTGATCACAACTCCATCCGCTCCGGCTCCGGCAATGCTGATACTTGGTTGAAAATTCTCATGGGGATGCACCGTCTCACGGAGACACATGCGCGTGCAATTGCTGAGGTGTACCCCACGATGCAGCAATTGATGGACGCCTATTCCCGCTGCGGGGCCAACGTGGCGAAAGCCTCAAAGCTTCTCGCCGAAATCCAAGTGAGCAGAACTCGGCAGTTGCACTTACTTGAGCGGTCTTTCTCAGAACTCTACAACACAGGTCAACAACGGCACACTGACAGAGCCCAGCTGGCGAAAAATCGGCCCAGCTTTGTCCAGTAGAATGTACTCATTTTTTGCTGCCTGTGATCCTTTCGAGGCATTGTAGTTGTTGAGTCTGTGACCACAGCCGTGCGTCACCGTATATTTATCCGAATGACGAGATTGTGGCGCACAATTCCTCAACAATGCTTAGTTCCCGTTCTGTTTTAGCGCTTTCACGAAGCTTTCCGAAAGTTAAGCTTCAGACAGCTTCTTCGGCGCGGACTCTTGCGTCATCCGGAAAGGTCTGTCTGTTCGGATGAAAGATTGATCCCGAATGTTAAATCTTCCCATCAGCCCTACCGAATTCTCGGATTGCAACAGATTGCCATCGGGGGTTTGGACAAGGGAGCGCTCAAATCGCTCTGGGTGGATAGTTTTGGTCTGAAGCAGAAAGGTGAACCCGATCGCACATTCATTTTATTCCAGCCCATCCACCATTGTACCATTTCAAGGCACTTTTAAGAGCGAGAAGGAGAATGTGGATGAAGACATTCTGGAGCTGGGGGTTGGCCCACTTGCCATCGAGGTTGACATTATGCAACCTCTGGACGCCAGCAAATCCCCAAAAGTGAGAATAGAAAGCCAGTCATGCTATTTTCATGGCTGTGGTTCATCCAACCTATTCCCTTCGAAGGTTCATGTGCCTCCTCTGAATCATTTGGGACTCTGGGTGGACGATATCGAGAAAGCTGTGGAGCACATGACCAAGGAAGGGTTTCGCTTCACTCCTGGTGGCATTCGCGTCGGAGCAGCGGGCCACAAAGTAACATTTGTTCACCCGAAAGGAAATGATGCAACACCGAAAAGTGGTGAAGGAGTACTCATTGAGCTCGTGCAAGCACCCCCAGAAGTTATTGCGGAGTACGATAGGATTGCTGCCCTGTAAATAAAATGCGACCGTTGCCCAAACTGCTTTGTAAATGTTGAGGCCACACCGCAGAGTGTGAAAACAAAAAATGATACGAGAATTTACAGAGAGCTACCAAACGGACTTCAACCCCGATGCCCCCAATCGTTTCCGCGAACTGGAAGAAGCTCTCATCTGAGATCGTATCTAGAGTGCCTAAGAGGCCTAGGGTGTCGTCCGGTGAAGAACAACAGCGCTTTTCGAAAAGATCGAGGAAGGAAAGGTGAGCTTTCTTTGCAATCGTTCGAACACTTCAACCCTTGGTTGACCTAATCAAATTCTTGAAGAGCGTTATCCACGACCTCTGTGTCCGCGAATCTTCCGGAGTTTCCTCGTGGTTCCACTTTTAAAAGACGTTCCACAGTTCTCACATCGACAGTGCCTTCTGCACCATCTGTGTCAGAAGAAGGCTCATCTTCGGACTTTCCAAAAACTGTTGAAGGCTGGTTCCAAAAGTTGAACTTGGAGGAAACGAATTCGGCGGGTGGAAATGATAGGTTCGTGCAATATGTGGTTTTCCTCCCGGCGCGCCCACTTATACGTCTCGGTTAGGATCGGAAAATATATTGCCATTGATTGTGAGATGGTTGGTGTGGGCCCAGACGGAAGCCAGTCTGTTCTTGCGCGAGTTTCCCTCGTGAATTTTCATGGATATACATTGCTGGACGAATTTGTGAAAGCTTCGGAAGAGGTCACAGATTATCGCACAGAGGTGAGCGGTATTACCCCCAAATTACTCGAAAATGGTGAGTCACGGTCGCTTTTCGCTTTGTCATTGTTGGTACCAACGTCGTTGCTGCAGCAAAAGCGTTTAAAGATGTACAAAAGACCGTTGCAGAACTATTGGCGGACCACGTTCTTGTTGGGCACTCCCTCAGGAACGATCTCGATTGTTTGCTACTGTCGCATCCGCACCGCGACATACGGGATACGTCGAGGTTTGCACCCTTTCGCAAGTTGGCGAAGGGTCGCTCCCCTGCACTTCGGAGACTAGCGAAGGACATTTTGGGGCTCGAAATACAGACCGGTCAGCATAGTAGTGTGGAGGACGCTCGAGTAGCCATGCTGTTATATCGCAGATTTAAAAAGGACTGGGACGATTTTGCGAATAGTAAGACTCGATAACATACTATTTACTTAAAGCTCCAATATGCCAGAGATCGGGTAGTTTTGTGAATTCAAACGCCCCACTGTCCGCCTCGTTTATTATGTTAAACAGTATTCCCTCTAGCATTCCCTCCAACGTATTTTGAAACCATTCGTTGCTGTTGGTGGAAACCGGCTCATCAATGTTCGTTGTTCCCTCGGCAACAACACATCACTCACGTCATTAATTGCACAAACTCTGCAGGACCTCCGTCGTCGTTGAGAGTCTCATCAACAGGTCGCAATTCATAGAAAAGTGGCGGCGCTTCATTCTGCAAGTCATGTAATATGGAGTCGAAGTCCATTTCGGACGTAATGTCGTCTAATAGCGTTGTAACGACCGCATCGATAACGTTCTCTTGCTCCGGAAGAATCTTTGTGAAAAGGACGGAAGCATTCAAAATCGAAATTGCATAGCACACAATTGCAACTGCATCCACAAACATTTGCATTCTCGGACTCCCCAACAACAGAGACGGGTGTATGATACTGATGTGGTAACAGACCACGCAACTCGAAATCGCTCAAAATGTGGGATTCCGCGAAGACAGTTAGGAGCAAGCGTGACGTAAGAGGTTTTGAAAAGATCAAACAATCGTTATCACTCTCGATGGAGTGAGTTTCTTCCAAATATATCAATTAGTTGGCCGACGCGTCACGTCAACAGAAATAATAATTAAGATACCTGAAAATTCCGACGACAAACGGGATAACGGGGGGATCGGCTGGTGATCAACATTGCCATGAGTTGTTTTGGTTCCAATCTGCACTGCTGCAGCATAGTTTATAGGGGGCAGTGGTGAGTATCTGGCAACTCTTAAATCCCTGGAGCCTGCTAAGTCGAGCGAGGACGAAGATCCACGACGTTCTCGACGCACATGCTCGACTTCTCGTAAATGCTTCTCGTAAGCGAGCTGAACAACAAGATCAACCAAATGTGTTGCACAAGCCGAGGGATTATTCGAGAGACCCACCATTTCCTCTGTATTCTCTATTTCGCAAACCACATCAATTTGGTTTACTTTTGAGTATTTTGGCGACACAAAGATCACTCGGCAGATTTGCTTCGCACCGGGGGACAAAGTTCCCGTTCGCGGTTCGATATCGATGAAATCTGAAAATTGTAGTGAAAGATGGAATCTGAAAAGGTCCCCGCAACTCTGTTTTCGCACCTGATGTGTGCCACCTGAAGAATATTCCATTAGACTCTGCAATGTTTTGAACGCAGACAATGTCCCGAAGCAGTCCTCCCACTAGCACATGTCCGAAATCGAGCCGCTCCTTAGACAGCTTCGCACATTGTGACTGTAAAATTAACTCTTGGGCGACAGGAATTTTATCGTCATGGAGAGGTAACGGCTAGTGTTCCAAATTTCATAAAGTGTTGGTGTCTGTTTGTAATGGAGATTGCACCTGCCTGTTCATCGCCTCGACTCCTCAGAATTATTGTCTTGGAGCCACCAGTATCAAGTTTCAACTCAATTTGTGCCTGAAGGTTGTCTTAATAAGAAAGGTCCCCCTCCATGTTGAACGGTTTCAGCTCACGGAATACTCTCTTGGCTCCAAGGGTCGAAAACTCCACTCCAGGTCGACAGACGTAAACGGTTTAACCGTTCCAGAAGGAGAATGACACTCAAAAATGGGTGCACCGTAGTTCTTCCGTTTTATCTGCACAAACATGTTCATGATGAATGCATATGAACAGGATGACAGAAACCATACCTCCTCCAATGCTTCAGTAGCCACTCTAAATCCTACGGGTGCCGATCCTTTGTTTGTCAAAGAGATAACCTACCAAACAACAAATGTTCAAAAAGTGCGGAGAAAAACAACATTTGACAAGCCATGAACAAATACCTGTTTTGGGGGACTAATGCATGACAATGCCACCGATCGAAGCAAGTGATCCTGAGCGGACAGATGAAGGTAAGGCTCTTCCTGTTTCACGGTGACACCAGAGAAGTGAAGTAGACATTCTTTGCCTTCGGCAGGAAAAGGCCCTTTCATCTCGAGGTCAGAGCACTTCAATCAACAGTCTTACCAAGCGGGGGCGGTCCGTTCTTAATTTTAAGCGTCACTGAAAGGTGATGGGCCCCAGAAATCGCATGGGCATACGTCATCTCCACGTGGCATGTCTGGTCTGGTAGCAATGTGCCCGTCTGGAACGATTCGTTGACATTCCCAGAGGGTCATCAAATTGTTGAGAACTACCTTACCTTTGGTGTCACAGAAAAAATTTGGTTCTCAGTGATGAAATTGTGATTTAGCTGTTCTTCGGCGCAGTCATTTTGCTTTGCCCAATCTTCAACGTCACTCTTTATCGAAAGGTAATAGTGCGATAGAAAACGGTGATGATACCAAAATAACTTCTCGACCGAGAGACACTCACTTCCAAATCATTCGGAAACACGATTGCCCAGTCGACTGGAACGACGCCTCGATTCTTGAAACATACCGTAACAGAAACTGCTGGCTGCCTAGTGTTTATGGATTGTGTGATTGGTGCTGAACGCGTTGTATTGAGTTCACGCGGGCTTATCTGCTCACCCAACCAGTTCGGCACCAAAATCAAACAAATGCGACAGAATGCGATCACTCTGTTATGAAAAGAGGATAAATGCCTCCCCTAAGATCCGATGAGCTGTTGCCTTACCTTCATTTCCTCGAGATCTTCATTCAGGGCAACGAGGTTGAATGCTCGCCAAAGTGAGCTTTTGGTTTCACCTACGCCAAGGGAGTTAACCGAAAAAATAAGACAGTAATACCAAAGACCTTACCTGCAGCACGAATGTCTGTGATTTGTAAAAGAGGGTAGACACCATGTGCAACAATATCACAAAGAGCTTGTGCCCTTCCCGGAAGATCTGGAATTAATTAATTTATGATAAGCAATTCTCTTGAATTTGGCAGCAGTTACAAACCTGAAAAGCGTTGGTAGATTGTAAATCGAGATGTCTTGCAAGATTGTACGAGTAATTGCACTTTTATTGTGTGAGTTCCATGAGCAGCGATAACGTTATGGGAGGGGCTCAGTTTCAAATCCGAAGTGTCCGCGCTGTCGTCTGGATAACAGTCTCTGTTCTGATCTACTCTCATCGTATCTTCAGGCTTCGTGGGCAAGCAATCAAGGTCAGTCTGCCACTTTCGTGCGAAAAGGGTGTAGCGAACATCGCAGTCACTTGGGTTACTGATGCGCAAACTGGACTCAGCAATCGAGTGAACGAGTACATCTCCGAATTCAATTAGGGCCGGCTCTGTCGAAAGCATGCCGATTGCACCTTGTCCAACGATCGTCAGAGGAGTCATACGACCAAGCTCCCCGGTGCCTGTCATTTCGGTTAGAAGTGCTCAGTTAGATACACCCAGTAAAACTTACCTTTGTGATTCTCCCCAAACAGGCACGCAACTTTCATTACGTGCTTGGACGCGTTTAGCGGTCGAAACGAGCAAACAAACGAAATGACTTCGTTCGGAAAGAAGTGACCACATTGTGGCTCGATGTCAAGTGTACTCATGTACTGGTTGGCAATTTTCCACTGAGCAACAGGTCGACCGCACATCAGCTCGAAACTAAAAACCGCCCAGAATAAAGCTTACCTGGAAAAGGACATCAACCTTCGAGATATTATGCATTGTGAAAGCCCGTTTTGACTCCGCACCGACACAAGTAGGTCGAAAAAGAAGAAATCCTTCATTCTCAAGGACAAGTCGGGGCAAGGCACCATTTCCTGATACAACGATGCTCTAAAGTGCGCCGTCGAGGTGAGACTTCTAATGATCGATCGAATGTGGCACTACTCACACTTTCACCCGATATGGTATTGTTGAACGCACATTTGATCATATCCTTGTACAAGCGGTGCTCGATCGGTGCAAATCGCACTATGAACAATTGCGATGCACTGCGGTTCAATACGTTGGTTGCGGGTTTGACGCTGAATATAGAGCCACTCTCGCTTGTGTGCTTTTCCGACCTTTCATTCGAGAAGGAGAACCTGACAAGACTATCACCATCATTCGTCATCCGTACAGTACGATAAACAGCGCGAGGTGGATTGCAGGAGGGAAACTCGATATTTGCAGGGGTGAAGGAGACATTCGGTATGTAAGTTGTTTCGCCCAATCGACAAGTGCTCCTGCCATAACCGTAGTCAGCGAGTAACAATGTTTTAATAACCTTGAGGCAACCCACCCTGATAGAGACAGAATTAGGCACCACGATGGGGTGAATGTGTCTTCGTTCACGAGTCTGAAATTTCTCATTGATTTGAAATAGACGAAGCATTCAAGTTCCTTGTGATAGAAAGTGTTTTCCGAGTTTGGTCGGAAGGAAACACGAAACTCTGCTGTTGACAATGGCTTAATGTCACAGGAATGTGGCGCCACAGTGAATGTCCCATCGACTCTTTGAGCGCTCATTATGAGCATCTTACATGAGCGAGAGAATATCGGAAGATTACTCACTCGCTATTTGATTCATCGCTTTCGGAGATCCAAACGCAAGATACTGTGTCATAGTATATGTAGCATTGGAGAATGCCCAATTTATGTGGAAGATCTACTCACCTTTCCCTCTCGTATTATTTCGGATCTTAACAAGACGGGTTTCTGCAACCCTATAGGTCGGGGAAGACCCGAAGTCGATTTCGTCATCAAGCAAAGTAACCTCCTTGAATGCTGTTGAACCTCGATTAAAAAATTGCTCCATTATCAGAGTCTCCCCTAGGGCTACGCTGCTCTTCTCTGAAAGATTCATGAAAGTAAGAGTGTGCGATACCAGGAATGAACACCCTCACATACTCAAGTCAGGTTGAAGGTCTTCCCGGAAAGCAATGGAGCCATCGCGTAAAGTCAATTCACCATTTTCCAGCATCTGTCGCAAAAGAAATGTCGAGTCTTCTCTCAAAGACAAGAAATGAAGTATTCGTCGCACCTCTTCCATCTGTTCGGGGCCCTGAAGTTCGCCATATGAACGCATTTCGGTAACAAAACATATTGCGTAACAATGAACTTACGAACTGCCAGACTCCGTTGCGAAGCCTGTTCCTATACTTCTCCAGATGATTAGCAGTAAAAGTGGCGGGACGTCGTTTATCTGTGAAACAGGTTCCAATAAGGTCAAGAAGCTAAGGTGTGTGTGATTTGTGTGTGTTTCGGAAACTCGAAGACACCTTTCCCCTTTCACAAACGACTAACCAGAGGTTCTTGATGTTCAATCAAACAAAAAACTCGTCGATGGTAGTTGATTGGTTCAAAGGGGCAAAAACGAATGGTTACTGGAATGGAAGAGGAAGGAGCCAGGACACCTGACGCTTTATCTAGTTTGAAAGTACTAGTTGGATCGATCATGAACTAAAAAGGGGAGGAAAATCCCATCAACACAAGTAACACAAGATAACAACAACGCACCTGGTAGCTTGCGGTGTGATTGGACGTATTTATGACGTGAATTGATCGTGCAACTGAAGAACCCGATGGAATGTCGTTGAAGTTAACCAGACTTGAAGACAATCGGACCTTTGGGCCAACGCTGTTGCCTTTGCATTGTAACTCTATGTTATTGCCGGAAACAGTTGAAATTAGGAAGTTTTCGGATGATGTAATGCCGGGGCAGTTTGGGGCAAAATGAACCTAAAGGCCGCTCGTCAGTGCGGAACCGCTGTATGGCATTCTAGTTCGTCGCTTACGGTAAGTTCTTTCGATTTACCAGGTCCTAGAGACGCTTCAACATTTGAGAGGGCAAACACGTTTTGTGGGTGGTGAACCAACATCGTCGCCTTGAAGTTCGCAACCACCTGTATTTGTATCATACGAGTTTTGATGTCATTCTCTTCATGAGCGGGTCTCTTAGGTAATCACGCACGGGGGATTTGTTTTGCAGTCGAAGTTCTTTCTTCGCCGTGTCGCCAACGAACACATCATCAAATTCACATCGCTGAGGTCCGTCGACTAAACCAATGTGGGAGAATTTGCCGATCGCTGTGATCTTGAGATACTTGGCCAACCGCAATGAATTCCTCTCAGAGGTTTCCCCAAATCGGCATACTGCGACGGCGTTCAATACGTGCGCAAGCTGTGGATAAGACAGCGCACTTTATTTGATCTTGTCAGTCTTGGAAAACGCTTTAAGATCATACTCGTGGAGAGAAAGAAATGTTGACGCTGAGGGTTTCATTAGGGGCAAGTAGTCCCTTGGAGGGCACAATGCTGAAAGGATCTCCGGTGTCCCACTCAAATGCGGTTGCCATTTCCCCGGAATTCTTTAGTATCAAGTACTTTGACGTTGTTTCATTGACGGGACAAATGCCGAAATCAACGGTAGCCGGGAAGGAAAGGTTGTGCTCGGGTAGACACGCCGTGATGGGAATGCTCAGTACGCCGAAGTTGCTGTGCAATGTAACAACGTCTGAATATGATTCCTATGGACGTCGTTGATCAGGAAACTGTTCTGGTCACTCTCAGACATTCATCCCACCTTTGCTAACGGCCTGAAAGTTATCTGAGCATTCCAACTCATTCCAGCACTCAAGGAAACCGTCTCAGGGAAATCCATGGTGAAATATCGGGTTCGCGGCAACTTGTAGCGTATTTTCTGGGTCTGCTGCGGTATTAGTACGTTTCTTCGGTTGGCTCAAGGAACCCTTTACCTTCATGACTACGTTCTTGATGGTAAATTGCTTCGTATACTCTCCACCTGGCTCCCTGGAAAATGTGGCGGACAATGTGGGACTTAATCGAGTTCTGCGATACTTCACTGGAACGGCGAGGTTACCAATGTGTGAATTTCACGAGTTCTGGCGCATCAATCCCGAAATGAAGTTGCCGTTCTTATTGGTTGAAGATGCGTCATATCTTTGAATAGGCAGAGGATGGAAAGAATCGACAAGACATGACACACCTCGCCCATGGCCCACACTGGCACCTGTGCTTTTCGGAGCGCTCCCTATTGATGTCATTAAGTGATTTTGCGCTACTTTCGTTTCATTGGGGGTTGTGCGTAGCATCGCTGTGTTGGATGAAGGCTGAATTGTTGATTTGGGATTGCCTACCTCCGCTCATTACACGCATTCCGCTCTTTGTGCGCTTTACATCTACTCTTTACACGCTTTCTAATATTTCTTCTATATCAACCACTGTTCCTTTCCAACTGTACATATAATATAAACAATTTCAGTTATATTGACTATTTTACGATACATTTGCCTGAGCCAACGTCTTCGCCTGCCAATAGGCTTTGTTACTCGCAACGTTGCTGATGATTTTGTCAATCTCTCCATCCATGTATAGTTTCCATGCGTCGAATAGTGGGCTTACGACGAAAGTGATGAATCCCTTTTGTTCAACCCATCAAACAATGTTGACACAATCTTGGGACAATAAACAGTAGGCACTCACCACTTGACATTTTGGAATATCTGTAGTTGCCCGGTCAAAGAACTGCGACACCGGAAGACCTCTCCTACGTTCTTCGTCCCCTTGGGTAAAGAATTCGGTCATGATTTTTTCTGTCCACTTTTTGCACAATTCAAGGGGCTTAGCAGGGTTGTTGACATCTGCGCACTTGATCGCCATGTTCAACAGTATTTTACGATCGGGTCTGCTTTCTGGCTTGATACCTTCACCTGTCATCTTTGTTTTAAAGCGATTTATCCACTCGAAATGCATTGCCATGTCCGTTGCAAGAACCATTGATATGACGGTTTCTCGAACAAGCTTCCGCGAGTCGGCATTAAACGTAGCCAAGATGTTGCAATCGTCACTCTGCATAAGCTCAAAAGCGCTCGCCAAATGGAAATGTTCCCTGTAGAAGCTCGTTTAAATTCGTACCCCATGCCTTCGACAATGGATACATAACATACAGCACTGATTGATCATTGTATCTGATTGCGATGGGATTCAGTGTCGCCATAATAAAGTTGTTGTTCTGACCCGGATGTTGGTAGTCATGAATGATCGCCGCAATGATACCTCCAAATTGCTCCTCTGGTACCAAGCAATCCCGCATCTTCTGACGAGTGATGTAGAAGTTGATGGAATGTGTCACGTCCGCAGCGTGAATGGAATTGTGATAGGGGTTTTCTCTTTTGTATCCTGCTTCGATTTGGGACAACCAATTGCGGAAAATACGTTCTTCGATTTTGAAGCGATCAAAAAACCCGTGATGTCGCATTATGTGGAGCCCAATAAAGTAGAGACCGCGTCCTTCAGTCAGCCTGTCCAGCTCAATCACGTCAAATTCAGGATCTTCGACATTGCGAAGGAATTCCAGGGCCTTTGATCCAAGGGGAAGCCCGGCGAAATCAGCGCTTGGGTTATGGTCTTTGCCTGCGAGTTCCACGCTTTCATCAACTCGAACCAGCATCGCAGGTGACCTCGGGTCAGATACGACGTCGGCATTGGATTCATTCTTTGCGAGGTTTGACGTGGACCCTGCTTTGCTTGTACCCATGGAGCCAGCTACGGGGCGTTTGCTGTCCATTGGATTTGCTTGCGTAAGGAGCATGTTGTTCAGCCAGTCATGAACCTCGGAGTCGACTGGCTTGTCATTCAGGTTGGGGTTGTATAATTGGTCTGACGAAAGCAAGACATGGATGATAAAGTCCAGTTGTTCTCGGCTAACTTGATCAAGTTCCGCCGATTCTTTGAGCTCCCGCAGTATCTGAACCACTTTTGTAATGGGTGCTTCAAGATCCAACTCATGCACTTGCTTCGCATTCCGAACTTGACGCCGGAGCTCCATGTTTGCGAGAAAAAGCGTGTGAATGTTTTCGTCCCTTTGAACCAGGATCACTGCATTGGACTTCACAAAGCGTTCCAGCATGACGAAAACCGCGACAACAGCTATGCATGCAAGAACCAAAATGGCCTCGTGAGCTGGCCGAATAGGGGGGTCAAGAGCAACCCCGCAATTGAATGACTGACAATCCGTGTGGAAGAATTGGGACATCGCCACCACACAGATCCCGTACAGCACCATGAAACAGGCGGAATATATCAAAAGATGTCGCTCCAAATGTTCATTTCCCGATTGGAGGTAGATTATCAGGAATGAAACGTACCAAAGTACCATTACAATCATGTGTGCCTCCCGCGAGATAAAAATGACGAAAAAAAAGGGAACAAGAGATAAGTAGACTGGGACGATAGAGTTCTTATCGTAGGCGAATGCAATACGCGTGGTCTGTAGTATCAGCACGAGTCCGTTTGCATATACGAACGCCATGTATGGGCGAATGTTCTGTGACCACCCAAGGTACCGTGCAGATATCAGGATGACCAAAAAGAAAACGTAATGGACAGCCATTTCAGTCATGATAGGGCCTTTGAGAGGGTGACTTCCTCCTTTAAGGCGGTCTAGCACCGCGCGTCGATAAGAACGTGATTCCACTGAGGCATTATCAGCTTTCGTCATTCGTTTCATTCCTTTTCCAGCAATGTCCATCATTCCAGGAGTGCTGAATCCTTCTCCATGACCGTTCTGTATTTGATTCGTCCCGCTAAGATTGAAGTTACTGGAATCTTTTACCCCACTCCCAGGCCTCCGAGGGGATCCGAGCGCTGCCGTTCCATTTGAGTACGCCAACCCAGGAGCGTACCTCGCAGCTTGTTGCAGGGTCGTAGTCGTCTTCTTTGGCCAGCCTGCCGGGCGCTCGGTGAAGTTTCCACGCGTGTTGGAAGTATGAGAGGGGGGGGAGTTGGTGCGAGGATGTCCGTTGATACCGTAAACACTACTTCCGCTCGCAGGAAGTTGCGGTGGCATTCCCGCCGCGTTCGTGTCAAGGAATCCAACGTCTGCTGGGCCAGGCGACAAAGATTTGAAGGCGGGGGTTGAAGTCCACATCGAGCAGGCACGAAATCATCGATTCCAGTGAGCCGTAGGACTTTCATATGACGATTCAAAGCAACGCTCACGCTAGAAGTGTCTCCGAGTCCTGTCCAGTGAGCCCTCAGCGAAGTGTACGCGGTGTAAGTTTTGATTCCGATTGCGGCAGACACGGGCAGCGAACGCTCGGAAACCACGCAGAAGGAATAAGAGACAAGAGGAAGGAGAGAGGGAGAGAGGGAGAGAGGGAAGAAGGGGGCGGAAGGTGGGGGCAATGTCGAGTAATGTCGTAGACAGTGGCGGGACGGAAAAAGCGGGTTCTGACACCTCTCTTGACACCGGCACTCTGGCTTTACTTCGGACACCATCATCACTTTTGGGGGGGGGGAACCCTACTGTTCATAAACCAAGTCGAGCGTAGTGTGTATTTTATTCATTGTGAACTCTTTCCAACTTTAAAAAAATGATTGGTCAGCAGGCCGACCGAATCCAGAAAATGGATTGGCCTGGGCAGGCAATGCATTATTCGGCTGGGCAGGTCGGAGAAAGGGATTCATCGTGCTGAAATTTTGAATTAGTTTGAGTCAATAAGGGGATACAGTTCTTCATTGTTGTTACTTACTTCGCAGGCACAGGCGCTCCGCCAATCATAGCAGGCATCACTTGGTTCGTTCCAGCAGCACCTCCGAATCCCCCAAAAGGCTGAGCGGATTGAGCAAACTGTACGGGCTGAGAACCACCCATTGCGAACTTCTGAGTATTCATTGCACCGAAGTTCTGTTGCTGCTGAACATTCTGTGCGAAATTCATTGGATTCATTCCAACAAAGTTTCCCGTGTTGGGGACCATGGTGGCATTTGCTGTGACTCCAGGCATTCCGAACATCGCCATTGGATTATTGCCGAATCCCATCTGCGACGGAGCACCAATCCCCATATTTGTGGGAACGGCACCAAACATTTGTGAGTGAGGTGTGGGCTGTTGAAACAATGAGAGAATTGCGTCCTTTTTTGCCTTGGTCTGGACTTCACTAAGATCCGAAGCACCTGGAGGAAGAGCTTGATCACCCAAATGGCTATGATAGCTTATAAAGTGCGAAAATTACCAATTAAATCTGACAATGCACCCCCCGGCGTGGCAGAACCTTGCTGTTTCCCGGCAAAGTTTGGTTGGTTCCCAAACATCTGCAAGGGAGGCTGTTGGGCGACTGGTGCAGGTGCAGGTGCAGGTGCAGTAAAAAGATCAAGTAGTTCATCCCTGGGATTTGGTGGTGCTCGGACAGTCTCATGTGTTTGTGGAGAACGTGCAGCTTCATTTCGTGTATCGGATCTCAATGCTGTTTGCTCCAATTGAACAGGGGGCTCTGACGGTAAACGTGTCTGTCCATGTCCACGGTCCGTATTCGCGTTTGAGGGTGTAACTCCACCCGTTGCAATGATTGCCTCTATCGCAGCTTCGAGCGAACCATGAGATTGCTTAAGAGCTTGAATATTTTGTCCAACATTGGTAAACCCCATGTCCTTAAACTTTGCGAGCTGAGCAGCGTATTTTCGTTCGTAATCGGTTGCTTCTGCTCGTGTGGTCTGTAAAGTCATGAGAACGCGGGAATCGCGATGGTCAATGGAAGCAAGACTCTTACAGAGTTAACCTGCCACGAATCAGGTCGTTGATCCCGACTTTCCAAATTCATGAACCGCCTTTGTTCGTACTTCTGTCGGATGTAGTGTTCCATTTCGCTGGGGTCGAGAGCTGCAATTCCGTGCCACACATAGAAAGGGGATTCATCACCACTCACGAATCGCTTTGTGTTGGCGGAGCAGGGGACTTCGACGGCTGGGGAATATAGATTGCATTGACTTTCGCGTTCCCCATCTATGTGCTCGATTTTGGGTTTGAGTTGAAGTGCAAGAGGACACTGCAAATTAATATACCTCCTTCATAAAGGCTATAGCTTCAGGAGGCCATGAGTCCAGTGTAAGCGATTTGACCTTGGAAATATGAGTTCCCATCTTGCGATGAAGGCCTGTTGGAGGAATGTTACTCTGTAAACAGAGGGATGCTACAGACCCGTAACGTACCTCCACAACGAATACATAGAAAGCAGCCGATATTGACACTCGCCCATCGAGGCCCTGAAACGCAAAATCGATATCACATCAACCCGATCGCCTTGCATAAATGGTTTGGTGATTGTACCTTTGCATCCACAATCGGCGCAGATCTGGTTCGAGGCATCACTGCTGATGATCTCCTGGAGACGTTTAATATTCTGTTCGTCTTGCTTTCGCTTCTCTCTTTCGCTCATCGTGGTGATTTGAATCTTAGGAATCGGCGAAGTTGCTGTGATTGACACGACTGATATATTATGTAAAAGAATGTATTTACATTTATTTTGACTTCGCCTTTGTTTGCAGAAAACCAGATGCATCAAAATCTTTCGCTCGGTCTAATGATCACCAGTTAAACAACAACAAGTGCGAATTTGACCGCAATCACTCACAAAAGAAGATATACCCGCAGCCGGCTTGGTTCAGATCGCCAAAATAGCGCTGCAAGTCGGCTTCATCCACGGGCTCAACACTATCGTCGTCAAAAAGGATCCATTGATCGTAGGACTTTGCAAGAGTGACGTAGTGCCCATGATACGGCCCTCTACAAGAACACAGCAAATAGCACGTGAAGCACTCGACGAAACAAAAAGGAACGAGCTTGGCAGACATACGTTCCGATATGAATCACTACTGCAAAGAGTTCATACAGCCGGTCCGGATTCTCCGCGTCATCAGTCTTTAATATGATCATGGTGAATACTTGATAGCGCGGTGTGGCTTAAGAGGTTTTCATACATACAGTGTTAAACATCCGTAGTTCCAAGGGGAAGACGACTCGATAGGTGAGCTTGATGTATCGTTGCAGTCGTTCCTGATACTTGAAGCGTTTCAAATGAATCGCTAAAATGTTTGGGAGCTTCCGGATCTTCATCCTATGGGCGGTGTGAAACGTT
This sequence comes from Gonapodya prolifera JEL478, assembly GCA_001574975.1. Lineage (NCBI taxonomy): Eukaryota > Fungi > Monoblepharomycota > Monoblepharidomycetes > Monoblepharidales > Gonapodyaceae > Gonapodya > Gonapodya prolifera. The sequence goes on from KQ965794.1 coordinate 71,336, forward strand.
TGTCGACATGATACCAACCACCAACCTATCGCTAAATGTTAACAAACCTCTTCTCAGCTTCCTGAAGACTCGAGCAGACGTCACAGAAAAACTTGTTCTTAGAACAAAGCATTTCGGAGCTTGAGAAATTTCTCAGACATGCTGTGAGGCTGGAGTGCTGGTCAATGTCGACACTTAGGTCGAGGAATGGTTCATCTTTGGAGGTCACATTCTCGCAAGTAAGGCATTTTGTTTCATTTGTTAGGCGGCCCTCAAATAATTCGTGAATCCATGATGGATGTCGTTCGGAGGCCGTCTCAACGCCATTTGATCCTGCCGCAGAGGTTACTGTGATGGTGTTAGCACCTGTGCTTGGGGAGACTGAATCGCTAATTGCTGCAACTCTGGTGTAAGGTATCGCAATAATTAACGTAACGTGCGAAATTCACCTGGAGGTGTCGGCTTCCCTCCATTGATTCCGATTTGTGACTCTTCGGAATGGCTACTTTGGTCCTTTCGACGGTCCATTTCCAATTGGTTCCGAAGCAAAACTTCTCCAACGCCATTCAGTAGGTAATTAAGGAATTCGTGAGCGTCCTGGTGCATATTGCTGCGGAAAAGCTCTGGAAATTCATTTCAACTTCATGCGATCATCACGCTTGATCCATCAAATGAACTTTACCGTTTTCCTTTTTGAGCCTATCCACAAACTTTTGAGGAGCGAGTACCCCAGTACGCTTCTTTTGTGTCTGGATGTTGGTGAACAGATCCTTGAGGGATGTTAAAATGGTTTCTTCCTCCCCATCAACATCTCCTCCAGCTCGGGCGCCATTCGTTTGCTTCTCTTTCTTTTCCCGCGAAAAAGAGGGCTTTGGGAATCCATTTAAGGCATAGGAGCTCGATTCCTTTGGATTTGTCTCAGCTTGTGGCAATGGTGTGTCGAACGGTATCCCGGAAACACATTCGCGAAATGGACGACAGTGGTAAAGAGCTTGGAGGACGCTGTTTGCGTAGCTGTTGCGATTCGAAGTTGTTCAGCCAAGTGCTTTAGGAAGGGGCAAGTCACCTTCCACCAACCATGTATTTCCAAACTTGCGTTTGTTTGGACACGGGTAGTAAATATGATGATCGAGTAGCCGGAAGTTTTAGCAAGTCTTACGTTCTCGAGTCCGATGTGGCGTTCATTGCCAGTCGATGCGAGCCAATCATGCTGTGCGGGTTTCTTGTCCTGCAAGTTCCAATCCGAGAGTAAGACCTAACGATGCCAAGATAATCGACCAAATCCAATGGTTCACCGAAAAGCCCATCCATTTCGGTAAAAACTGTGTCATCCTTCAAGTGGGAGCTGCTGATGTACAGTTGCGAGGTTGAGCCACACTCAACTGCTGACCAAAACAGAACGAGGAACGAAAGCAACTTCGTACTCTTGGGTGACAACCACACGAAATGGAAAATTCTGAAAGAATGCTCGCAATTATATAAAGTTCAGAGTCTTTCGTTCAAAGTCTTGTGACTGAACTTTAGAGCTTGAGGCATCGCGAAGATAGATTCACAGATGAATGGGAAAGGTCGCAAGTTTGGGACAACATGTCCCAGGAAACGCGAGGAATGCTCAGGAATTCTGGGCGGTGGCACAGACAGTGGCGCAGAGAAGCTGGGTGAAACTGTGTGCTGGCACGAACCTTCCCCAATCCAACTATGCCCCGAAGGCGCCTTGTCCTCTCCATTCTAGTTGCTGCGCTGCTATGCGTAGCATCTGCGAGGGCTGATGATCACGGCCATGACCATGATGGAGATAGCCATGCTGAACCGTCCCCAGTTGCGGGCAAGCCCGCCCCATTGCTGGAGTTCAAGGTACGGGAACGAAGGATTGCAATTTTAATACCACTTGCTGACTCGCAAAGGGTTCCATGGAGTTTCATTTGTGCTATCTCCGGGCTCCGTTGAACTCAACTAACGTTGATCGTTCTTTTCGACAGCCCACGTCTATTCGAGCACCCTTCCTTGAACAATTCACGGATGATTGGAACACGCGATGGACTGTTTCTCAGGCGAAGAAGATTATTGACGGTAGGTTCCTCATTTTCCACCTTAAATGAGGTATTGCCAACACACATTCATGAAACAGGTGTCGAAGACGAAGATCTTCTCCGGTATCGTGGAGACTGGGCCGTGGAGGAGCCTACCGTTCTTCAAGCTGTCAAAGGGGACAAGGGTCTTGTTGTTAAAACTCCAGCTGCCCACCACGTTCGTAAGCGCCGTAAGGCTTCAGTTAAAAGTTTGCATCATTTTGACTTCTCTACACTCTTTCAGGCCATCGCGGCGAAGTTTGCGAAACCTGTAGATGCCAAGGGGAAGTCCCTTGTTGTTCAGTGAGCATCGGGCTGATGTTCCACACGCGTCACATCTCACGCACAGCGATTTCAGATACGAAGTCAAACTTCAGAATGGTCTCGAATGTGGTGGAGCTTACTTGAAGTTGTTGAAGGAATCCAAAACTTATGACTTCACGAAGTTCGAGGACAGGACACCATACGTTATCAGTGGGTACAACGTCTTCACAAGTATCCCGCCTTCAGACTAATCGGTGTTCGGTCTCTCACATCACAGTGTTCGGACCTGATAAATGCGGCTCCACCAACAAAGTGCACTTTATTTTCCGGCACAAGAATCCCAAAACTGGTGAATATGAAGAGAAACACGCGAACACTCCTCCAACCATCAAATCTGGGAAGACCTCGACTCTGTACACTCTTATTGTCAACCCGGACAACACTTTCGAGATCCTCGTGAACAATGTGTCGGAGAAGAAGGGCAGCCTACTCGAAGACTTCACTCCGTCAGTGAATCCTCCAAAAGAGATCGATGACCCTGAGGACAAGAAGCCATCTGACTGGGTGGACGAGGCCGAGTACGTTTTTGAATACTTATCGTCACGTGGATTGTCCCCTGATTTACGTTTTTCAGGATCGTCGATCCTAAGGCGACCAAACCGGAAGATTGGGACGAGGATGCCCCAGAGTTTATCACAGACCTCACGGTGGAGAAGCCTGAGGACTGGCTTGACGATGAACCTTTGACTATTCCCGACCCTCAAGAAGAGAAGCCGGAAGACTGGGACGAGGAGGAAGATGGCGAATGGGTCGCTCCATCGATCCGTAAGTTCGCACGATTTCACCTGGGTGGAGTTGCGACTTAATTCTCTCTATTTAAACAGCGAACCCAGCTTGCGAGAACGGAAACTGTGGGGAGTGGAAACGCCCGTCAATTAAAAACCCGGAGTACAAAGGAAAGTGGAGGTGAGTGGTCGTCTTCTTTCCTTTCGCAACAAAGCTTCATACCCCGCTGCAGCGCACCAAAGATTCCAAACCCCGCATACAAAGGACCGTGGGCACCCCGCAAGATACCCAACCCAAACTTTTTCGAGGACAAAAGCCCAGCGGACTTTGAACCCATTGTAAGAGCTAATTCTTTTTCGTATTTATTACCCATAAGGCTGAAGCGGGCTTTCGATTATTTACCAGGGCGCCATTGGCTTCGAGATTTGGACGATGCAGGAGAACATTCTGTTTGACAACATTTACATAGGCCACAGCATTTCGGACGCAAAGAAGCTTGCAGAAGAATCTTGGGTATCAAAGTACGAGGCTGAGAAAGCACAAGAGGAGGCTGAAAACCCCGCGCCCTCTGCCGACTCAGACAAAAAGGAGGCCCCAGCATCGTTTATTGATCAAGCGAAGGCCTTCTTCGGCGAGTTTGCCAAAGACCCCGTTAAAGCGGTTGAATCTAACCCCTCGATTGCGATTGCCGTGGTTGTGGTGCTGGGATCGGTTGTTGTTTTGACCGCTGTCTCATCGTCACTGGGCGAGGTTTGTGTAATCAGGCATTAGGTTGCGCAGCCCATGAGTTCAACTTCCCTCCATTACAGGCGAAACCTCCTGCTCCGAAAGAAGTGAAGGGGACGGAGAAGCCGTCGGGCGAGAAGACGGAGAAGGAGAAGGAGGAAAAGAAGGAAGAAGGAGGTGCTAAAAAGCGCAAACCAAAGGTGGATTCGTAGACGCTAGCACTGAAGCATGTACAGGAATTTACGCATTAAGTTAGCCCACACAACACTTTGTAAACAAGATCACATAAGTGAGTTTCTTTCTGGTGATGTCGTGCCTCTTCAAGAAGTTACTGATGCTCTGCTGAGTCGAGGTGATTCCAAACGTTTCGGAAACCCACTTAATAGCATTGCACTGGCGTCTTGCTGGATCCATTGAATCCGATCACAAATCTTGTCCTCCAGATCTTCAGTGTGCTTCCTCTTCCTCCCCCTGGTTTCACGTCTGTCGTCCAGAAGGTTCTACTCCTCAGCATCTAACCAGTTGTTGATAGTCTTGCGGGTAACTTCAAATGCTTCAGTCAAAAGAGCCACCTTTACACCTCCTTTCCCTCGAAGTAGTTTTCAGGCCCGGATGCACCTAAAGCATGTGTCTTGTTGGTTTCATGGAATGTGAAGGAAATTATTGGTTCCCCTGGTTGGTCGCCCTCGAAATTCAGGGGCACTCCTGGAACAGGTGACGTGCGTTGCTTTTGTCTCGCTTATTTCTGCTTAAGAGTCTGACTGAATCTCTTTGACGTCAAGAATTGTCAATCTTGAGTGTTTCCTTGAACGTGCCAACTTTCGTCCGAGTTTGCCAATTGCCACCATCCACTTTTCAACACTCAACACACAACACTAATGACATCAAGGATTTATTTATAGTTAACAAGTAACTAGGGTAGTTGATCATCTCCCAGGTAGATAGCACTACGCTGTATGGTACCTCCCCGCAAACGGGGGGGTGACAGACAGTCCGCCAAACGTAGATGGCACACGAAGTGGTTTCAAGTCCTGATGAGGTGATAAATTTAGACAAACTTTGATGCTCAAGCAACAAGAAGCTGAACTCACCTCTAGTTTAACTTGCTTAAGCCAATCCAGGGCTGTTGTCATATACCATTCCCAAACTCCTGGGAAGGCAGACTGGAGAGAATAAGATTGATGAAAGCAAGTGCACATTAGATCATGGCAAAGGAATAAAGTATGCAGCTTGGTCTCACCTTAATGTTAATGTGTCGGTGTAGCAATTTGCCTCTGAAATTGCTGTCCTTCACATACAGCAGTGCAACGTTGGTTTCACTTTGGTCTGGTGGTGTGGGTGATCCTGTCAAAGTTCCAGGCACTGGCCCCTCCTGGTGAACTCAATGCATTTGTTGCATTTGTTGCCCTTGCCTTCTTGCAGGAGAAGGGCTTCCAGTGGTTCCATCCCTGGTCGAATGCTTTTCAGAAACACTGTCCAGAATACAACTTGAGCAACACAAGTCTTGCCTCCATCAGATGTTGCACCAGTAAAATCAAACTATGAGATTGAAGATTACATTCAGTGAATAAGCTGTTCCCTTGATGTTGCATGTGTAAAGTACAATAATGATGGAGGACATAGTCTCTCATATGAGGGTCAGGGACAATTTGAGGTATGTTTGGGGCAGCATGCAGGTGATGACTACAACAACAGTGATGGCCACAACAATGGTGATGGTGATGACAAGGGAGATGGCCACAACAACAGCAATGAGGAGGAGGGCAACAAGGGCCATGGAGACCATGGTGACCACATGATATGTGAGCATGTGGGATTGATGTGGCAAGGCCATAGATCACCTGTCAAGACAAAGTGGATTGGCAAAAGACAGAACTCAGTCAACCAGAAACAAGTGAAGGAGGGAATCCTGTTCTGTGACGCAAACATACCATTGTGCTGTTGTAGATATGGTTGTCTAACTACTCATTCTCCACTTGCTTCTTCAGCTCCACAATAGGATTCAAAGACCTTGCATGCAACATTCAATGCCTCTGTTGGAGCCTTTTGCCAGTGTGGGAGCAATGGGGTTTGGAAGGAACTGTGCCATTCAAAAGTAGATGGATGCCATGGCACTGACAACCATGCATCCTCTTGTAGGATGCCAGTGGATGCTAAATGGGCTTTGACAGCATAGATTGTCTCAGCTCTTGGAAAAATCATTGAATCAAGTCAAAGACTGTTGGATGGTGAGGGGACGGAAACATGTCAGAATTGGAGGAAACCACATCCAGTCAACCACCAATGCCTGGTGCACAGACTCAGGGTACAAAGCCACAAAGACTCACTTGAGAATTAATGGATGGACAGATATTGTCAGCCAGGTGCTTTGCACAGGTCAGATGAAATGAAACATATTCAAAAAATTAAATGAAGCTTTTCTTGACCACACCAACTGGTGTATTGTAAATAATTCTATCAATCAATTTTTCAACTCCAGATGCCAAATTTTTAATTCTTCTTGATCCTCTTACACTGTGAGGGTTGTGCAGCCCTCTGCTCCTCCAACTTGTCCATTTTGTCTTCCACGTTCCTTTTCTGTTGCTTGTTGCACTCTTCCATGCACCAAGCAGTTTTCAACTTGATAAGTAATGCAGAGATGTTGTCATCTTTGTTGGAGAGGAAGGTTCCTCTTGGGGTAAAAGTTTGACCTTTGTAAGAAAGCACATGCTGAGGAATAAAAACAAATATCACACCAATAGTGGAAGCTTATCACCAACAAGACCAAACAACAAGGAGAACGTACATTTTCCATGTAGTCTGTTATCATCTTTGCCACAACCTTTCCCACAATCTTCTCCAGGTGGTTAATTCAAAAGAGCAGTGTATCCAATAGATGTTGTGCAGCTTGGCTCAGATTTGCCATCAGCTTGTCTGCAGCCCTTTGCTTCCTTGGGCATATCATAGTAGCACATTTCTTGTACACAACTCCATGCAGTTGAAGCAGAACATCTGACCTGGAAATTGAGTCAATCATCCAAGCTGCAGCACAGTAGCCCAGCTGAGAAATACATACAATGCTTCTTCAATGGTGTTGTATGTAGTGTTACGAGGGAGCAAGTAACTTGCTCAAAACAGTCCAACTTGCAACTCGCTCCCTCAGAGCGAGTCAACTCCCAACTTGCTCCCTCAGTTGTTGCTCAACTCCCGAACTTGCTCCATCGACAATTCACAAACTCCGAACTCGCTCCCTCATATGGGAGTCAACTCCAAACTCCGCGAGTTGACTTGGTTACAACTCGCAGGTTAAAAAGCAGGCTAAATGTAAAAATAAAATATATTTGGAGTTACAATGTTACAAACGTAAAGTCCCAACTTAATAAATTATCGCTTCATACACATTAATTCAGGATATTCCTGCTTCCACTTCTTTAATAACATTAAGTTTCTAATCATTACAGGTCCAAGACAGGACCTCCGGTCCCCAATAACATTCCTCCCTGTGGAAAACATCCGCTCCGATTCCGCACTGGTCCCTGGAATCCCCAGGTAGTCTCGCGCCATCCGCTGGAGTCCCGGAAGGTCTCCCCTTCCCTTCCAGTACTCCAGCAAATCCGTCCTCCGCAGCCTCCTGGTCTCCATCAAGTACTGGTCCAGTTCCCCTTGCATATCCTTGTCCTCATCAAAAATACTCATTGCTCCTGCATCCTCCGTGGCTGAAGTCCGACGCCCAAGGCCACCACCCATTGCAACACTTGCATACCTGTTGTCAAATGTTGCTCGGATGGTGGCCTCCACTTCGTCCACATACTTTGTTTCCCATCCTTGTTCCTGCATCCACAATAGCTTGTATGCTGGGTGCAGCACTGTTGTAAAATTAGTCAAGGTGTCACTGATGTAAAACCGCAACGGGGTAACTCACCTAACGCAATCCAATAGAGCCTCGTGCTATCCGTCTTTGCGTCGTAGTTCCAAAGCACTTCCATGATGGCTTCCCAAACCGTCAAAAGGACCGGCAGCAAGCCAACGTCCGCGTCCTCAAGCTTGTCCATTACAATGTTGAAGAGGGGGATGACCATCATGAGGGTTGGGTACGCTGCACTCTCCACCAAGGAGAGTGCTTGTGCTAGCTGCTGCATGAAATAGACAGGACAGGGTTAGGTGAGACCAGATCACAATTCACGTTTGCACCTACCTCAAGGAGACATCAAACCTTCTCCAGATAGTTCCAGTCCTTGTCCGTCAGTTTCCACTCCCGTAGTCCCACGTCCGAAGCGAAGAGCTTCTCCACCTCCGCTCTGTCCTGCATGGCACGGGTGATGGCATCAAAATCCAATTTCCATCGGGTTCCAACTGGCGCCACTAACTTGCAGGCCTTGGATTGTTCCACGAACTGCTTTGCGTACAGTTTGCGGCGTCTTGGAGAGCGTAGAACCTTGTAAACAAGCTCATAGAGCTCCAGAACAACAAGTTACCAAAGATGCAGCCACATGAAAAAAGACAAAACAGCCACTCACCTTCTTTACAGGTCCATTGTCGCCTCCAACAATGGCCTCGTCATCAACATTGGGAAGTTGCAACTTCTCAAGTCCTGCCCGGACAGCCAAGTGGAGGATATGGGCGAAACAGCGAACCTGCGAGTCAACCTCACTGAAGTCCGCTGCCATCATGCCGGAGTTTGCAATTGCTTGCATTATGGTGTCGTTGTTGCTTGCGTTGTCCATTGTGACTGAGATGACCTGTTTTCATGTTTGGGATATTTGTGAAAGTGCCAGCACCTGACCAACAACAATAAAAGTGCAACTCACCTTTTTTGTAACCCCAGTATTTCCGAGTGCTTCTAGCACAATCCTAGCAAGATTCTCTCCTGTATGGGGGCCCTTCACCTGAACAAAGTCCAATAAGACCTTGTTCATGCACCAGTCTGTCCCCACCCAATGTCCTGTCACAGCTGCAAAGCTGTACCGCTGGTCCCATGTGGTCCATACATCTGTTGTGCATGCGATTTGCATGCAATCAACCTGTAGAGAGTGCTTAATGGTTGTGGTAACAATAAATTTCAACGACACTCACCTCCAAAAGGTCCCGAATCGTCCCTTGTAAGCGGTCCACCTCCTGTGGAATATCCGCCTTAATCATATCTCCTGATATCCGGGGGACTTTGGGGTTTGCTGCATGAATCATCCTCAGGAACCACCGGTTTGTTGGTTCAGTGATAGGTTGGTCGGCCACAACAATCCAATCAAGCATAAGTGCTTGAAAAGCCTCTTCATCAAACGCCTGTAAATGGTGGTTAAAACTTGTTTGGTGAAACGATTCCAGGCATTATCACTCACCTGGACCGGATCTTGCTTCTGTTTCCCAGATGCCATGTCCTTGAGGGTAAGCTGATTGCTGGCGGGGATTCTCTGCTGCTCCAGTTTCTTCCTTATGTTGGGGTCCCTGATGGTGTCCGCGTGGTACTTCAAGATGTGGGTCTGGAGGGTTGACGTTGAGTGGTGTCAGGTCATATCATAACTAATGGAAAAAATGGAAGCGATGAAGCAGAAAATAATAACAAATTGTACCATACTCACGGTTTTGCACTGCATCCATTCTGTCCAAAATGACGGCAGATCGCCCTCCTCTCCCCACCCTTCTCCTGCTTTTCAAAGTGTCCATCCGGAAACACCCATGACTCTTCCTGCTTGGAAGTGATGAATCGCTTTGCGGCGATCCATCCATCACCTCCTGGTGTACTTGGTCCACCTGTGGTCATATCGTTTTGTTTTTGAGAGGGGTTCCAAGGGAGTTGACTCGGAGTTGACTCGGCGTTGGCTAAATTCAACTTGCTACTCACTCCCTCGACCCTTTACAAACTCCCAACTTGCTCCCTCGTAATCGAGCCAACTCCTGAACTCACTCCCTTGCAAAAACCCCAACTCCACTTGCATTTGCGAGTTACGAGGGAGCAAGTTGGTGAGTTTCAACTCGCTCCCTTGTATCCCTAGTTGTATGGACTCCATGGTATGGCAGGATTGAACTCCACTGGGGCCCTGGCTTTTGGGATACTTTCTGACTGAAGGTGAGGAGGTCCCATGACAGGGAGAGTTTTTCCTGCCAAAAAAACAGTCTGCTGATTGCATGCAAGCTTATGGTAAAAAGTTCATGTCAAGAAATGGCAAAACTGTATCAAGAATCAAATGGGGCTCAGGCTCCGGTTCAGGTGCTCCTTCCTCCACTCTCACTGCCAATTGACACCTTTCTTGGGTTTCTCACTTTGTAAAGCCACATTTGAGGACTTGTTGGCGTTGGTGGTTGACTAAAGCTCATTTTGAGACTGGTTTCTGGACTCAAGGCATTCATTTCTCTCACATTCAACCAGGGAGCAGCATCTGAGAGTGCTTGCTGAACTTGCAAGTGTCCAACAAGAGCAGAAATGCCAGTGGGAACAACAGTTTTTGTTTGGGCATGGGTAGGACTGTTTGAAGTGAGGTATGAAGACCGACCAAAGCAATTCACCAACGTCTCACTCTTCAAAATCATCCACACAGTGAGTGCATCAAGATGCATGGGAAGAGCACAGAGCTACTATCTACACCAAGAGCTAACTCTACATGGTCCTTGCCTTGCAGTTTTCACTTTTTTGCTGGTCACCTGGACTCTCACCACCCTTCCGACCCATTCATCCCAGCTGGATTTTAAATTTCATGGGGATCTCTTTATCCATTGACCTCAAATTATCTATGTTTAGGTAAATATTATGGAAATTCCCGAATTCACAGTTGGAACCACAGAGGATATGTGTGCAAACTGGAACTGGACAAGGAAACCCATATGCACCACCATTTCAACCATCACCATCAATTTTTTTGTTGATTCTTTCCATTTTTTTGCAGCTCAATTTTGTTATGTTTCATGATCACCCAATCTCCTGCCTTGCTCCAGAGCCTTTCTCATTGCATCTTTCATTTGCACAAATTCAAAGTGAAGGTGTGTTTCAGACAAGATTTACTCTCCTCTCTTGTTCTTATAATCACTGCCAAAACATGTCTCAAGCCATGGACACCCCCGCTCCACCATCACATGCCAAGATTGTTGACATTATGAAGTTGCTCAAGCAGACCACTGATATCACAGTCAAGAAACTGGCTGAAGGATATGGTGAGACTGCATGCACTATATACAACTGGCTGGCAGCACCAGATGAACCCAAACTGGAGATGGGGGGAAGAAAGAGGGGGCTCACACCAGAGGAGGATCTAGAAGTTGCAGAGTGGATGCTCAAAGACCCAGAGTGTAAGCAAAAGGATGCTGTTGTGTTTGTGAAAGAACAGTTTGGTGTGGATTATTGCCAGGAAAGTATCAGCAATCTGCTGAAGAGGGCAAAACTTCCCCCTGGTCACACCAAGGAGATCAGGGCAGGCTGGGCTGCCAAAGCAGGGCCAAAAAAAATTGATAAATACTTTGTTTACAATGCAATGAGATTTTTACATGGGGAGAGCAAAGCAGCCATCTACTGTTTCATTCATAGTCTTCCATGCCAACACTGGGCTTCCTCCAATGTTTGCCTCCACAGATTCTAATTCATTTGGAGTGGTGTCTGCAAGCAATTGCACCACCCCCTGGAGGTTATTCCAGACATCATATGGCAATGTCAACATGAGAGAAACACTTCATTTGAGTATGCTTAAGTGTGACTTGCACATAGCCCATAGTGCAGAATCTCATTGATGTTAAAAGAAGACTTTGTCCATTGCTGCAGATGTGTCACAACTGGAACATTGCTACCTGTTCATCCCATTCCTGCTGTGAAGGGTAGACGCTTGCATGTTATGTTGCTCCTGGCTAGTATCCATGAGATGGTCTGCCTTGTAGTCAAGGAAATGCCACACTTTGCTTTCAACATTGCTGCGCAGTCCGTCTGTCTCCAAGAACAATCTGCCACCATCCACACACACACTTCTTCTTCCAAGTCTGATGGCACCTTTCAATATCTTCCTTGCTTCAATTGTGGTCCAAAAGTGGGTTTCCTGGGTTTGGCCAGTCAGTTACACACAGTCTGTTTGCAGATTCCATATCCTTTGCCTAGTGTTGCAATGGGCACATTGTGTTGTTGGTGGAAGAAATGGCAGGTCTGCAGCAATCTTTCCCTGTGTTGCATGTGATGGTTTTGAAATTTTTAAGATTTTGCCAGATGCTGGCAGATTTGTGTTCACATAATTAGCAGCTCATCCCTCTCAAAACCTCAACAACTTTGACTTGTTTGCAATCATTGATTCCTATGGTGCCACATTGACATTGCTCTAAAGCTGGCCATCTCAATCCATCACAGATGGGCATCATTGTCTGGGAGCTTGACTGCCGCACAACTTTCCCAAGAGTTTCAGGTGACAACTCAGTCCATTTACAATTGGATCAAAGCTCCCACTGTGCCACCACCGGAGGAAACATGTGGGTGCCCTCCAACAATCAAACCCCCATGCAGAAAGGAAATCTTTGATTGGCTTCTGTCTGATCCCACCAGAAGCCAAGAAGACGCAGCAAGACACTTTTTGGAGCTGTGGGGAATTAAGCTCTCACAGCAGGTAATCTCTCTGTACATGCTGCAGTTTGATTTTAATGCAGTGAGACCAGAGTCAACCAAGACTAACATTATTGTCAACAATGTATAAGAGTTTCACCATGAAGAATAAATTAATGTAGCATTAGTGTTGTGCACATGCGTACTATCCATCTTGGGTACTGCGAGCATGGTTTGGAAGTGTCGCAAGGTGAATGAGGCTGCTGAAACAGGCGGGTGGACTTTGGCTCTTGACTTTGGTGGCTGTGGTCTGCAATCCCAGACCGCAGCAAACCACCTGTGATGCTGCCAACAGGCAGCAGACAGACGGGATCTGGCTCAAATGGGCATATGGTATACTGGTTGTGTGAGGCTGCTGAAACAGGCAGGTGGACGGCCCAAGGTGGGTGTTTGGTTTTGGGTGTGTGGGTGTTAGGCGATTGAAACGGCAAGTTTGGGCGATGCATAGGGAAGCCCCCTGGGGCTCTTTGGAATCGTTGGGAGGAACAGGGCAAATGGTTTGGACATTGTCTGGGCATTGGTGCTGGTCCCTCTGTATTTATTTTGTTATGTTGTGGAAGACTTGGGACAAATACAACCCAAAATCATGTATTGGACTGTATCAGAGGAAACCAACTCAAGGAATGCCTCTTGGAAAAAGGGAGAATGGTACAAGCAGTCTGATGTTAGGGGACAATTGCACCAAGCTGGACAATCTTACCTGAAATGACCCCAACGTTGAAGTCAATACAATCACCAATGCAAACCTTGTGCATGATGCTGGTTGTATGATTTCTGGTGTGATACCTCCTGACCCTCACCATGCGATTTGGTTTGTCACATTCTATGTGGCAACTGTTACCTGCCTTGCATTGACTTAGTGCTAGGGTGTCTGGAATCTGTACTCTCTGTTCCCTCATGACACAGCAGATGTGTTGCACCATGAAACTAGCAACTTGATCAGAATCCTCCCACACCAATTGGCAAATTTTTGGGAACTCATGAATGGGCTTGCTTGTATTGGGAGGAGCTATTGAAACTCTACTGTCTTGCAGAGTATGAAAAGCTGTGGCAGAAGCTGTAAAAATGGATGAGCTCCTGGCTAAGATGCAGAGGAAACCAAACTTTGGTGTCAATACAAAGTTGTTCCATGCATTTGCAATCACTATGAGCAATGCAATTGGAGGCAGGAAGTCAGTCCCTACTGAGGGTGGCGTGCAATACAATACAAAAGATACTCTTGCGTTGTCATCGTTCTTCATGGTGTTCTTCCCAGACTGTGAATGCAAAGGGAGCATGCTTGCTGTTCTGCTCTGGATGAACAATGGTCACAAAAAGGTTATGTATTTTAATGCTGGAGGTGGCTGCATTGTTTTTTTCAATGCTGCCAACTTTGCTCACCTTGTGAAGACTGATTGCAAGGGTTGCAGTGAGGAACATGTGGCACTTGTGTTTTTCACACACAAGCAGATGATGGACTGGGCTGACAAGCAGGTGGAGATGGGAGATGGGAAGAAAGAGAGGGAGTATGAATTTTATTGTTCACATTGCTATTTCATAACTGTATTTATTTGATGTGTTACTGGGACCTTGCGCAAAATATCATTCGGCACTTTTCACTGATGTCAAACAATTTGCCAAGACGCAGGGTGAGAAATTTGGGAATGAGGATAAATTCGAATATGTTTTTATTAATAGTTTAGAGTATACTTGATGAAGCTGCTGCTTTAATGGAGGAGAATAACTATTTTTTACATGAGTGAAAATTGTTGAAGGAAATTCTGCGCAAGGTCTCTACTGCATTACTATTATGTTTGGCTGTATTACATTACATGTTGCATTCATACAGTTTGAACACATCTTTTGCGATACTTTAACTGAGCCACTACAACATCACCAGAAACGCTAATGAGAGAGTACGCAACATTCTTCAAGTTTTCGAAGAAAACAGCCTGTTTCGGTCGATGGATTAGTTGAAAGGAAAGAGACTTGTATTTCCTTACTCACCTGATCAAGCCGAAATCCTATGATTGCGGTTCCTCCAAGGGCAGCTGCATGAGACCGCGCGATTGCAAAGCATTCTGTTACAAATCCATTCGCAAAGCTTGCCATTCCTCCCAAGACGGGTTCATAATCCATGTGAGATTCTTTTACGAAATGCAGACACAGTCGTCCGATATGCCTTTCAATCACTGTTCCGGGTATATAAGACATTGTTGTGATTTCGACATAAGAGGAATCTCCAACAAACGGCTCTCGAACCAAACGGAGGGCTGATTCCACACTACTGATGGCCACTTTTTGGGATACATTAGGATCGCTGATTGTGTCTGACAAAACTCCGAGGCTTCCTGTTGAGCGAACATGTGAAGTCATGGTTGAGGGAATCGTATCGAACGGATATTCCGGTGTAGGATATGACATCATTCTTGGGATGGGGTGGGAGGCAGCGTCCGTGATTTGGCCAAACACGACGGCAGAAAGTCTTATCATTACTTCAAAATCCTTTGGAAGAGTGACATCATGTTCGATGGATAGTAAAAGGCATGGTGAGAAGAATCGTAGTCGAAACTGTAATTCTTCGTAAAGATCGCGAAACAATGAAACCAATTGACGGGTCGGATGATTGGACGCAATGGAAATGTAGCCAGTGCGAATGATGGTAATTGTTTGGCTGTGGCAGTTCACGCGGGGTTCCCAAGATTCGAACAATTTAGGAAAACATTCCAGGTTGCTTAAATGAAACGCTTCATCAAACGGTGGATCAATGAGGAGCGCCAACTAAAACAGGCTGACTCGTGAAGTGAAAATTGTACGTGAAACCCATAAATCATCCCTCACCAGATCTAAATCAGTCACATCATCGACCTGATTCCAAAATCATTAACGATTCCTTCAACCACGAAATGTTGCGAGCTCACTTGCACAAGAACCGAGGGTGGGGTGGACCATTTGGACTGAAATCCAATGTTTGGGGTCACCTCACGGGGAACCTCTAGAACTTCGTCCAAAGATCCATCTCCAGAAAAGGCTTTTTCTTCAAATCCAGAGACACTGTTCCCAGTCGGTGGTTCTTCAAAGGGCTCGTTCATATTGAGTTCTCTTTGGAGAAGCTTTCTATTTCTTTCCGTGATAGAGTTGATTCGCTCTTGTAACTCAAGGACACCTTCATCTGTGGAATCCATCCCACGAGAAATTTGAAGAGGTTCTACTGGCGGAAGTGCTTTCAGAAAAAGAGCAGTACCACTTGCAGTCTGCAACAAGGTCATTCGGTGGACGTCCTTCTGTAATGCAAAGTTCTAATTACCGCTATAATGAGTGATTCCCCGACAGTGATTTGGAATCTTAAGCCCCACAGCGAATTCATTCCTTGAATCTTGGCAACCATGAGTTTTACTGTACAATATGAGGCCATCAGAGAGTTTGCACATACCTTACATTTCGTCACCAATTGCCGGTAGAGATCGTATTGCAAGAACGGTAGTGCATCGCTTACAGCGCTGGCATTTAATTCACCCTCCTTCCGCTTTTTTATACGACTAACGGCACCATTAACGAGGACATGATTCCCTGACATATTTAAATCCCCTGGAGGTTCGACGGTGGCGAGTAGTAAATCGGGGACAATATGACGTTTACATATGCGACAACGAGAGCAATGGATTTGAAAGGGACTGCTGGCTCGATCGTATGGGATGTGGCAAACTTGGCAAGCTGAGAACACAAACTTCGAGTGGAAGATATAATTTACCTCCATCATGAACACTCACAGCGTTTGTGCTGCCTCCATACTTTTCGCTTTCCAAGATCCGGAACGAATGGCTCTCTTGTCGAGCTACCAATTGACTCCCTCCGGGAGGTGCCTGCACGATCCGACGTGATTGATGTAGAATCATCCTTGACTGAAGCCGTCCCTCTGTCCTCGCTACTGAAGCCAGAGCTGCGGACAGACGCAAGACTATACGTGTCCAATACGGCAGCTGTTCCAGTGGCCGAAAGAACATATAGCTCGTCATGTATCGCCGCACTTTCCACATAACCTGTAAGGCGGATTGAAGTATTGAAAGAGCCTTTACTAAAAGATAATGTGCTCACCAAGAACATGTGTACAACCCATTGCCTTGGCGTGCAGACGTACTTCTTCTCTCAGCTCTTGCCACCAGCTTTCCCGTTGATCGTCGGGTGTGTCCATCAATTTGACACTTCGTGCAGTGACAACGCCACCGATAGATAAAATGGCTCCGATGGGGAATCTAACGAAATCGGAGAGAGCGGTTGGTTGCCAACTTGAACTCACCGAGAACGTGGGATAAAACTACCTCCTTATTGTGATTAGTTGTTGTTCTGACGGGAGCAGCTTTTTGTTATATGAGGTGGGAGGGGCCAGAGGATTTAATTCAGAAGGAGCCCAACTTTCGGGCTCAGTTTGCAATGGAAGGTCCGTAACAGTCGAGAGTGGTTGTGCATCCATTCCTCCACCAAGACCTTCCACACTCTCATTATCGTGATTGGACAGGCCTGATGTTGACTCCACGCTCTGTGTCTTCACCAGTGACGAGGATCGCTGAGGTCCTGATGACGCAGTGCTGCCCTTATGAATGTTCGTTAGGGGATACAATGTAGGAGACGGGGTGAGCAACACTGCTGTGCCCTGTCCCCGGACTGTAATTTCTCGTTCATCTTCCTCTAGGTCGAAGAACTCTCGGTACCCGAAAACGGCGTTAGCTCCCATGTCCTTGGCTTTGCGTCCCAGCTGACGCCGAATACTATTTGACAGGCGAAATAGGACGCGTTCGCGAGCCTCGTTCGAGGTTCGTGGAGTCCGAAAACTGTCTACCCAATGGTACTCGGGGTCCGAATCGGAATCCATAATGTCCACGAAGCCTAGGACTGCCTGAACTTGGAAGTGGGGTAGGGAAGACGCAGAGAAAAACTGAACTCCAAAGGTTTCTTTGAATGGGTTCCCCTCAGGTAGGACATCTATGCGAACGGCGAGGGACACCTCTCCCCGAACTCCCCTCAAAGTGTCGAAAAGTGGAAACCAGCCAGATATTTGAATGGAGGAGTCCCAGCCGAGTGGATTGAGGTCGACCGTGACGCTACCGATGGGACTGAATATGGGAGGGTTTCGAACATTCATGGGAGAATCGCTTCATGATAGTTGTGCAAAGATGTCCTTGGAAGTCTCACTCATTTGCTGAAAACGCGTCGAAATCGAGGACGCGTATCTCTAAAGGCTCATTTTTTACCAAGGAATCGTCGTTAACTTCGCATCTGAAGTCTTCGTTTCAGACACCAGCGGCAAACCAGGACCGTTTTAGATAAAGTCTACCCTCTAAAAACCACGCTACGGATTCGCACCTTCATTCCATATGGGGGAAAGCGTCTTCCGCGCGATCTGCGTCCTGAACACATCGTCTGCGAACCGAACCTCCGCATAAGCGTCCGTCAGCTCGCTAACTCGATCCATAACGGGGAGATTTCGGGCCGCATGGATTCTTATCCTGAGGACACAGGGCATTTCACGATTCCACAAACAACGCAGGTGAACCTGGTGAGTTGCCGCTATGTGAAGGTGATGCTGCGGACACAACCTCAGCCTTTGAGTGGGTTCCAAACAGAACTGCAAAAACGAATCCTAAACCAAATCCCCATTCACACATTTACAAGATTGTCACATTCTCGTAGACTTCGACGACATGCTCTAACCGTAGTTTTGCCTTAGCTGAAACAGAGCATTTCTTTGTGCTTCAGTTTGGGATAAGCCAACGGCCCCGATCCCGGGGCCACCAGGTACTGGTACATTAGCCGCAGTGGAAAATTGAGCCAATAGGGCAGGATTTAGGAAAACTGCGCTTTGGTTCCAAATTGAGTTGTTCGAGTTCACCAAGGGTGCAGCCGGTCGCTGTTGCTGAATTGAAGCAAGAATACTTGCTAGTGGCCCTGATGAATCTGGATTGTTGGGAAGATTGGGTGCAAAGACTTGGCCACTGGGATAGACGCCAGGCACAATACCACCTTGGTACTGCATACCAGCGGGAGAGTATTGGAGAGTTGGGTTGAAGGCTGAGTTTCCCCAGTGCGGATATTGGTAAGCGGTAGTATCGGTCTCCATAGTATCGGACCGAGCGCGATCTCGAGGACTCCTTCCCTTGTCTCGCCAGCCTCCATTTGACTGCTGCCGTGAATACGATCCACGAGGCGCATTGTCGTGAGGGCTTCCCCTCATTTCCTCGTGTTGGTAGCCCGGAAAATCTGGAAAGGTATTTTTGTGAGGAACTTCAGCTCGCTCGGATCCCCATAGGTCTGGCGCGTTTTCCACTTTAAATGGTGCGTGGCTTGAGCTGCTTCGGTATGTTGAATTTTTTTGCTCCCGATCCCGGCCGTTTCTGAAGTGTTGCGGCCTCCGTTCTTGATCTCGATTGTTGCGATCTTCGTTCATTCTACTTCCACGCCCCCTCCCTCGGCCACGGCCGCGACCTTGACCGCGACCAAACGAGTTCGCATACGCCGACAAGGCCTCTGCATCCATAGCATCCTGCGGATTCGAAGGCTGAAAACGATGTCCATCGTCGCCAGACCGTTTGCGATTCTTTAGCTGACGACGATACTCGGCTTCCTTTTCGTCGTCCGAGAATTCCACTTCCTTTAGTGGCGTTGACGTTTGGAAAGAAGAGAAAAGCCAAAGTGTCGATATTTGGGACTAATAGCCAACAATATGGTACCGACCTCTTCGCCTACTTCCTCATCCCACACATTGCTCGCATCGCTTCCTTTCACCGCTCGAAGCGCTTGCGTGAAAACGTAGTGGGCATAAGGGTCGGTAGGACATGTAAACACTTCCATCCCCACTTCGACACCTGCATCGGCAAGATCTGACGCGGTATTGAAACGAATGCTGTAGTGGGGTGCCGTGACCGGTCCAAAGGTCTCAAAAACCTGGAACACCACGTCATCGCTTCACTCTTGTACAATTATCAATACCATGTGAACACTCACCAAACCCAGTACGTTTCGATCAGACTTGGCAAGAACAGAATCCACGTCCAGGACGCGATAGTCGCCCGAAGTGTTTGCCTTAACGACGACAAGTTCGCCCACAATGCTCATAATGTGCCCGACCGGTTCAATGGGTCGATCTTCAGGTATCCGAGGACATGGAACAGCAACTGGTGGGAGCGACTATCGAAAACATCGCTCAGCACCACGCCGGAGGAAGAAACACTCAAGAGACCCCTGGGTCGAACGCAACGACCTCAAACTCACAGCTATTTCATTTGCCGTCCGAATTGCAGGGCCACCTCCACCACCTTCTTCGTCGTCGTCATCGATGTCATCAACCATTCCATTGGGAGGTCCTCGAGAGCGCTTCTTGTTGCGAGATTTTTCAGAAGACGACGCTGACGAGGAAGAGCTGGAGCTGGAGTTGGAAGATGAGCTGTCACTCGAAGATACGGATTCTGCGTCCGATGTATCCTCCATCTCCACTGGCAAAGACTTTACAACATCCGACAAATCAGAAAATGACGACAGCTTTTCTCCTCCTTCCTCAGGTTGTTCAGATAGAGTATTTCGATCCCCAACGACTTTTCCAGGTACGAAAATGTTCTCTGGCGACGGCCTGGTGCTAATGGTGAAGGATTTTCCAAAAGAGTCCACGGGATTGGTTGAAGGAAAAGCCGTTTCCTGCATGGCAAACTGCGCGACGAACGCAAGATCGTCTTGAGAAAACTGGGCATTTGTTTCTGCTACGCCAAGGGTGGACGCATTGTCTAGCTGCGCCTCCTCAAACACCTCCCCTTCCTCCATTTCCATTGTTTCGGAGGGGATCGCCGTGATTTGGCTCTGATGGGAGAAAAGAAGGAGCTGCAGGGGCTGGGCCACGGGCATGCTGCGGTCGGGACGGATGAAATTAGCCGGGCTTTCTGCCGATTTATTCAAACATACATTGTACACCGTTGCCATCAGCAAAACTTCCAGTGGTGACTGTTGTAAATTCTTATAAGCCCCAATCTCGTTTGGACCTAGCGATGATCTGGAGAACTTACTTGCAATGGAGGCAGGTAACAAATGTTGTCATAGGTTCGTCCGCACTCCTTGTTTGCTTCTGGAAATATTTGGTCTTACGATACCCGCACTTCCCGCACTTAAACTGGTCCGTCTCAGCTTGGGAGTCCTTTGCCACTTGTGCATCATTCAAGGCTTGTTTCTGCAGCGCTTGGACTTGCTGTTTGAGTTCAGGACTCGCCATATCCTGTCGGATTTGCTGCCATCGTCAGAGGGAGATGGCAACGTTTGACGAAGAGAGTTCACCCACATCTGTCGACATTGTGTTCAACCGCTCAAGAGACAACTCTCCAGCCAATACTCGCTCCCGAAACCCTGGATTGTTTCTATCCTTAAGATTAAGGTATAGTGACCGTATGCGGGCTTTGTATTTTGCATCCTCAGGACCATAGGTCTTCCACGTAAGCCGTTCTAGAGAAGACGATAAAGATACAAGGTGCTCGGGGTCTGCGTGGAAAGTGATAGTTTGCAGGTGGAACACCGTGAAGCCTCTATGTAAACTCACTGGCCCATCCCACCAAGCTCAGCGCTTTGTACATCATCTCTGTACACTTATCTCTTGCAGAACTGCCCGTGTTGTCAAGCCGCACACCGTCTTGTGCAGGAGTTCGCTCTATAAGCGTTGCAGAAATCTCGGAAGGAGTTCGTTCGATGGGAGTCCCAGAAATAGAAGAAAGGGTGGCAGGGTTGCTGACGGTTGCGGAGGTGTCCACGGAGAGAGCTATGGGGCGTTCAGATGAGGAAGAGAAGGAGGAGTCAGACAAGGTTCGTGCTTTCGAGGACATGTTTGTGACAGTGGATTCGATAATCTGAGGTCGGTCGTCTGCAATAAAGGAAGACCGTAAAAGCACCTCACCCTTTGATGATGGAGCAGAACCATTTTGATGGCTCCCTTTCAATCTGCTGTCGGCTCCTGCATTCTGGGGCCCCTGTTCCTCGCCACGACCTGCACCACCCAGCTTCTGTCTTTCACTCGTACTCTTCGCACGTCCTGAATATGAAGATGGAGGATCCTTGGAGTCAGAGGCGAAGTCTGCCTTCCATTTTGTATGAACCCGTCGAGCAAGCGCCGAAACGTCCGGGTCCAGACCGGGCTCTTTTCGGAGCTTGTTGAGCCAAAGAGCAGCCTCTGTAGACTAGAAACGCATACATTTAGGACGAGCATCAGGTTGACAACAATAACGAGGTTTCAGTTGGTTTCGACACCTTGGGGGGCGCCAAAGATGTGTGTCCTGCCACCACGCAGACAAAAATAGATTCGTGGTGCGCACAGGTGCCGTTCAATTCGGTATGCAACAGCAGCGACACAATCATTGACAAAGTCCGAGTCATGATTAGGCCCCATATGGCCCGATAACGCACCTTGAGCAGGGCCGCCGTTGCCCTGATTTGTTCAAGCTTCAACAGCGCATCTTTAGCATTCTGTCATGGGCAGAACGACCGTAGGATCGGAGTAGATGTGGTGACAATCGAACGATAACGGTGGAATCGTTTTTGCAGCTCACCTCAAAAAGACCATCCTTGACTGACTTTGTAACACTCTTTTTGAGTTCAAGTACAAGCTCCGCGTCTGCTCGCGAGCTCATCGAATATTTTTTATGTGGTCAAATGGGAGTTGCTCCGTTTGATTTGATTTACTTACTTCCTTCAACATACGGGGGCCGCTGATTTGCTTCTTCTGCTGTCCTTCGGGAACAACGATTCCATCTCGTTTACGACACTACCTATTTCCATCACCGTGGTGCTCCAGGACACCGTTAAATCGAAATGGGGTGGGTCATACAGTGCTCACTTGTGCCCTTCTCGAGCTCTTTGCACTAAACATGTTCCAACGATCACATCTTGGCCTTGTTTTGCTTCATCAACGCCCGCTCGTCCACCGAACCTCAGGAAGAAGTGAGGATTTTCGTCCATTGCATGAATGATCATGACACTTAGACCTCCATCACCAAAGCACGGATAAGCTCTACATAACTAGGTCAGAATGGGCGGGTGAAGCTCCTGGCTCTGATGGGGGTATGAAGGTATGCTGCGTCCTCCCCGCCGCCAGTGACTGCAAGGAACCATGTTCAAGACACTGTCTTTTCTCCTGGGGACAGTTCGGTGGCATCATGGGCAGGCACTCTGCCACTCCATTCAAGCGCCTGCCTTTCTTTTGCTGCGCCATATCCTTGGGACCGTTCGAGAATCCGTATTGGTGAATGTTCTTGACAAATGGTCACCCGTTCGCGCGCTTCAACCACCAAACCTGGGTCCTAGTGCTCCCGATGGAACCATTTTTGATTTGATGAACATTGTCCCTTTCTTGCGGAAGTATGGGTGAGTTTGGCTGGTCGAGCGTCATTGTCAGCTAAGTCGTCCTTGTTAATGACTGTGTCTCCCCTCTTCCATCCAGCATACACCCAGTAACAGGTGAGAAACTCGCCATGAAAGATCTCATAAAACTCAACTTCTACAAGAACCCCAGCGGTAGGCTCAAAATTTCACTTAAAGTACCTAAATGGGCCATTCTTTACACCCTCCTGAACATTCCTTCGTCTTAAGGCGAGTTTCACTGCCCCGTCACCTTTAAACCCTTTGGTGAGCACACCAAAATAGTAGCTGTGCGTCCCACGGGCAACGTGTATTCATGGGAGGCTGTGGAGGAGCTGAACATACAGCCGAAGAACTGGAAAGACCTTCTCAGTGATGATCCGTTCAAGCGGACGGACCTCATTACAATACAGGACCCCCACAACATCGAAGCGAGGTCTATTTCAAAGTTCTACTATAGAACCCACGAGATGGTGGTCCCCAAAGCAGGCACGAGCGATAAGGGAGGAAGTAGTAAAGAAGAGGCCAGTGGAGGGGCGGCAACAACCGCCTCATCATCTTCGGTCGCAAGTGGGGCGATCAATGCGCAAGGCACGACAGCGAGGACTTTGCGGGAACTGGAGGCCCGAAAAGAGGAGGAGAGGCGACTGAAGTTGAAAGAACTGGACGAGGCTAAAGTAACCCCCTCCCACATATCCAAGGTGGGTGCATACGTCAAAATCAGGGCGTTGGAGATTGTGGCGCCGACTTAAGCTTTCCCCCCATTCAGTCAGCACTCCCTTACAACGCCGCACACTTCTCAAACAACCGTATGGCAGCCTCGGTAAGCTTGTTCACTTGATCGTTGTTTGTGCAAAAATCTTAAATGTGACTCACCTACAGCTCACATCCACTGCAGCTTATGTTCAGACAACTCAGCAGCGAGTCGTTGTCGACGAAGAAGAGTACATGTTCAAGCGCGTCAAGGGCCCCGCTTATGCCGCCATACGTACTAGTGTCGGCCAGCTGAACGTTGAACTGTTTTGCGAGAAAGCTCCTAAAACGTGCTATAACTTCATACGGTTGGCGAAGGATGGGAAGTACAATGGAACTGTGTTCCACCGGAGCATAAAAGGATTCATGATACAGGGTGAGTGCATCTCTTGTTTGCGCCTCTGTTGTTTTGTGTGAAAACGCCCAACCGCTCATCCTCATGTGGATTCTGATTTCGCCTTCCTTCGTACAGGTGGTGATCCGACTGGAACTGGGAAAGGTGGCGAGTCCTTCTGGGGCACCCCTTTCGCCGACGAAATTGCACATGGCTTGAGTCATGATGCTCGAGGACTGCTGAGCATGGCGAACCGTGGAGCAAACACAAATAATTCACAATTTTTCGTTACCTTTGGTGCGTGCAAACATCTGGATGGTAAACACAGTATTTTTGGAAAAGTTGTTGGGGGACTTGAAACGCTCGGGAAGATGGAGGCGGTGGAGACGGACAAAGCAGATCGCCCAAAGATGCAAATACAAATTGAAGATGTGCAAGTCTTTGTGGATGTGAGTGCCCTCGTCGTATGTTGCCATATCATCGTCAAGTTCCATTGTCGCTTTTGTGTGCTTTTCAGCCTTTTGAGGAATTCCAAAACTCTCTCAAGGAGAAGCTCAAAATCAGTGCGGATACACCGGAGGAGAAAACCACGCCAAAGGCAGCTCCGTTGATAGCGAAGCATGGCGGAATTGGAAAGTATCTTGACATACCACCGGCGTCAAAGAAGCGCGAAGGAGGTGACATTACCGATAGTCAAGATGATAAGCGGCGAAGGACTTAATGTAATCTTCGAAAGTTTTTGTATATAAAATTTGAAGAGAAAGGGAAAAAGGGGGGAAATATTGGATTTAGGGGTGGTGTCTACATAAAAGTTTGCGGGTGAACCGGACCGGGATTTTGGCGCTTCGGAAGCCTTTTGCTCCCCTCACTGTGTCTCCGGGTCGACAACTATTACAGGCTTGATCCACTGCCAGCGAAACTCGACTCAACACTCAAGTGCCCTGGTGGACTTTTGAAATCGCTGAATCAGTTGGACAATCCTCTTCATCCTGTCACTATCACGTCTCGTCTCGGAACATGGCCAAGCTTTCCCCTTTTGGTGAGCACCCGTCGAAACTTGCTAGTATTGCCACAATCCTGAACGATTCCACTATTTCCCGGTTTCCGACTGTACCTTTATCCTCCTTGCCCATCTGATGGCGACCGGAACTAAAGGTGATGCGGTTGCTGGATCTGCTGGAGCTGCGTTCGCCAACACCTTAGTCTACCCGCTGGATGTGTAAGTTCTTAATTCTTGGAATCGGCATCCTGTGATGAAAGAATCCGGGCTGATCTCACTCATTCTCCAATTACCATGTGAACCACCATTTTTCACACATCACCTCTCGCAACACCAAATCTTTGCCCCGCTCCGCTCTTGGTGTGACTACCGTTTGGATGTTCAATCGACTGGAACTTGATTGTCCCATCATCGCAATGTACGGAACAACAACAGCATTAAAACCCGCCTTCAAGTGCAAACGAAACATATGGCACACCTCGCCAGTCACCAACAATACAACTCTGCGTGGGACGCGTTTTGGAAGATCGTGGAACAGGAGGGTATCTCTGGCCTTTATGTTGGCCTTACCGGTGGCATCTTCGGGACTGTCGCGCAAAACTTTGCGTATTTCTACTGGTACTCTCTCATCAGAGGGTCCTACCAAAAGAAGAACCCCGGTCCTCTTGGAACGTTCACCGAGCTCGCGTTGGGTGCCATTGCCGGTGCTTTCAGCCAGCTCTTTACACTCCCCATTGCTGTAGTGAACACGAGGTAGGCTTACCAATGGCTCTATTTTCGACACTTGATCTTGATTGCCCCACCTCGTTCCCACTCCTGGCCGATAAAGGCAACAGACTGCTTCGAAAAAGGAAAAGCGAACCTTTTTCCAAACAATGCGGGAAGTCGTTCGGGAGGATGGCTACCAAGGATTGTGGAAGGGTCAGTTTGTCTTGGATTTCTGCGGATATATATTTATTCCAACATTCGCAATTGGGCTGGTTTCGTTTGTCTTCTGCAGGTCTCACACCATCACTTATCCTCACTGTCAACCCCGCTATTACATACGGCGTGTTTGAGCGTCTTAAGACGTACCTCCTCACAACTCGGCCTCGCGCTGGAAACGCCCTCGGCTCGGGCGAGATCTTCCTGATTGGTGCGATATCGAAAACCCTCGCCACTGTTGTTACGTTCCCGTACATTTTGGCAAAGGTCAAGCTTCAGTGGAAGCCGTCGAAGGAGCTTTTGGAGTCTTCGACCAAAGAGCAAATCGAGAAGCTGCGGTACAAGAGCAGCTTGGACGTTTTGCGGAAGGTGTACGAAAGTGATGGGATTACGGGATGGTACAAGGTAAGGGACACTCTTGACTTGCAAGTTGGGGAACTCACGAACGTTCCTCTTTTTGCCAGGGTATGAAAGCACAAATCTACAAGGCTGTTTTGAACCAAGCTATCCTTTTTGTGACAAAAGAGCAGGTATGATGATCGCGAAGCGGTCTCTCTTTCTCGTAGCATTCACATTGCCCCTTCCCCAAGTTCACCCTGTACATTTTGGCTCTTTTCCAACTGATATCGAAACTCCAAGCGAACGCGAAACAAGTGAAGGCGTAAATGTATCCGATTTAGCAGTTATAGATTGGGGCATTGTGTTGCATATTAGATTTTGCCAGAACACTTCACATATATTACAGAGATCAGCGGCCTATCCAGCCTTCATCGGTGTCGAAGTACTCTTTGAAGCGACTATCGGTTCGCAGCTCAGCATTGTCCGCAATGATGTAGTAGACGTGCAACAGAAGGGAGGGAAAACGTGACGTGAAATAGTTCAAAAATCCATCTGGAAGTGGGCCCAAAGCTCGCTGCACGTGTTCTGGCAAGTCTTGGTAGTGGTGTTTCTGTGCGAGGTCGCAAATCAAGTCTCCGCCCACGCATGGCAAACAAGCTCAACGATAACATGCTCACCTTATTTCGGAGTGCTCTCAGCAGATCTCTGATGGAGGCACCATCGTACTTCCGATACTTGCCCAGATTCTCCACGAGGTAACGGTCAATCTTTTTGTACCAATCGTGGCCCACGATCTGAGATGAGGCCGACTCCAGCTTCTGAAGCAACGGGGTAGGAGGGTGCTTCTCTTCAATCTCGAAACGGTCAGACACCTCTTGAAGGAAATTGAGTCGCTTGGACGGGTTCCAAAAGTACGGATGGGTCAGCACTTGTGGTGCCGATGGTCTTCAGGATGTTACCCGTGCCATTATCAGCATTCGCCCTGGCATAGAACCGAACTCCAACTCACCGTTCGACAGGATTCAATCGAATCATTCTCCCTATTAGATCCATCGCTTCAACCCCCTCCTCTCCCAACCCATCGAGGCGCGCGAGGGAGTATTTGCCCTTGAGTATGTTTCCTTCTCGGAGATAACGATCTCCGAATGGATGGTCCCCGTCAGTCAACACGTAGTAAAACACACACCCCGCCGAGAAGATATCCACAGCCTTGGTGATCCTCTGTCCACTTGACGATGGCTTCGAGTTGTCCGACGCCGCATCAGTGTCGGGTGTTTTGCCATCCGACGATCCCGCTCGCTTGTCGGGGTCAGCGAGCATGCACTCTGGTGCGCGCCAGCCAATGGTGCCCCCGGCGCCGTTCACGGTGTTATGGAACGAAGACTGATTATCGTCGAGCTTCTTTGAGAGGCCAAAGTCGGAAATAAGCACGCGAGGACTAGTTTTGGCTGTGTGCGACGAGATGAGGATGTTCTTCGAGGCGACAAGTGAGTATACACAGTCGACAAAAGTCCGTAGCATCCCCTTCACGGAAGCTCCTCACTCACCTGGGGCTTTATATCCCTGTGTACAATCTTCAAAGAATGAAGATAGCCAATCCCTGCCATAATCTGCCTCAACGCCCTCTGCGGCTCCATCTTCGCTTTAATATCTCCGAGTTCCTTCTTTCTTTCCGCCATGTTCTTCTTTGTTACACTGGTAGCACTCCACATACCCCCCACGACAACCCCATTAACCACTTCGGGCCTCAACTCCACAACATCCTGTAAGCTTGCCGGACACAGCTCGAGCGCCAAGAAGAGAAAACGATCCGACTTTTCCATGGCAAAGTAGCGCACGACGTTCGGATGCCTGTCCGACTCCCGCAACAGGTCCAGCTCGCGGTCGGCAGCGGAGTAGAAGTCGACCAGCAGCCGCTTCACCGCACACGGACGTCCTTGGAACGCACCAAGAAGGACAACCGTGCCGTGCGAGCCGAGGCCAAGGACGGTGTCTGTGACCGTGATGGAGTTGACTGTCATTGTGGCAGTCGCCGAAGGGAGGGGTTGAGGAAGTGTCCCAGAAGAGTCCGACGGCGTAAGTGAGGAAGAAGTTCGGGTGGATTCCGTCGCCTTGGCCGCTTGCTGCACATCGTTTTGCAAGGCCAAAGCCCCATCCGTCACCGCCGCATCCGGTTCTCCAGGCACTTTCTTCTGCCCACCGTCAACATCACCCTCCTTCTCCACCGCACCTTGCGCGGCCTCTTCCGCCCGTTCTTTCGTCTTGCCATGCTTGGGCCTGCGCCTCCGCTTCCCCGGCGTCCCCGACCCCACCTGCTCCACCAATGGCTCCTTGTCCTCTACATCCCCAACCTCGCCATCCTCCTCCCCGACCCTCCGCCTACCGCGCCGTCTCTTTGTGCCCACAACCCCTCCCAAGGTTCCAAACCCGCCTCGCCCGACCAAGTACCCGACGGACCCCACAACGACGGCCCCTGCTGCGAGGACAATCCCGCGAGCGGCCCACACCGCTGCGTGGTTCCAAAATCCGTGCCGGGGAACAGCCTCTCCGCTGTTATCCACGCGGCTAGCGCCCTGTTCGCCAGGCGATAGCAGCCCCGCATGAGCCGCTGGTCCCACGATGGCATCCTGGAACCCTACGACACGGCCATCAGGGGTCATGAGCGGGGCGCTCTCTGAGAAGGGCACGACCAGACCCGCGAGGCACGCGGGGTAGGCCGAAGATCGGGGCTCGCATGCGCCCACCGTTACGTTGCGGGCGGGGGCGGGACCGTGAGGGCGTGGAGGTGCGTCAATTTCCACATCGAGGTCCGCGGCGTCAACGTCCTCCCCCGCGTCCGGAAGAACCGTGGGCGGGTACACCGCGTCCTCACCTGGGGGAAGCACGAGCGGGCCCCCGTTGCCCCCGTTGGTGATGACGTTTGCCGTGGGGTTGGTGACGCTGGCCACATGTGCACCTCCCGCGAGCGCGAACAAGGACCCATTGTGCATTCCGATGAAGGCTTGGGCGGGATCCTCTGCGGGCGCGCCGGGGGTCGCGGGAGTGGGAAGGGGGAAAACACGGCGCAGGGCATACCGTGGGCCCGAAAAGGAGGGGTAGGCGACGAGGGAGAAGGAGGTTACGGCGGGTGAGGCAAAGGTAATTGTGTGTCGGACGTCTGGCGTGTGTGGGTCGGTGTCACGGGGTGTCGGTGTGGGGATGGTGGGGTTGGAGAGTGGAACAGCAGAACACCCCGACGTCAAACTCACCCGACTCCACATCCCGCACAACGACCCGTCCATCCACTCCCGCGACGACTTCCACATCCCCCTGCTCGCCGTCCTTGGCATCCTCCCCATGTCCCGAAAACTCGCAATACATGACCTCCCAGCCTCCTTTCCTCCCATCAACGCGCACGCGGTACTCGGTGCGGCCGACAAACACCCCCCCCATGCGCTCTTGGTCCGTCTCAGGGTCGGTCCCGTCCGTGGGACACTCGGTGTCTATGTCCACACCGTACCGCCGCACCAGGCGGCCGGTGAATGGGTCCAGTTGGAGGAAGGATGTGCTGCGGCGCGCAGTGTGCAGCGCACCCGCAGTGGAGAGTAGGGGTGGGGATGTGGCGAGGTGGGAGATGGGAAGGGGGAGTTTCTGTGTGTGGGAGGGGGGGGAGGGGGACGAGAGAAGGTTGGAGAGCGTTTTAGGGAACATAAACAGTATTCGCGAGCTCCCAGCCTTCGACGCCCCTGACGACCACACCCAGCATCACCCCGTTCCATTAGACTTCTCCACGATTCCATCCCACCAGACGAGTCCCACTCCACCCACTCCACGTGACGTGTCGATTCATCCCACTCCTGCCACTCCGCGAACATATCCCCACTCATCCCAATCCACCATAGCTAATCCCCCATGCCACCC